>CM074722.1:465793188-466355295 GCA_037306005.1 Rhinophrynus dorsalis
AGTTTGAGATAGAGCTGTTAAGTGACTCGGCTTCCAGCAATAGGGGGACTCTGGTTTTATGGAGTATGTTCAGTCCTACAATGTGTTTGTTTTTCATAATAAAGCTATTTATTAAGTGTTCAGTAATTAGATGCTAGCACTTGTGTGTTTATAAGGTTAGGGGATCAGAGTTTGCAGATTAGTGAATTGCTTGAAAGGTGAACCCCACTAAGCGCTAGTCACATCCCTACATTACTACACACACAGCACTAAACACCCCCCCCCCCCCCCCCCCCCCCCCAGTAAAATGGTTAAGCGTCTGAGCACTAGAGGGGTATGTAACGCATTGCAGAGCGTTGCATACCCCTCTGGCACTCAAAGGCTTAAAGTGATAGTAATACTTCAAAAAATTTTATTTTATATCGTAGCCGTTTAAAAAAATCATTAAGAACGATATCAGTCTTATCTCTCAAACATTTATGGTGTGAGAGATATACACAAGTAAAGTTTCCCCTGACTGACGTCACCGATCTAGCTATCAGATTTGGAATCCAGTCCGCAGACTGGCTGTGGCTCTTCAGCAGAGCCGAGATCGCAAGATATAAGAAAAACTACTTCACTAAAATGGTATACAATGTGTGCCTGGTTTGCAAGCACACTCTGTAGATCATACCAATCAATTAGTTACTTTTATCTCTTGCAATCTCGGATCTGCTGAAGAGCCACCGGCTGATCTGCGGACCGGATTCCAAATCTGACAGCTAGATGGCAGACTTGACTGGTTCGGTCAGTGAGGGGAAACTTTGCTTATGAATATCTCTCAAACTATAAAGGTTTGCGAGATAAGACTTACATCATTCTTAATGATTTTTTTAATGGAGACAATACAAAATACATTTTTTTGGGGTTTTTTTACGTATTACTGTGACTTTAAGGTGTTGGTTAGGACATGCCATACAGACATTTAACACTTCGTGCAAGAGAGGCATCCAATGAATTGTGCTGCATCACTCAAGTTAATTAGCATACCATACATGTCTAAATAAAAAATGGCTAATACAGAATGTGGGGTGACTATTTCAAAAGTCATGAAAGTTTTGTTCACCCCCCTCAGTCAACACTTTGGCCAGACCTATTTACATTACAGAGCTGGTCTCTGCTGAAGCCTTGTAACAGGGTGCACACAACTGAAAGGGATAGTAATGCTATAAATGTGTAAAAAGTAGTATTGCAGAGCATTAAAAAAAGAAATCCATCAATGCCATTCTTATCTCTCAAACCTTTATGGTTTGAGAGATAGAACGTTTTAAAGTTCACCCCTCCATCCCCTTACATCAGAGCTCGATCTTACAGAAGGAGAATCTGGTCCCAGAACCGGCAGAGGCTCTTCAGCAGAGCAGCAACAGAGATTTTTTTTTTCTCTAAAAAGAACTACTTCTTTGTAATGGCCTACAAAGTGTGATTGATTTGCAAGCATACTTTGTAGACCATTCCAATGAAGTAGTACTTTTTAAAAGGATAGTAATGGTTAATTTTAAGTTGATTTAATATTGTAGACGTTAAAAAAGGTTAACATCGATGTAAGTCTTATCTCTCAAATCTTTATGGCTTGAGAGATATAACTTGCTACAGTTACTTTTTCCTGGCTGTTTCACTCAAGTCTGCTATCTAGCTGACAGCTGCAGATTCCGATCATTTGAGCAGACAGAGGCTCTTCAGCAGAGCTGAAATCACGCTATTTAAAAATAAATACTTAATTGGAATGGTCAACAAAGTGTGCTAGCAAACCAGGCACACTTTGTAGACCGTTCTAAATTAAGGATTTGTCTTTAGATATCGTTATATCTGCGCTGCTGAAGAGCCGCATTTGGTCAAGCGACCAGAATCTGCTTCTGACAACTTTACAGCTTGTCAAGCAGAAAGGGGAGGGACCAGATAAATCTTCCTATATCTCTCAAACCAGAACGGATTGAGACACAAGAATAAGTGCAAGTACTCTCTTCTAATTGTATCTACCATATAGTCAATACTGTTTTTCTGACATTCCTATCCCTTTAAATATCACTATTGCGGCTCTGCTGAAGAGCCTGCGCAGGACCCGGGACCAGATTCTCCTGCAATCAGCTAGAGTGCTGACATCATGGAAAGGGGAGGGTGGGAGGCACTTTAAAACTCTCTCTCAAACCATTAAGATTTGAGAGATAGGAATGGCATTGATGGATTTCTTTTTTTAATTCTCTACAAATATTACTTTTTACATATCCCAATTCAGTGAACGAATAAAATTGTCCCTGTTATTTAATCCTTTTAACCCCTCTGGCACTCAAAGGGTTAAAAGAAGTTTGTGGGTTTTTTTTTTTGTTTTTTTTTTAAACTCTGAATGTTAGAAGTCAACAACATATGATGTAGTTTTCTTGCCCCAGAAATGCTCCACGTTTACCATTACCCATAAGCCAACTGCCCATTGCAATATTGACCAAAATGCAAAGCCATATGTTGCACACTCTGCTGGTCCTTAAAGGGTTAGTAAACAAACAAGATTAAAAAAAACAAAAACAAAAAACACATTGCTTTTATTGAAGCACGATATACCAACCTACACTATATACAGGTTGGGCTAGCCCACTATATAGAGAACATGCCCAAATTCCTATGTCTGCGTGCTGCTATGTAATTCCAGAGGCACACAAGCCACTATAGGGCCGGATGTTCAAAAGAAAAGGGCAGGAGTTGTAGGGCAAGCCATTTATACTGTAGGGAAGAACTAAACATTCCCATTGATTTAAACGGGGATGCTACAAAGGTCGACAACATATTGCCACGCAATGCATTGGAGACCTCTCTAGCATTCAAGGGGTTAAAATCCCCATTTAAATCAAAGGGAATTCTTGGAATCGTTTTTGTCACCTATAGTGCAATTGGTTTGCCCCAGAATGCCTCCATATTTCTTTGGAACATACAGCCTATAGACTTTAAAGTAGAACTAACATGTAACAACTCGTGGTTGTGAAAGAGCCAATCACTCTAATACAACAATTTACAATTTCCGTAATCAGCAGTCAGTTTGTTTTTTTTTTTTAACCCAATTTCTACCTTTTTATTTAGTTTTATTTGTATAACCCCAGCCCCGCTGCAAAGACTAGTGTAGAATGTGTCATTTTTCTGGTCCACTGCACAATGTGCTCCACAATAAGAACCTAGAGAACACTGATCCCAGTCCCTGCCATGTTAGATTTTAAAACCTTAAAGGGATAGTAATACTTAATAATTACTAACCCCTGTATTGAAGACATATTAAAAAATGTATTGCCCCCAGTGTCATCTCTCAAACCTTTATGGTTTGAGAGATAATCACTCCTAAAGTTGCCCTCTCCCTCCCCCTTCCCCGTAGTCAGTGTTCTAGCTGACTGCAGGGAAGCCTGTCTTACGACTTTCAGGCGGCTCTGCAGCAGAGCCAAGATCACATTAATAAAAAATAATTTTTTCACTGAAATGGTCTTCTACATGTTCATGGTTTTCAAGCACAAGTAGAAGACCATTTTAGTGAAAGATCTTTTTTTATTTTTATTAACGTGATCTTGGCTGTGCTGCAGAGCCGCCTGATGATCATAAGACCGGATTTCCCTTCAGTCAGCTACAACGCTGACTTTGGGGAAGAAGGAGGGAGGGGGAACTTTAGGAGCGATTATCTCTCAAACCATAAAGGACTGAGAGATGACACTGGGGGCAATACATTCTTTTTAATATGACTTTAATATAGGGATTAGCAATTATTACGTATTACTATCCCTGTAAGGACTCATGTGTGCATATCATGGAATTCAGGGCTCCCAGTGCGGCTACATGCCTTCCGGAGAAAAAAAATGCGCCCCGTGGCCAGCCGTGCAGCCGGTCCTTAACCCTCTGAGTGCCAGAGGGGTACACAACACATTGCAAAGCAAAGCATTGCATACCCCTCTGGCACTCAGAGTTAAAGCGGAACTACCATGCTAGGTAAAGTCGCCCTGCAATACATAGGCAGATGGCGACTAGCTTAATAATACTTATATTACCTCTCAAAAGTAGCCACTTGTAAAGTAATCCTTAATCTTCCGAGACCAGAAGCCAGGCATCAGCGCCGTCAGCACCGGTCTCCATTAAAAAGCATTACACTAGCCCGAAAGGCGCCAGAAGGGACTGATGGCACAGGCGCTCAGACTGCACTAACCTGGCTGTCACTCTTGGAAGATTAAAGGGGATCTCACATCTTTACAAGTAATGCTCATTAGTTAGAGAATTTAGCGAATAAGTTTAAATTATTATAAATTTTTTCTTAAGAAAACATTATATGCACGAAAATTAAGGTTTAAAGAGTGCCCAGCACCCTACTTCCGGCTTGCCGCTCTGCCTCTGCTCCCGTCCCACTACCCAGTATTCTCTGATGACTGAAGCTTCTGTCTCTAAGCTGGAGCGATCTCATTGGCAGAGACCGATATCTAGCCAATGAGATCGTTCCAGCTTAGGGACAGACAGTCTCCGTCATCAGAGGATGCTAGGTAGTGGGACGGGAGCAGAGCAGCAAGCTGGAAGTAGGATGCTGGGCACTCTTTAAACCTTAATTTTTGCGCAAATAATTACTTGTAAAGATGTGAGAGATCCCCTTTAAGGATTACTTTACAGTCGGCTACTTTTGAGAGGTAAACTAACTATTATTAAAATAGCTGTCTATTGCAGGGCGACATTACCTATCGTGGCAGTTCAGCACTCAAGGGGTTAACCCCTTGAGTGCTGGAATGTACGCAACACATTGCGTACCACTCTGGTACTCAAAGGGTTAAAGCAGCTGTACAGAGCCACTTAGACAATGGCTATAGATGTGTGTCTGTGTGTGTCTCTCTCTCTGTGTCTCTGCGTGTGTGTCTGTCTGTGTATATGTGTGTGTCTGTGTGTATATGTGTGTGTCTGTGTGTATATGTGTGTGTCTGTGTGTATATGTGTGTGTGTCTGTCTGTGTATATGTGTGTGTGTGTTGGGGGGGGGGGGGGGGGGAGACAAAACATTATTTGCATGAGAGCCTAAGTCCCACAGGTCATAGAGTAAAGACAGAAAAATAAAATCCAAACACTACTGTAGTTATAACAGCATGTTTACCAAAATAAATAAATAAAACTTGTTTCTTCATGAAAGTTTCCCATTAAAACAATAGTGAGATTTTTAGCTTTATTGTCTTTTTATGCAAAATAGAGGTACTAACATTCCACACTGCTCTCCTACCCCCCCCCCCCGCCAACCAGTACTAACTCTTTTGCACAAATTGAACAAAGTTAACCTTTTGAGTGACAGTTGGGTTAGGTGTGTCCCATACTGTTGTTCAGAACATATTTTGAAAGATCTTCGAGTTGTTACACATTGTTAGTTCCACTTTAAGAGGACTGATAAAGCTCTCCAGGAGGCTTTCCGCTGCATTGCTAATCCTTTACATGGTATTGTAAGAAAGTGCTATTAATCCACAATGTTTTACCAGGGAAGAACGGACCATTTTCAGGAACGTCTAAAGTAAACAATATTTCGTGTCTCACATACAAAGGAAATTGGAACAATTCTGGGGTAAAGCAACTGCACCTCAAGGGAGGAATAATGTTCCAAACTCCACATTGATTTAAATAGGTTTTTAACCCCTTGAATGCTACAGAGGTCTCAACACACACACACACACAGTGGATATCAGAAGACTACACACCCTTACCGAAATTACACCCTTTACAGAGCAACAAAAGCTGCAAAAATATTTCAGTGAAAATCAAATGGATAATTTCTTGGAAAAAATAAAAGTTAACCCTTTGAGTGCCAGAGGGTTACTGTCAATGCCTTGGTTGTGTATATGTGCACACCCTTTACCAAATACTTTGCGGATGCACTGTTTGGATAACTCTCCATCACCCTATCTCGCCTTGGAAGTTATGCACTAAGGTGTAATAAATAGGTGAGAGTGGAGATGACTTCCCTTGTGTTGCAAACTCTTAAAGGGATAGTAATACTTAAAATGTAAAAAAAAATATGTTGTAGGGTTTATTCCCCTGAGTAAAACAAGGGAACCCCCACTGCTGAAAGGTGTTTCATTCAAAAGTTATTAATTTTCAAAGTTGAATTTTTTAGGTGCAATATCACAGTGGCCTGAAATTGTACAGTGGCGCTGTTGCTACACGATCCTATGGACAGCTCTGGTCAATTGACCATAAATCTCCATAGGATGGTGTAGCAACAGCGCCACTGTACAATTTCAGGCCACTGTGATATTGCACCTAAAAAATTCAACTTTGAAAATTAATAACTTTTGAATGAAACACCTTTCAGCAGTGGGAGTTCCCTTGTTTTACTCAGGGGAATAAACCCTACAACATATTTTTTTTTACATTTTAAGTATTACTATCCCTTTAAAGTCCCATGTTATTCTATGAAGCAAATCCACTAAGATCTCTTCCATGTGAGATATTAGTGCATTGGGTTCATAGGATAACATAGTAATTGGAGAAGTGATACCACTGGAGAAGTAATCTATCTCCACTTCATCACCTCTTTATCACACACCTTAGTGATCTCCCATACACAGCCCTCTTTAGGTCAAACTAAAGACTGTCTATAAGTTTGAGGTCCGAATTCTGAATGGGCCATTATCCCCTAGAGTGCCAGGTGGGTACAATGTACGAGTTTGGACAGCTGTACCCGCTGTGCCAAGCTCGTACATTGTACCCACTAAAATGCGGTCACTGCATGAGCCGGTATAACCGGCATGCAGTGGCCACATTTAAAAAAAAAAAAAAAAAAAAAGCTGGGCAATTGTGGGAGGACATGAGGATCACTCCTCATGTCCCCCCTGTTATTGATCTCCCAGCCGATCGCGCTGGGAGATCAATAAAAGAAGAGGAGAAGCGCAGCTTCTCCTCTTCCGTCTCTCCTACCCGAACTTCCGGGTAGGAGTGGGTGGGACCGGGGGAAGCCTCCCAACGTCATCAGTGACATGGTCACTGATGACGTTGGGGTAGTTTCCCCGGTCCCATTCACTCCTACCGGTGGTAGGAGAGAAGGGCAGGAGAGCTTTTGCTCTCCTGCAAGTCGCCTTATTGATCTCCCAGCCGATCGGCTGGGAGATCAATAACTGGGGGGACACCAGGAGGGGTCCTGATGTCCCCCACGAGGTCTGGATAAAAAAAAAAAAAAAAAAAATGCGATAGTAACCCTGTGAGTGCCGCATTGCTTTGCAATGTGCTGGAGACCCTTGTGGCACTCACAGGGTCATTTCTTTGAGGGTTTTTTTTTTTTTTTGAAAGACCTCATTGGGGGGATCAGGGGGGATCCTGATGCCCCTCAATGAGGTCTATTATTAAAAAAAATAAAAAAATTTTTTTAACCCTGTGTGTGCCACGGGGGGGGGGGGGGTCCAATGCACCCCCCCCCCTCCTGTGGCACACACAGGGCTTCTATCATTACTTTGTTACTAGAGATTGTTGGGGGGCCATCAGGATTGGTCCTGATGGCCCCCCAACAAGCTCTGATTACCAAGTAATGATAAAAAAAAAAAATTAACCCTCTGAGTGCCACAAGGATCCAATGCATTGCTTTGCAATGCGCTGGAGACCCCTGTGGCACTCTCAGGGTCCCTCTGTTTGTGGACATATATATTTTTTTTTTTTTTTACTAAGAACTCATTGGGGAGGGATCAGGGGGTCTTTATGCCCCTCAATGAGGTATATAATAAAAAAAAAATTAAAACACAAATTAACCCTGTGTGTGCCACTAGGAGGGGAGTTCAATGCCGACCCACTTCCTATGGCACACACAGGACTTTTTATCATTACTTTGTGATCAGAGCTTGTTTGGTGGCCATCTGAATACAAAGTAACGATAAAAAAAATTAACCCTTTGTGTGCCACAGGGGCCCAAATGCATTGTTTTGCAATCCACTGGACCACCCCCTTTATTTTTTATTTAGACCTCATTGTATGGGTTCTGATGCCCCCAACGAGGTCTACACAAAAATATTGTGGGAAAAAGCCCCAAAAAATGCACGTGCCACAGGAGGGAGGGGGGTCCAACACAGTGCTTTGTATGAGGGGACATACATTGCACACTGGTAGTCACAGATCTCCCATACACACTATCAAACACTGCCCCACCATCACCGCCATCCTTGCTCCTCTGCTCATACCCACACACACTGCCTAATCCCTCACCCTCCCACATACTTTGTTACACTTGTAGTCACAGGTCCGCACATACACCGGCTGACGCCCTAGCTTCTTTCATCTGTTAGCCATAAAATCACACATACACTGTTTGCTTTACCATTTCTGTTTCACTGGTAGCTACGCTCCTGTAGAGTAAATTGGTATGTCAACCCACAGCAGTGGGGTACCATTTTTCTTAGGCTGGCAAGAAGTCCTCCTAGGAAATCCCACGCCATTGAACCATTTTAGTATCTTTGAAGTGACTGATGTGTAAAACAAAATTTTATTTTTTCCTGTAGCACCACATTCTGGAAATAGTTGTGCCAACTAACTTAGGGGTAAAAAGGCAAATGACCCCTCATTAGATGCGGCAGGTTGTCTTCTTTCCAAAATGGTATGGTTTATCTACCTTTTCTTCAATTCTGAAGATGTTATAGTCATTTTCGTACAGGCAAGTCAGGTTTGAGAAAATGTTAGAAACATCAGAGGTTGTAGTAGGTGTAGTTTTCTACTTCTAGCACCCCCTAAGGTAGTTCAACGCATACCAATGGGGTGTCATTTGACTCCTAAGAGCACTAGCAAACAAATGCAGTTGAAAATTCCATGGTTTTCACAGCGCTCCATACATTTGAAGGGGCAGAAATGTAAAAAAAATATGCTATTTTTTTCCTATATCGCCTCCTGGAAACATTTATGCACACCAGTATTAGGGTAAGAAGGCAAGTGACCCCTCATTAGATGCGGCAGGTTGTCTTCTTTCCAAAATGGTATGGTTTATCTACCTTTTCTTCAATTCTGAATGTGTTATAGCCATTTTTGTACAGGCAAGTCACATTTGAGAAAATGTTAGAAACATCAGAGGTTGTAGTAGGTGTAGTTTTCTACTTCTAGCACCCCCTAAGGTAGGTCAACTCATACCAATGGGGTGTCGTTTGACTCCTAAGAGCACTAGCTAATGAATGCAGTTGAAAATTCCATGGTTTTTACAAAGTTCCATATATTTGAAGGGGCAGAAATGTAAGAAAATGCCTTTTTTTTCACTAGCGCCACCTCCTGGAAGCATTTGTGCATACCAGCCTTTGGGTAAGAAGGCAAGTGACCCCTCATTAGACGCGGAAGGTTGTTTTCTTTCCAAAATGGCATTGTTTCTCTATCTTTTCTGCATATCTATTATGGTTATAACCATTTTAGTGCAAGCAGATAATTTCAAAAACAAAAGTGTCAGGTTTACGTACGTGTTCCTAGCACCCACATATTGTATGTTAACCCACACAAATAGGCTACCATTTTTCTCATGTTGGTAGCAGGTACTGAGTACAGCAGGAAATGTTATGGTTTTCAAAGATTTTGTATCTTTGAAGTGGTGGAAATGTAAAAAAAACATGTATTTATTCCCATAGCGCCACCTTTTGGAAATATTTGTGCACTTCAGCCCAGGGGGTAGAAAGGCAAGTGACCCCTCAATTGATGCGGGAGAATGTCTACTTTCCAAAATGGTATACCTTTTATACCTTTCCTTCATGTCTCTAACAGTTATGGACATTTTAGTACAAGCCACCATTTTCGAAGAAGCAAACAGGTAGGTGTAGTGATGTGCTTCTGGCACCCCTAAGGTAGGTCGACTCATTCCAGTGGGGTGTCATTTTTCTCCTAAGAGCACTAGCTAATGAATACAGTTGGAAATGCCATGGTTTTCACAAATTTCAGTACATTTGAAGGGGCAGAAATGTAAGAAAATGCCTTTTTTTTTTCATTAGCGCCATCTTCTGGAGGCATTTGTGCACACCAGGCTTGGGGTAAGAAGGCAAGTTACCCCTCATTAGATGCGGCAGGTTGTCTACTTTTCCGAAATATATAGTTTTATATAGTTATTCCACTGTTTTAGGGTAGTTTTACCACAAAAACCCTAGAATGCGCATATTAGTTTATAAAGTTGAAAATGTCATTTTGCGCTGCTGGTGATTAGGGCTCTACGCTAGCCATGGACGTAGGTAAAACTATACAAATTTGGTATTTTTTTTTTACTCGGGGGACTTGGGGCTTTTTCAAATAATTGAAACTTTTTCAATCAAGGTAAATGTTTTTGATACATATGTGATTTTAGGAAAATGAGTAAATTTTCACTTTTTTTTGTCATTATGACATCATAGCTTTTTGCACGATGTAAAATTCTCTTCATGTAAGGTACCACGAGAAAGCCCAATTCGTTCTGAAAAAAACAATATATAGTTTTCCATATTTAACTAAAAATCCCCAGAGGAAATCAAGCATAAACAGAAGGATAGCAAAAATGCTGAAAAAGTGTCTGGCCTGCAGGGTACAGGAAATGGCCCAAGCCTCTGGCACTGAAGGGGTTATAGGACATTGATCTTTCCTTTGTAAGCTATTCTTTAATTGATTTGGTACTATATTTTGGATCATTTTCGTGTTGAAATGTGAAATTCTTTTTGAACTTAAAGCGGAACTACCACCGCTAAACAACTTGATGTCTAATAATTCCCCATCTAGTGACTAGCTGCTCAGTAGGACTAGTTGCCAGAATTATTACCTTATTCAATAGAATTCTCCATTCTTCTCGGGCTGACAGGCAGGACAGAGCGCAGACATCTTTCAATATTGACATCTGCCCGCCTGCACTGTCAGTCCCAGCCGGCTCTAGGAGGAATTGATTAAATGGTAATCATACTGTATCACCCCTTAGTTGTCTCTTCTGTAATGTAAACAGACCCAGTTTGGCTAGTGTATCTTTATAACTCAGATCCTCCAATCCCTTTACCAGTTTTTTGCAGGTCTCTACACTTTTTCCCAGATCAATAAGGCCTTTTCTAAGAACGGATGACCAAAACTGTACTCCATATTCTAGATGAGGCCTTACCAAGGATTTATATAGAGGTAGAATTATATTTGTATCCTGTGCATGTATACCACTTTATATGTGGGGTAGTACCCATTTGCTCCTGCAGCAGATGAGTGACTCCGCACACTGCTGTGAAGTCTATCGTCGATCAGTAATCCTAAATCTTTTTATAATGAGGATTCCCTACACTGTTTCACATTTTGTTTGTTAGCTCCTTGTGAACAAAGATGTAGGATTCAACAAAACACTTTGAGGAAATCCTACATGATCCGCTTCTATTGATGTCAGGTGAGGACAAATTACATTTGTCCCAATTTGGTATGTGATTGGTTATATCTGAACACAGTTACAACCCCCATTATGAAACGTGTACACACTTAGCAACCAAGGCATTGACTTCGTTTTATAAGTGATCCGTTTTTCAGTTTAATATTGTCTGTTACAATACCTTATTACAGTAGAAAAAAGGTCAGAAATGATTTATCTTGATTTCAACCTTTACATCAACAGAATCTGCAATTTCAATAAGGGTGCGTAGACTTGATATCCACAGTTTATATATATTATCCTAGGTCTTACAGGGATCATATGAACTATTGTATAGCTGTACGAAGCAAATGCAGTCATATCTATTTCTACTTACTGTACCTTGGTCATAGGAAGCATAATGTTATACACATTAAAGCCTTTTGGCCCAATATAAGAGAACAAGGCCTGCCCAAACAGGTTCCCCTGGACACAGCCTGTTTGCCAGGATTATCCAGTGCAGGACCATAATGGGGCCATCCCACATAGGGGAGGGGTCAGAGGTGCAGAATCGGACATCCCTGGATGGTCTGGTCCAAGGCCTTCTAGAATTTATATGGAAAACTAATAATTTTCATCTTCAAAAGTACCAGCAAGGGACTGTCCTGCACCCCCTATGCGGACATTTAAAAACTAACCTCTAGTGTGGGGCAAGGAGTCAAGCAGGGCAGGAGTTTGTTCTGGTTTTACATGTTAACTATAAGTGCGCTGCCACTTTGTTTAGGATACCTAATCCCGTGCGCTCTGTCCCCTAGTGACCACCAGAGAAAGGCATTAGCTTTAGCTGTAACAACTTGAATACATAATCTCCCAGGATAGATTATTCAATTGTGTTTCAAGCAGGAAAAGCCAACATATTTTGTCATTAAAAAAAATATTTTTTTTTATTAGTTTGGTGTTGGAAACCTCCCTGGCACTCAAAGGGTTAAAAACAAAGGGGACTTTCATTTGTTCTCCAAGGTGCAGTTTGCTTGCACCCGAACTGCTCCACTTTTTTCTGTGCAAGTGCATAGATTGAGGTGGGAAACTTGTAGTCCTTGCACTGTAATTTCCATCATCCTCAACTTGCTGAGTATGGGCATTATAGTTCACAATAGCTACAATGTCTGCATGTGGCCTCTTCCTATTATCATTGTATGCCCAACAGCAGTTCATTTGGGATCTACAGCTTTCTCCACCTCTGATCTGTTGGTGGTAATAGAGTTCAAAGGGATGGGGGTTGCTTGGAGCAATCAGAATCCTCCTTCAGCTTGACTTTGGGGCAACTGGAAACCTCTGTCAGGCTGTCCTTGTTCAGTGGTCCTGAAATGTATTCATCAGCAAATCCAAGCAAATACTGGAGTATAATGTGCAGTGAAACCAGCCAGAATTGTGTTTTCTTTTTTCTTTCCACCATCTAGTTTTCATTATTTTCTTCTACAACAGCCTTATCTAGTCTCTTAAGTGGCAGTAAGGTGTGGAGCTGGTCGCTCTGGTATGTATTGCACGGTATCCTTTTAAAAGGTTGCACGTGAAAGAGCGTGCGACCACACGATACATTAAGCATGTCACCATGATAAAAATGGTGACATGAGAATCTCACATTGCATGACAGTGCGAGATTCTCATGTTAGGTAGTGAAAGGTCACATCCCAGTCAGTTACTTGCCTCTCTCTCTCTCTCTGTGAGCTGGGTATGAAGGGATTTGTAGTCTTGAATATCTGAACGATATGATGCCCGCTCCTGTTCTATGGAGTTGCTCACTTTCTCTTAGCTGAAATGTATATTTTTTTATTTTCTTAAAGATAAACATTCACTAAGATCCCTGTGATGAAATTGCCCAGCACACAGATGGGGCTCACAAAGTTCTCTCCTGCAGACTGCTGCATTTCAGTCTTGCTGAGGCTCTGAAACTGCTTTCAATGCATCTCTGTCCTGAACGCTCTCTCTCTTTTAACCCTTTGAGTGCCAGAGGGGTGTGCAACGCATTGCTTTGTGTACTCCTCTGGCATTCAAAGGGTTAATCTCACTTGTTTGTCCCTTCTTGCATTCTCTTTCTCCCCTCTTCATGCACTCTTGTCCTGTGCTCTGCCTTCCTCTCTCTCAGTTTTTTTTTCTCTGTCTCTTTCTGTGTCTGAAGACCTGCACTGCACTGAGCTTGCAGAGAGAGAGAGAGAGAGGCAAGTAATTGACTGGGAGGAGACCTTTCACTACCCGACATTAGAATCTTGTGCTGTCATTCAGCGCGAGATTCTCATGTTGCCATTTTTATTATGGTGACATGCTTAATGTATCATGTGGTGTCGTGCGGTTTACTTTTCAAAGGTCGCAAAAGTAAACCGCACTGCACCTACCTGTGACACAATGGAGGGTTAATGAGCGTTCCATCTATAACAAAACTGTGGACCATAATGCACAAATAAAAGAGCTGAGCCACTCTGAAGTGCACTAACTGCCCCACGGAATACAATGTATCTCAACATTCCCACGACTTTAAAGGGACAGTCAACCTCCATTTTAAATTTAAGTATATGTCCCTAAATTTCTGTTTTCCAGACAGCTTTCCGTCAGGGACTGTGAAACACAGGGGTAGTGGTAGAATGTTGCACAATACCTGCTTTCACATTCCCTAACAGAAAACTATCTGGAAACAGATCCGGTGGGGGTGGGGGAAATAAGTACATAATATTTAAACATCAAACAAAAAGGATGACTGCTATTTGATATAGGGCTTTTAACCCTTTGAGTGCCAGAGGGGTGCACAATGCATTGCAAAGGGTTAAAGCCAAAATCAGAAGCTGAGAGGGCAGGATTCAGGGACAGGGAGTAGGAAATCATTAACCCTTTGAGTATCAGAGAGGCACCAACCCAATACGCTGAACACCTCTCTGGCACACAAAGGGTTAATCACTTGAGTGGTTGAGAAGCGTCCAACACATCCCTTCACAAAGCACTGGAGACCGCTCTAGCATTCAATGGCTTAATCCTTTGAGTGTCATCTGGTTTCGCAGTACCGCCTGGCATTCATAAGAATATTTATATTAAAAAAAAAAAAAAAAAAAAAAAAAAAAAATCATCAATGGGACATTTTGTTTACCAAGGTGCTGTTATACCCCAGAATTGCTCCACTTTGCATTGTGCATCTTCCCCTAGATAATACTGCCCTTAGCTGCAATAAGTTAGTGCAATAAGGCACTCAGAGTTTGGTTAGAGCAGCCTTGGCTTGTACAAACAGGATGGGCAAGCATGGAGCCAGTCCGTTTTTGTTGGCCATCATCCTTAGCCAGCCCCGTATAGGAACCATTGAAGGCTTGACCTGGTTTGGCCCTTTCGCGTTTTGTTGGACTACAATTCCCATTATCCTCAGCCAGCGAATTACATAGTAATCAATGCAATCTGAGCAGAGCTGGGCAACCTTTGACCTTCTAGTTTTTTTGTTAGACTACAATTCCCATCATTCTCAGTTACCTTACTGCATGGGAATTGTTGCATTCTTCAACTGTTGTTGGACTACAACTCACAATCCATTTCAGCCTCAGCAGTGTTGAGCAACATTTGGCTGTTGTTGCACTACAACTCCCATAATCCTCAGTCATCCCACAGCTAAGAACCATTGTAGCCCTTCGGTTTAGTTGGACTACAACTCCCATCATCCTCGGCCAGCTGACGATGATCGGGGCTGTAGTTCAGCAATAGCAGAAGGGAAGCATGCTGCCCATCTTGAAGGCTGGCAGTGCCCAGATGTGCGAAAGACACCATGTTTACTTGCCAGTGTCTTTGCTTTTCCTATGCTTGGTTTTAGAAGTGTCATTGACAACAGTCTCAGAGGTGCCCGTCTCTGTGGTTCCAGGCTTTTCCCTGTGGGAGCTAGAAGGAGCGGGCCGGCTATTGGGTAATTCTTTTCTACCTACTGCAAAACCCTTCTCCCTCAGAGCCTTCATCATCTCCTCTTGCTTCATCATCAGCAGAATCTCACGGCTCCAGATCAAGATGTTGAAACCTTAAAGAAAGGCAGGACGAGATTGTAGGAAGTCAGGGAACAGTCATCAACACAGAACCCCCCAGATACAGATGATGCAGGGATATGCAAATGTAAACCTTTAACCCTTTGAGCACCAGAGGGTTGTTGCACATCCCTCCGACACAAACTGTTAAAAGGCCAAAAGGATGAGCAACGCATTGCAAAGCAGTGTGTGACACACCCCTCCTGTCCATAAAGTTGAGCTTTTACTTTTGAACAAATCCCAAAGAATTGTTATCCATTTTTTTTTTTATATATTTCAAACAATAGCCGACATGTTTAGATTGTCATTGTATGCATATTAAACAGGACTAGGCAACATGCTAGTCAGATACTAACATTCCACATAACACCCCATCCCGACTGCTACTCCCTGCCGGCCAGTACTAGCTCATTTCTATAAACTGATAAAGTAAAATATCTCAGACTAATGCAAACAACAAGGAAAAAGATGACCATCTACACAAACTCATAACATTCAAAAGCCGGTACATGAGACAGACTGCTAATGATAATTCCAAGTGCAAAGGCACAAGAGTCCATCTTTTTCCACCATGCAGTCACTCAGTGCTCTAACCTGTAACTAGGTAATGGATGCCCTGACACAGTGCTGGAGAGGCACGAAAACAGCGGTTGGATTTTTTTCTATATTGTGGGAACGCCAACAACCCCTGTAAGAGCCTTGCTGAGATTGCATGTAAAACTTATAAAAGGTGAATTTTATACCGGGTGACTGCCAACTCGTTTTCGCTCTCACTTGTTATCTCAGACTTGTTTGAAATTTAAAAAAAATAAAAAAAATGATATCACAGGAGCTTCCTTTGGTTAAAGTTTAACTTTACAGAGATAAAATGGTCAGTAAGCTTGCTCTTGAAAAAGGTACAATGCATTAGAGAACTCTAGCATTTGAGGAGATAAAAGCCCCATTTAAAACAACGGCTGATTGGATAATAAGTATTTACCCCAGATCAGAAGGGAGGTGCCCAGGTAGACTGCAGAGAGGGACAATCTTCATTTAAGATAAGGGAAAAAACCTGAAAAACTTGTCAAGGGGGGGGGGAGGCTTTCATTGTTCTCATAGGAATAAGAGTGTCCCCTTCTGTTATCTGTCTGGTCTATGGACTGCATTCTCTGAGAAGAGGTGGCTTACACTAGGTAAAAGGGGCAGGAGGGGAAACTTTGCTTGTGAATATCTCTCAACCCATAAAGGTTTGAGAGATAAGACTTATGTTGTTCTTCATGTTTTTTTAATGCCTACAAAATAAAATAAAGATAAAACTAAATATTACTATCCCTTTAAGAGTCCACTGTGGACAAAGGGTGCATCAATGCAAGATGGCATTTAGAAGGTTCTTGTGCCTATAGACACAACAGACTCACCCATGCCAGATGCCAGCAGGTCTCCCATGGGGTTAAACTTGTTGAGCTGTGAAAAGACAAAATAAAAATGGTAAAATATAAGCAGGACACAAGTGCTGTGTTTACATGTGAGATCTCCCTCAACAGGGGTACGATTAGAAGCCAGGTTTAATTTCCAGGAACCCACTGGCTCCTCCCACTGCCATATGATCCCCATCCACAGAGATCACCACTGTTGCCAAGTACAGAAGATATCTTTTAGACCTGGGGAGGGTGGTGAAGTTGTAGTCTGGCTTTAGCAGCAGCAGCTGCCCATCTTTGCTTTAAACTATAACAGGAGTAGTCAGACTTCAGATCTCCAACTAGAGCAAACCAACTGTGCCACAGAGGAGAAATGAAGAGTCCAACCGATTTAAAGGTGCAGTAAACTTTAATTATGAAAAAATATATTTTATGGGTTTCCCTGTTGAGTAAAATATGGGTACTCCCACTGCTTAGTTATGCATATTTCCAGTTATTACAGTTTAAACTCCTGTGCCCTCTAGTGATCAGATTCCAATTAGTTATTCTGTTACATTCTATTTGAGAGGAAAGTCAGTGACACACAGTTCTCCATAGACTGTGATAGAAACTCCCGAGTCACTTAGAAATTTCAGGAAGTAAACACACAGTAAATTCACTTCCTGATTATTTGAACTGTTGTAACATTTGAATAAAACAATTGACAGTGGTGGGAGAGAGTACCCTTATTTTACCTTTAATGCTTGAGAGGTCTCCAATGCATTTCAAAGCAACGCACTCGAGACCTCCATAGCATTTAGTGGTTATTTGGCACTAAAAGGGTTGATGAATATAGCCCAAATCAGTGTTTCTCTAGTGCAGCCACCAAGACAAATGCTGTAATAGTGGTGGTACAAGGCCACCAGCCCCACATGGACATAATGGTTGCTGTACAGACAGGAAAAAATTATGCAAATCTGACTGGCTGAGGCTTCTTGGCTGACGTTGATTCAGCCAGCCAATCATCATTCAGCCCGCCCTAGGTGCAGCTCTGTTGTCACCCACAGGTGGGAGTCTCTGGCTCTGATTTCACTCTGTCAGGTTTATAGAATTTGGAGAATTACTCCGTAAGCCTGCTTTATGCACCTTGGGTGAGTTTACGACCACTGAGGTGCTGCAATGCATCCTTCACTCATCAGGTGTGTGAGTGTGTGTGTGTCACAGTATCAGGCACGACCACATGTGGCTAAGAGGCAGAAGGTCAAGCCATTGAGGACCTTTATCACTAACTTGTAAGCCGCCCAGAGTCTGGAAACCCAAGCCACACCATCCAGTGATCCACGCTGCCCATCAGCTGCCAATGAAAAGAGGACATTGACTCTCTGAGTGCCAGAGGGGTACACAACGCATTGCAAAGCAATGCATTTCGTAACCCTTTGGCACTCAACAGGTTAACCCTTTCAGTTCCAGAAGGATGCATAACACACCCCCACTGAAAAGGCTAAACGCAAATTTATTCCTTTTATTAACTAACTAGTGTAAAAGCCCGTGTACATGGGCCAAGGTCCAGGTGATATTAACCCTTTGAGTGCCAGAGGGGTACGCAATGCATTGATTAGCAATGCGTTGCATACCCCTCTGGCACTCAAAGGGTTAAGAGGCCAGTCCTTCTGTGCGTACTGCCGCTGCCTCACTAGCAGCGCACGAGATGCAGTCATGCGCTGTAGAGACTGCATCGGACAAACATTCTAGCTATTTATTACATAGGATTAGCAACAATGATACAGTGTTACTTGTGCAGATACAAAAAGAGACACTAAGAGATGGAATTGGAGAAGGTGATCTGTTGGTTTTTATTACAGCTCAAATTTGATTTTTTTTTTTTTTGCGCAGTATCACAGTGGCCTGAAATTGTAGTGGAGCTGTTGCTACATCATCTTATGGACAGCTCTGGTCAGTTGACCATAAATCTCCAAAGGATGGTGCAGCAACAGCGCCACTGTGATACTGCACCTAAAAAATGTGAGTTTGAGCTGTAATAACTTACAAAAAAAAAAAAAAAAAACCACACACCTCAGCAGTGGGAGTACCCATATTTTTCTCAGACAAATAAACCCTACAACTTTTTTTTTTTTTTTACATTTTAAGTATTAATATCCCTTTAAATATGCAACTGCAGAAAAAAAAAATGTGCCACTCATTCTATTTACTGACATAAATGGCACATAAAACGCTTAGGTGTCAGACGTTCCTCTCAATGCAGGTATGTGCCTCACAGGTACAAGAAGTGGCAGTGCCAACCTGTTCTCGCAATGCAATATAAAGGCAATGACATACCCCACATACAATGCATCAGATAAAGATGCGGCAGTGCTAGTCAATGCCTTACCGAGACAATACCAGAAGCAAAAGGGTCGTAAAGCTGACACACAATTTTGCCGCTCTGTCCATCAAATACATCCACAGTCCTCTGCTCATCTGATGTGTACCCAGGGAATAGAGGGTCAGGGTATCGTCCAGCGACAATCAGGTCATAACGAGGATGCCAAGTGGCCTGAAACATAAGAAGGTTGGGTGAGGGAGAAAAGGAGGCACCCAAGAGCAGGAAGAGGGAGGATCAAATGAGACTGTGGTGCACCAATTTTCTTTTGAACATATGACCCTTAGTGGGTTCCCTCCTGTTTTATAGGTCTAAACCTGGAAAGTAAGTGTTGTGGTCAATATTTTCCTTTGCTGAATAACCTAACCAAATAAATAACTACACAATCCAACCCCTTAGATGCTAGAAAGGCCTCAACACATTGCTTTACATTGCTCTGCAAGGTGTTGGAGACTTTTCTGGCTTTCAAGGAATTAAAAAGGGCATCACTGGATTTTATACAAAAGAAAAACCATTCAGGGCCATTCAGTAGCAAGGCCACCAGGGAAACGCAGGTCATGGGCCCCTTTACCCCGTCATGTCACACTAACTACAGCCCACCCCCTTCACTAATCTTATAACCGGCATTAAAGGGATAGTAATACTTAAAACGTAAAAAAAATAAAATAAATAAATAAATAAAATTATGCTGTAGGGTTTATCCCCCTGAGTAAAACAAGAGTACTCCCACTGCTGAAAGTTGTTTTATTCAAAAGTTATTACAGCTCTAAGTTGAATTTTTTTTTAGGTGCAATATCACAGTGGCCCGAAATTGTGCAGTGGCGCTGCTGCTACACCATGCTATGGAGATTTATGGTCTACGGACCAGAGCTGTCCATAGGTGGTGTAACAACAGCGCCACTGTACAATTTCAGGCCACTGTGATATTGCATCTAAAAATCCAACTTTTAGCTGTAATAACTTTTGAATAAAACACCTTCCAACAGTGAGAGTACCCTTTTTTTTTTTTTTCCCCCTCAGGGGGATACATGCTACAATACATATTTTTTTCCATATTAAATATTACTATCCCTTTAATGTTGAGAACTAAAGCAAGTGATACCATAGAGCTCCATTTCAACTGCAAACTCTGGTATCACTTGTGTATCTCCATTTCAAATGCAATACCACTACTAAAATGTAGTTATACTAGTGATACCATAGATCGTACAATTGAAATGGTGCAACACATGTGATACCAGAGAGAACAATTGAAATGGAGCTACACTAGTGATACCACAGAGATTGCAATTGAAATGGAGCAAAACAAGTGATATCACAGAGATTGCAATTTAAATGCAGCTAAACAAGTGATACCACAGAGATTGCAATTGAAATGCAGCAAAACAAGTGATACCACAGAGCTCACAATTGAAATGTAGCTATACTAGTGATACCACAGAGCTTACAATTGGAATCGGACTACATTAGTGATACCACAGTGCTTTCAATTGGAATGGAGCAACACTAGTGATACCACAGAGATTACAACTGAAATGGAGCTACAGTAGTGACACCACAGAGATTACAATTGGAATTTGACTACACTAGTGATACCACAGAGCTCACAATTGAAGTGGAGCTACACTAGTGATGCCAGAGATTGCAATTGAAATGGAGCAACACAAGTAATACCACAGAGATTTCAATTGGAACAGAGCTACACTAGCAATGCCACAGAGATTACAATTGAAATGTAGCTATACTAGTGATGCAACAGAGATTAAAATTAAAATGGAGCAACACAAGTTGTAACACAAAGCTTACAATTGAAATGGAGCAACACGAGTGATGCCACAAAGATTACAACTGGAATGGAGCTACAAAGTAGTGATATCACAGAGCTTTCAATTGAAATGGAGCAAAACAAGTGATGCCAGAACTGAAATGGAGCTACATTGTGAAATATATTTCATAAATATTTTGAACACTGCTTGAATCAGATGTTGCTAGTGTTATTCATATTTGAGGAAGCGCACTTTTTTTCTGTATTGCAGGTATGGATTATAGAAAATATAAATTAGGAGTCAGAGACGCTCAACTAGAAACGAGCCTGCAATACAGATTTGAAGGTCCTCTAGGAGTGGTGTCCTACCCAGGGTGCAGTCTCTTTTAGCCCACTAGTGCCTTTCACAGAGAGGACATATCCTAAAGCATATCATACTGGTCCTTCCATAACAGCAGTCCAGCCATAAAATGCCAGGCAATTTCTCTCTGAACAAGAGAAGCAGCCAACCCCAGATGCATGTTTCGGCCTTGCTGGGCTTAGTCAGTGAGGTGTAGCTGATCTCTCTCTAGGCACTGTACGTCTGGGGTTGGCTGCTTCTCTTGTTCAGAAAGGAATTGCTATTTCATAGCTGGATCAGTATATTCTTTAGGATATTTCCTCTCTGTGAAAGGCACTAGTGGGTTAAGAGAGACTGCACCCTAGGTAGGACTCTAGAGAGACTGCAAATGTGTATTGCAGGCTCGTTCCTAGTTTAGTGTCTCTGACTTCCACTTTAGATGAGAATTATAGATAGGGGGTTAGTTAACCTCATCCTTCTGAGACTGAAATGTTTTGCACACTTCTGACACTGAAAGGCTTTACTCCTTGAATGCGAGAGAGGACCCATAATGTTTTTAAGACCTTTTAAGCATCCAGAGAGGTTAAATATGAGATGACTATCCTTGCCTTGCCCTTGTTCTCTCTTTAATACACCACATTGTATGTATTTTATCTCTGTCAGTCAAATCCCATATCTCAGTTTTGGATTCACCCTTTATACAGAGAGTTCACAGGGAGTAAATCCACATCTAGTGTGAAATAAAGGGGTGCTGCCTGTGGAAATGCAACTCCCCCACACCTGTATCCTCTATTTCAGGATGTCATAACAAACTCAAATACCTCTGCCCTTAATATGAATTAAAATACAGAACCCTGATGCATTGCAGAGTATATAACCCCAGGGACATGTAAAATTAACCCCTTGAGGTTCCTATAGGATTCTTCAGTACACTGCAATGCCTTTAGAAACATCTCTAGCGTACAAATGGTTAAAGCTAAGAAATTGAACCCTGCTGCAGCTTCAGTTCAGTCTGTTCAGTCTCCCAGACTGCAACCACTACATGGATGGAGCCACGGTTCTTTTCCTGCTTGGACTTGAGATCCTTACAACATAGCAGACCGTGCAATGCAGTGAGCGTGTTAACCGGGCAACTGCCCCAGTGCTGAGGAGCATATAACAAGACTAAATGAGACCAGGGGAGCCTTAGTAGCACCCTTCGATTCGGGACGGGGGTGAGGATCTCCCCCCCAACACAAGTGACAAGAAACACAGAAGCTGCTTAGAATGCGGATGGTAGCATTGCCTAAATGTGATCATCGGATTACTCTCCTGTATGTTCATGCATGAAGCTGGGCCCCCCCAGTGATGTTACCCTGTTACTCCGGTACCAAAAATAGGATTTTAGTCTTTCCTGTTAAATCCTTTTCACTTAGTCCATACAAGTCACTGGTACTTCTGGGAGGCGATTCACCCCTTTAATAGGCAGGAACAATTATGCAAATGATTGCAGGGGGCGGAGCCTCCCCTCCTACTTAAGCCACCTTCAGGCCAGAGCCACTAGATTGATTTGAGACCCTAAAACTGACCCCAGGTAAGCAAGAAGAAAGACTCCTGTGAGCATGCCCCAAAGGTCTCCCACTGAATGCCACAGGAGAGCCAGGTCTGGTCCCTTGACAGGGTGGGAGACCAGTGACCTGTATGGACTAAGTGAAAAGGATTTAACAGGTAAGACTAAAATCCTATTTTCACTGTCGTCCAATACAGGTCACTGGTACTTCTGGGATGTACAAACATTGAGCTGATCCAGAGGTGGGAAGAAGGCAAGGACCAGAACAAGGTCCAAGTCATAAAAACTGCTATGAACCAGTTAATAACATAGCCCAAACTGTAAGTGTCAACGGACACCAGTCAAGGGAACAATCCCTGAACTAACACAGCACACGGAACTAGAGCCAACAGGGCTCAACAGAAGGAAGCACTAAGGATCACAGAGCGGAAGACCTACACAGGCAAAACTGCCTCCAGGACCTTCCTTCCAAAACTGGCATCAGCCGAAGCCAGTACATCAACACGGACCAAGCGGCCGCTCTGCACAGTTGATCAGCAGAAGCCTGATTCTTGTAGGCCCAAGAGGCCCCAATAGATCTGGTGGAATGGGCAGTCACCCGGAAGGGAACGTGCTTATTCCGCAACTTATAGGCTTCACGGATAGTAGCCTTAATCCAAGAGGCAATGGTAACTTTGGAAGCCGGTCTCCCTGTCCTAGGCCCCTCAGGAATGACGAATAGAGCGTCAGACTTCCTGATAGACTCGGTGCGATGAACATAAAACTTGAGGCAACGCACCACATCCAACAAACGGAGATCTCTTTCCTTGTCAGATGAAGGATTAGGGCAGAAAGAGGGAACCACAATCTCCTGATTGATGTGAAACTCGGACACAACCTTGGGTAAGAATTCCTTGGTAGTGCGAAGCACAGCCTTATCCTTGTGGAACACCAGGTAAGGAGGTGTACAAGACAGAGCTTGTAACTCTGCTACCCGGCGAACTGAAACAATAGCCAAAAGGAAGGCCATCTTCCAAGTCAAGAGACGTAATGGAATGGAAGCCAAGGATTCAGACGGTGGTCGCTGGAGCACTCCCAGCACCAAATTGAGGTCCCACTGGGGAGCAGGACTCTTGAAGGCAGGTCGAACATGAGTCACACCCTGGAAGAAAACTTTCACATCAGGAAGGATAGCAATCCTTTCCTGGAAAAACACAGACAAGGCAGAAGTCTGAACTTTGAGGGAACTCAGACTGAGCCCCTTATCCACACCATCCTGCAAGAAGGCCAGGACAGTGGGAAGATGAAACTCAAGGGATAACTTCTTATCAGAGCACCATGCCACGAAGGTTGACCAGATGCGATGATAGATCTTGGAGGACACAGGCTTACGAGCACTGAGCATAGTCGACACCACAGAAGGAGAAAATCCTTTCTTTGCTAGAATCGAGGATTCAACCGCCATGCCATCAAATGGAGAGAGTGAACATCCTCCTTCCACAGATATCCCTGAAGAAGTAGGTCCGGACGGGCAGGAAGTGGGAACGGATCCGCCACTGACATGGCCATCAACTCTGGATACCAGGACTGGCGAGGCCAGTTTGGAGCGATCAGGATCACAGGACAACGCTCCCGCTTCAGTTTCTGGATGACTCTGATCAATAGAGGAAGAGGAGGAAAGATGTAAGCCAGGGAAAAATCCCAAGGGATTGACAAGGCATCCACTGCTAGAGCAAGGGAGTCCCTCCGCCGGGAGCAAAACACCGGAACCTTCCTGTTGTGTCTGGAAGCCATCAGGTCCACCTCCGGCATCCCCCACCTCTGGGTGAGCAATTGAAATACCTCTGGATGAAGAGCCCATTCTCCGCTGTCGACGGTATGACGACTGAGGAAGTCTGCCATGACGTTGTCCACGCCTGGAATATGAACTGCAGAGATGACAGGCACGTGATCTTCTACCCAAGACAAAATATCCTTGACCTCCAACCAGGTGGTGCCGCTTCTTGTGCCGCCTTGCCTGTTGATGTAAGCCACCGCAGTGGCGTTGTCGGATTCCACTCTGATCGGAAGACCGGTCAGTTGAGATTCCCAGTGTCTCAGGGCAAGTCGGATGGCACGTAGTTCCAGAACATTGATGGAGAGAAGAGATTCCTCCAGACCCCATTTCCCCTGAGCACTGAAGCGACCCAACACAGCACCCCAGCCCCGAAGGCTGGCATCCGTTGTGATCGTGGTCCAACAAGGAACTAGAAAGGATCTCCCTTTCAGGAGATGGGAGAGATCCAACCACCAGTGCAGACTCGATTCCACATGAGGAGGTAGAGAGACTGACAGATGCTGATGATCTGGATGATTCTTGCACGTCTGGATCACAAATCTCTGAAGTTCCCTGGAGTGGGCCATGGCAAAAGGAACCGCTTCGATCGTGGAAATGAACTTCCCCACCAGGGATGACAACTTCGTTACGGCACTAAGTCCAGTTCCAGAATCCCCGCCACTCTGATAGCTATCTGATGAGCCACATCCTCCGGCAGGAACACCATGCATTGGCGAGTGTCGAACAGGAGACCCAGGAACAGAAGCCTCTGAGATGGGACCAAGTCCGACTTGTCCAGATTCAGGATCCAGCCATGGCGGGTCAGAGTGTGGATACACTTCTGCAATTGCTGGTGAAGAAGCTCCGCCGAAGAAGCTTTGATGAGGAGATCGTCCACGTAGGGAGTCACCCTGACCCCGTCCTGATGAAGCACCGCTATCAGGGAGCCCAACACTCTCTGGAAGACCTGAGGAGCTGATGTCAGCCCAAAGGGAAGAGCAGAAAACTGAAAGTGTCCCCTGTGGCAGGCAATCCTGAGGTACCGCCTGCTCTCTGGATGAATAGGGATGTGAAGATAAGCATCCTGAAGGTCCAGGGAGGCAAGGAACTCCCCTGGAGACATTGCTGCAATCACAGAGCGCAGGGACTCCTGGCGAAAGTGGGAAGTCACCACATAGGCATTGAGATCTTTGAGATCCAAAATAGGACGAGCCCCTCCGTCCTTTTTGGCCACCACAAACAGGTTGGAATAAAATCCTGAACCTGTGTCCTCCTGAGGAACCACTTCCAGAACCTCTTTGTCCAAGAGATCCTGAATAGCGTCGTCGAACAGACGTCTTTTTGTGGGTTCCTGAGAAGGACAAGTAAAATGGAACCGAAAAGGAGGAAGGGAGGAGAAAGGGATCCTGTATCCCTCTGACACCACCTGAAGAACCCATGGGTCCGCCACTGACTCCTCCCAAGTCCGGCGAAAGATGCGGAGACGTCCACCTACAGCCGGATGCGGACCCGGGTTCGGCGAGTCATGCCGAAGCAGTCTTGGAGGTCTTGGCCTTGGGGGCCACTTTGGGCTTCCAGGACTGTTTGGGCTTGGAGGAGGAGCGCGTAGCGGGAGGACCCGTTTGGGCCGAGGAGCGTGTCTCAGTCTGAAAGGAACGAAAGGACCGATTGCGTTTGGCTGGAAACTTTTTCTTAAAGACTGAGGGTAGAAGAGTACTTTTACCGCCAGTAGCCTCACTGATCATTTCTTTGAGTTCAGACCCAAAAAGTAAATTCCCCTGAAAGGGCAAGAAAAGCAAGGCTTTCTTAGAGGCTGTATCAGCAGACCAAATTTTCAGCCAAAGGGCACGCCTAGCCACCACAGAGGCAGTGGAGGCCCTCGCCATCATGCGCACAGCATCAAAAGCAGCGTCAGCAACATAGTTCTGAGCTTCAGTGATATTAGCAAGAAGCTGCAACTGTTCAGATACTGGGGCATCCTGGCGAACCGCTTCAGTCAGTCGTTCAGTCCAGGCCGCAATGGCTCTATTAACCCAAGCAACTGCAAAGGTTGGACGCATGGCAGTGCCAATGGAGGCAAATATAGATTTAAGAGAAAGCTCTAGCTTTTTATCCGTCCAATCCTGCAGGGCAGAGGCATCAGAGACAGCCAAGGCGGTAGACTTGGATAGTCTGGAAACAGGAGCATCCACCTTGGGGGGGATGAACCCATTTTGCCAGCTCAGCCTCAGGAAAAGGGTACAGTTTAGCAAACTTTTTAGAGACAGAGGAGGATCTATCAGGATTCTTCCATGCCTCAGAGACTAGACGGGCAAGAGTAGGGTTAGTTGGAAAACAAACAACAGGCTTAGATGGTTTCTTTTGAAAAACATAAGTAGGATCATAAGTGGATTCCTGAGTCAGAGGAAGGTTAAAGGGATAGTAACACTTCGTTTTAACTTTATTTTATTTTGTAGGCATTAAAAAAACATGAAGAATGATATAAGTCTTATCTCTCAAACCTTTATGGTTTATGAGATATTCACAAGCAAAGTTCCCCTCCCCGCCCCTTTTTCCTAGTGTAAGCCATCTCTTCTCAAATGTGAGTCTGGTTGTATGACAGGACAGATAACAGAAGGGGACAATTTTCTTTGTATGAAAACAATGAAAGCCCTTCCCCCCTTGACAAGTTTTTCAGCTTTTTCCATTATCTTAATTGAAGATTGTCCCTCTCTGCAGTCTACCTGGGCATCTCCCTTCTGATCTGGTTGAACAGGGAAGGGATACTTTGTTTGTGAATATCTCTTAAACCATAAAGGTTTCAGAGATAAGACTTATATCATTCTTCATGTTTTTTTAATGCCTACAAAATAAAATAAAGTTAAAATGAAGTATTACTATCCCTTTAAGCGTATTCAGCACAGTCTAATCAGACCCTCAGCCGAAACTTCAGGGTCACATTCATAAGGGTCCCCAATGGACCTGTTAGACTCAATAACAGTGCGTTCCTCAGCATCAGAATCCTGCAAGAGTTCTTCCTCAGAAGAATCAGACCCATCAGGAGCACCCTATGGCTTAGGCAGGGAGGTCCTGATTGTAGCGGGGGTCTGCCAGACCTGGAGAGCCCCCTGTACCTGAGAGGGAAAAAGTTGAAGAGTGGATCTGAGATCCCTAGTGGCAGCTTTAAACTCCCTCACCCAAGGTGGCTCAATAGCGTGGCTGGGAAGCCCAGGGTTGCTATCTTGACCAGTGCAGTTGGGGCATAGATCACCCACATTATCACTAGATAACCCAGTGTGACAAGAGGAGCAAAACGCCATGGGGGGAGCAGACCCCCCATCCTCCTTAGACTTGGGTCTAGCCCCTAGCTCCAGTGAAGTAGACATGCTCACAGCGTCAATATACCCCACTTTAAACTCTATCACCCAGTAAGAGTGTGGAAGATTAAAGTTTCACCCCAGAAATGCCTAATATTGGACTTATCTGGCCAGCGAAGGGTTAATCTGATGAGGGGGGATGATAGAGCAGGAGCTTAGCATTAAAATGAGCCCTCTCTGGAGTTGCTGTGACAAGCGGTTCCAGAGATACGTCCCAGACTGTGAAATCTCATAGAGAGTAAAGGAGCCATAGCGTCTAAGCGGGAAAAGCCGCGCTTAAAGGCGCGGAACACCATTTTCAATGAAGTTTAAGAAAACATTAAAAAGTGCCCAAACATACATAAAACACATAAAGAAATACTATACAAGGCTCCAAACTCAGAGAATACCACAGAAACTGCATTAAATACATTAAATGCAAATAAAAACACCCTATGGAGTGCTGGAGTGCAAAGCAAACTCCCAAATACAAGCCCAGCAAAGGGACACTGTGGGGACAAGTGGACCTTCAGCACTCAAAGGGTGGCTCAGTTTTCCTGCAAGGACTTCTGTCTTCAGGTGACCATGATGAAGTGGGAATAGACCAGAGGAAAAATTCCCCAGTAGGGAAGCTGCTTGACTCAAGCTGTTCCCTCTTCAGGGCATAAGGTCCACAGAAAATCCCTGGAAGCTGCACCAACCACTTTAAAGAGGGCAATTCACAGCCATGGTCACCCTCCTAATGGTGGTATTCCATATTTGAATAAAAAATAACAAAAGACTAAGTTGATGCATAGATGTTCTCTACCTGGTGTGCACAGCACCCAGGAACAAATCAATCTAGTGGCTCTGGCCTGAAGGTGGCTTAAGTAGGAGGGGAGGCTCCGTCCCCTGCAATCATTTGCATAATTGTTCCTGCCTATTAAAGGGGCGAATCGCCTCCCAGAAGTACCAGTGACCTGTATTGGACGAAATAGATTTAACACAGGCAACCAGACTTCCTACAGAAGCCACACCACTGCTTGTTATCTATATTCGATACTGCACACAACATGACTGAATAGAATTGTGCTAAAGAAGCCAAGGGGAGCCTAGCCTCATTCCACAGCCAACCCAGAGACAGTATGAGGCTAGGCCCAACCCAGCTTCTTCAGTGAAGCTCTATTCCGTCACACTGCAAACCATATTAGCATACAGATCACAGGCATCGGTAAAGCTCTGAGGAACACCCCACTGCCTGTGTTAAAAAAAAGTTGCCGTGAGTTATTGTGTTACATTGCTCCAGTGGCCGTGCCCCCGTCCCCCATGGTGGTTGGCCCTCAGTCCATGACCAAAGGCCTGACCACTCAGTCTGCTCTGGAAACAGAGAAATTCAGTAAACGTGGAACTATCACTATGTAACAAATAGGTGATTTTGAAAGGGGACACAATAAAGAAAAAAACAACTTAACCCTCTGAGTGCCAGTAGTATCCAATCCATTGTTGCAAAGGGTTGGATACCTCTCTGGCACTCAAAGGGTTAATAAATATATAATTGTTAGACAACACCTTACAATATGGCAGGATTAAACTGATCCCATTTTTAAGACACATGAACACAATGCAAAGCATGATAGTAGTATAAGAATTGATGTATCAGGGCGTAAACTCTTTTCAAACCAATTACTGACAATTTCAGTTACCACAATTTTTTTCTTCACCATCTCCTGCCCTCACGTCCACGTGCTACACTACATCCTACAGATATATAAACCAGCAGTTCTCAGTCAGGGTGCCATGGTATTCGGTATGACACAGGCACTCACTTTGTTTAATCACTTTTTTGACAAAAACGTGATTGATTTTCAAATGAACTTATTCCCCCTTCAACATGTCCTTGACAAACAACTAATAAGAGGTTACGGGTGCCCTGGAAATTCCAGAGTGATAACAGTGACTTCTAATAAGGGGGAAAAAAATAATAATAATTTGAGAGCCATGGTGGTAGAATTTATGACATCTCAAGGTGTTGAGATTCATATATTAACTCCGTGGAGTAAATCTAACATGCCTGTTTGGGAGAAAGAGTGGGAACTCATCTGTAGCCAATACAGAAACAGAAAACCCGCCACTGACCTTTATGGCAGTCAAGTGCTGGAACTGGCGGTGTGGGTGAGGTATTATGTGCTGAGGTTTGGACCAATCATGTGCCGAGTAGACACGGATCTCGCTGTGCTGGTCGGTAGTGAGAAGCTTCGCTCCATCCCAAGGACTGAAATAGGCTGCACCAGAGGGAAATAAGCAGATTAACGCCTATGAAGCAGCTGGTTTGCCCCAGAATTGCTCCACTTCGTTTTTTTGTGCATATGGCCAAAAGACACTTAGGCCCACAATTAGAACCGCAAGCTGGAGCAATTCTCAAGCAAGCCAGTTGAACCACTGGGGAATAAATAAAAATTCACAAATCAAACTTAAACAGGGATTTTAACCCATTTAAATACTAGAGAGAGAGAGAGAGGTCGCAAAAACAATTCAAGGTTAAAAGCCCAATTTAAAAGGGACATCATCTCTTAACCTCAATGCATTGTACTCCTTTCTGGTCCTTAACCCCTTAGGGTCCGACGATCCCGCGGTGTCTGGTCCTTTAAGGACCAGATAGACGCGTTCGACGTGCCGTCCCACGTGACTGATCACGTGGGGCGGCACATCGAAAGGAGGACTGAAAGAGATCACTCCGGTCTTGGAGCGATCAATTTCAGTCCACGGTATTACTCACGGTGAGTAAAAGTACGTGACGTACCAGGACCGTCACTGGTCCTTAAGTACCGGACCAGCGTGACGGTCTGGGTACGTCACAGGACGCAAAGGGGTTAAAGAGATGGTAACACATACATTTTACGACTTACTTAATTAAAAAAAAAAAAATGTGCACTTTATTGCCTTTCCCCACTCCTTCTCCCTCCATACCAATAGGGGTGTGGGTTATTCCCAACTGCGAAATGAATGCCTTGGCCACAGGTCCCTAGCATGTCATATGTAAATCAGGGGCAACCCGGCGCAGCCTGTGTGAAAGTGCATCGTAGCTCAGCATAGGATATTTATACTGGAAAATCTGAAGACTGATCATTTATGTGCATTATCATGACAATGTTGCACCACTGGAGAATATAATGTATTATTCCACGGTGCACTGCGCTCCATTCTGGCTGCGCATGGGGACCTGTGTAGAGCCACAATATTGCGGGCAGGCATGTATCAGCTCTCATGGAGAACACAGTGAACGGTTGTTACTCCATCCTATGGAGGTTTATGGTCAACTACCTGAGCTGCCCATAGGATGGTGTAACGATAGCATCACTGTAATATTTCAGGCCACTGAAATACTGCACTTAAAGTGTTAGTAATGTCTGAAAAAAATTTTTTTGCATTTAGAAGAGCTTAAAAAGCTGACCTAAACGCAAAAAAACGTATCTCTCTAACCACTATGGTTTAAGAGATACAGGCGTTTAAAGTTTGATTTCTCCTACTGACAGCTGTAAAGCTGTCAGCAGGAGATCCGTGTCGGTCGACACGCTGGCGCTTGAGAAGTGCAGAGTTCTCTTTACTTACACGTAATCCCTTTATTGTAATGGTCTAAAACGTGTGCCTAGGGGCATAGGGGTCTAGGCTGTATTGTATAGGACAAGAAACTGTCCTGCACAATGCATTTCCCCATAGACCCACTTTATTAGGCAAAGGGTCTATAGTCAATGCTCATGCTTCCAGGCTGAGTTCCAGCCCTGGGGACAGTTTTCTAACCCCCAAGAGGCCCATAGAATTTGTTTTGGGAGAAGCCCTGGGCATTTTGATTAAGCAAGACAGCTCCCATTGGAACAGACTTGGAAAAATGTAATAATAGAGTTTTAATCCTATGAGTGCTAAAAGGTATGAGACATAACATCTCCTTCCTCTCCTCTGCCCTACTTTACCCCCAACAGAAGCCAGGCCTGGTCTCATTTGGGACCATTTCCCCTATTACGAAATACTATGCCTTTAACGCTTTGAGTGCCAGAGTAGTATCCAATCATTGCAGTGCAACACGTTGGATACCTCTCTGGCACTCAATGGATTAATGCAATGATCCCATTTATTTTACCCCATGGTACAGATGGTTGCAAAACTGCTCGTCGTTTGTGGATAAAGCCGTAGAGCCCTCTTTTTTGTTTGTAATGTTTCTTATTGCTGCAAAGCTCTACACGACCCCAGTCACAGCTCATACATAAAGCTATACATACACATATGCTAGCAGTTACCAGAGTTCACGCCACGTGCGTGGGTCAGCGTGTGCAGGCAGCTCGACTTGTCCTTGATGTTCCTCAAATCCCAGAGTTTGACTGTCTGATCCACAGAGGCGGTAGCCAGGAGGTAATCACAGCGAGGGTTAAACTCCACATGTGTCACTTTCTTCTTGTGCAGCCTCAGCTTCCAGATCTAAACGTTAAAGAGGGAGGTCTGGGTCAGATGGTTCCCTGCAACCCAGTGTAACTAGGGGTCATAAAGTGGTGAATGGGAAAAACCTTATGAGGAAGAGAGACGGACAGAGATACGACACACACAGAGGTGAAAGAAAGAATTAACAAGAAAACTAAAAGAAACCCACCTCCTTCCCGCACGTCTCCAGCAGGACCACGTTTCCCACATTGTCCCCGGTGACAACACACTGCTGAACAGCAGATACATCCAGGCTACAGTACCACATCCTGCAACACAATAAATAACAAGCAGTTATGGGATCAGTCCCTACTCACATGAAAAAGTGTTCAACTGTGAATATTATGAGTATTTGTTATTTTCCAACATCATCTTACAGAGATGACTTCACCAGAATATGTGGTGTACTTTTCAAGCGGTGAAAGAAAACCGTTATCAGATGCTTAAAGGGATAGTAGGGTTTCACAATAAAAGCAGCTCCAATTATTCTTCATATTATTTGGGCCATGGAGAGTGTTATTTCATTACAGTCAGATTTGTAGTTCAAGAGTAATTGAATGGTAAAGTATTCCCCCTCCCTCCCCTTTTACTGATGTAACACTGCTCACCTCAGAGCAGCAAGACTGTCCAGATGGATCTCAAAGAGGGACAATCTTCAGTGATCATAAGGGACAATCTTCAGTGATCATAAGGAAAAACCTGTCAAGGGGGAAGGGTTTTCTTTATGCTCACAGTAAGAAGATTGCCCCTTGCTGTGATCTGTCCAGTCAAGTGACCAGATTCCACATCTGAGGGGAGGTGGTTTACGCTAGGTAAAAAGGGAGGGAGAGGGAAACTATCATTCAATTACTCTTGAACTACAATTCTGAGAGTACTGAAATAACACTCTCCATGGCCCATATACTATGAAGATTAAATGGAGCTGCTGTTTTTGTGAAACATTACTATCCCTTTAAGGATTGTGGTTGAGAATCTCTGGCTAGATCAGAGGAAGGAAATATCTGGCTCTGCAGCTGTTGGGGACTAAAACAGCCATCATCACTTATCTTTTGACTTTCTAGCTGTTGAGGACTACAATGCCCATCCAGCTGATTACTATCTAAGGGCATCCGGAGGAAGGGGGTGCAATTGGCCGCTTGGTTTTACCTGCAATTGTCTCAATTTCTGTTCGCTTTGCTAGTGCTACAAGGCTTATTTAGTAAATAAATGGGGCAGCGCTCCTGAATTCTACCAAGATGCCGGAATCACAATCTCTCTTACGCCCAGTCTTGAGTATTGGTGAACATCTGTACTGTGCGCCCAGTGAAGTCCTGCAGGACAGTACTGCCAGCCACGGAAGACGTGTAGAGCTGATTGGGGTTGAAAGGATCAAATTTCATTCCTGTAATACATCCTCCAGCTCCGATCTGAAAATGAGTGAGGCAACGTCACGGAAAGGCTTAAAATGCTCGACCAGAGGGGAGAACAAATGCATTGCAAAGCAAGACGTTCATTCTCTAATCCTTAAAGTGGATGTATCACTTTATAAAAAGGTGTTACCATCTAATTTGTTAATTAAAGCTATTCGAAAAAAGTTTTTTTTTTTTTTTTTTTTTTTTTTTTGTTGTTTTTATAAATATAACTACTTATAAAGATATCCCCCTGTTCTGCGCTGTGAATTTCCGCATTATGTGCGCAGCACATCGTATTTCTCCTCCCACCTCCCTCCCAGCAGTCCCGGGGAGTGCATTCACGCTTCCCTTCAGTGTGCTGTAAACAGCTCCTAGCTGTAACACTAGGAGCCGTTCACAGCGCACCGAAGGAAAGGGTGAACGTGCTCCCTGGGGCAGCTGGGAGGAGAAATAGGGAGTGCAGAAGAGCTTTGCTGGTCAGCATAACGGGACACGCTGACTCTTCGGTAAAGCTGTATTGCACTTGAAGAGGGAATATCTTTATAAGCAGTTCGATTTAAAGAAGAAGAAAAAGAAAGAAAAAAAAAAAAAAAAAAAAAAAAAAAAAAAGCTTTCCTATAATAACTTATTAACAAAGCGGATTGCAACACCTTTTTATAAAGTGATACATGTCCTTTAACCCTTTGAGTGCCAGAGGGGTACAGAACACATTGCAATATGTTCCGTACCCCTCTGGCACTCAAAGGGTTAAATGAATAGTAAACTTGTGAAAATAAATATTTATAGCAATGGCACACCCCTCTGCAGGGAGATTTTTCTTTCAAAATGTATTACTTTTTTTTTTTTTTTTTTATTATTATTATTATTATTATTATTTTTTAATGAAACTGCAATTTTCTACTGCAATCACTAGGTGGTGCTGTCATTATCACTTAGTATGGAAAGCCGTACTTGATGACAAAAGCTCTTTTAGACACCAGTTGCCTGTGCTGCAAACAGTCCAATTTAAACAAGTTTTGGCTGTAATAACTTTTGAAAGAATGAAAAGTCTTCTGGCAGTAGGCTTACCTTTATTTTATTCAACAGGAAAAGCAGACATTTTTTTCTGGCTGGGCAACCATTGGCCCTCCAGATGTTGCTGGACTACAATTCCCATCACTCTCAACTGCCCTTTGGTTAGGGACTGTGGGAGTTGTGGTCCAGCAACAGCTGGAGGGTGGCCCATTGCTTAGCCACTGATTTGACAACCTAGGAGTGAGACCTATTCAGTGCATTGCAAATCAAAAAGTTAACCCTTTGAGTGCCAGAGGGGTACACAGAGCAATGTGTTGCGTACCCTCTGGCACTCAAAGGGTTAAAGTTATAGAATCCATTTGATGGGCTTTGAGCAAAATCGTATACAACAATTATGAAGCAAACAAAATCACACAACATAGGGAAACAAGTCCCCAAATTCCCATTTGAATTGAGTTTTTAATCCCTTCAATGTTTAAGGGGGTTAATAATAGTAAGCCTTTATTATGATTACATATTCTGCAAGTGCATCAAACATGTACAGTCAAATTACCTATTTTATTATAAGGTTCCAAGTTTTCTGGTTGACAGGCCATCAAAACGGCATGTAACACAATGTCACACCCCCTCTCCCCGCAGCACTGAGTGCTCTGTGTGATGTAACACAATGTCACACCCCCTCTCCCCGCAGCACTGAGTGCTCTGTGTGATGTAACACAATGTCACACCCCCTCTCCCCGCAGCACTGAATGCTCGGTGTGATGTAACACAATGTCACACACCCTCTCCCCGTAGCACTGAATGCTCTGTGTGATGTAACACAATGTCACACCCCCTCTCCCCGCAGCACTGAATGCTCGGTGTGATGTAACGCAATGTCACACACCCTCTCCCCGCAGCACTGAGTGCTCTGTGTGATGTAACACAATGTCACACCCCCTCCCCCCGTAGCACTGAATGCTCGGTGTGATGTAACGCAATGTCACACACCCTCTCCCCGCAGCACTGAGTGCTCTGTGTGATGTAACACAATGTCACACCCCCTCCCCCCGCAGCACTGAATGCTCTGTGTGATGTAACACAATGTCACACTCCCTCCCCCTGCAGCACTGAATGAGCTGTGTGATGTAACACAATGTCACACCCCCTCCCCCCGCAGCACTGAATGCTCTGTGTGATGTAATACAATGTCACACTCCCTCCCCCTGCAGCACTGAATGAGCTGTGTGATGTAACACAATGTCACACCCCCTCCCCCCGCAGCACTGAATGAGCTGTGTGATGTAACACAATGTCACACCCCCTCCCCTTGCAGCACTGAATGCTCTGTGTGATGTAATACAATGTTACACTCTCTCTGTGATGTAATACAATGTTGCGCTGTCCCAGCAGCACTGAGTGCTGTGTGCTCTTTTACACTGTGGGCTTGATTTAATGGTAAGAGTTAACATAGCCAGTAGGGCCAAAGTGAATACCAGCTGTAAATTAACATGTTTAATGCGGTATTTAAAGGACCTACCAGCTACAACTCCAAAGGACGTTAAGCCTCAAAAACAGTGTTGTGGTTGAACGTCCGTTTTGTGCGTTTAGTTCCCAAAACGCCGCTAAAAGCAGCGATATTGGGAACTGAACAGTACTGCCAAGCACCGATCGTTAACTGATCCATGTAACACTTACCTGTCATCCACTGTCCTTCTATCTTCTCTTCTTACTTCCGCCTTCTCTTCAGTCTTCTGCCTTCTCTCTGTAAAAGAAAAGAAACCAAGTATTACCAAGCATGAGCGAATACATTCCAGAACCCTTTGAGTGACAGTGGGGTATGCAAAGGGTTCAATAGTAGTGTGCCCCAAAGATACCCATATATGCCTTCATGTAATGCCCCAAAGAATACAAATGCCAAGAAATAATGCCAGGAAATAAAATGATCCACATAGACATAAATCAATGCTACTCCATAATGCCCAGTATGACTCTTAGCTTAGAGATTCGTGTCTCCACCGCTTGGAGCGGCAGCGGAGACACAAAGGTCCCACGATGCTCCCGTTCAGCTGTGTATGGGCTGATGCCCGTAACACGCTGAGGGCATTTGAAGTGAGCCTGCCTTTATATATGAGCAGGCTCACTTCAATTGCCCTCACTGCCATTAGCTGGGATGTACTTCACATCCCAGCCAATCATGTTCAAGAACAGCCACTCAAATCTGATTGGCTGGGATGTGAAGTACATTCCAGTCAATGGCAGTGAGGGCTACTGAAGTGAGCCTGCCCATATATAAAGGTAGGCTCACTTCAAATGCCCTCAGTCTGTTACGGGCACTGGTCTATACACCGCCGAATGGGAGCTTTGTGGGACATTTGTGTCTCCGCTGCGGCCGCTCCAAGCGGCGGAGACACGAATCTCTAAGCCAAGTGTCATACTGGGCATTAAGGAGTAGCATTGATTTATGTCTATGTGGATCATTTTATTTTTTGGCATTATTTCTTGGCATTTGTATTCTTTGGGGCATTACATGGAGGCATCTTTGGGGCACACTACTACTGAACCCTTTGAGTGCCAGTGAGGTACCCCAGTGTCACTCAAAGGGTTCTGGAATGTATTCGTTCATGCTTGGTAATACTTGGTTTCTTTTCTTTTACAGAGAGAAGGCAGAAGATGGAAGAAAGAAGACAGAAGGATGAGAAGACAGAATAGGACCAGCAAGTTGACGACTCCACTGGACATAAGGATTAATGATAACTGTTAATGCGATGTTTCTATACTTAGTCGGGTTAACCCTATGAATGCCGGCGGGGTAATTATACCCCCATTGGCACTCATAGGGTTAATCTTACTAACTCTGGATGGTTTTTAGGTACTTTGGATGTATTGATGTGCGGCTTAGGGCCCCATATCAATACATCCACTATGGACATTGGGTTCTTTTGCCAGTTAAAAGCTGCGTTAGCTGCAAAAGATCCGATAAGGGACTTTACGGCTAACAAAACTGGGTCTTAAGTTTTGTGCGGTAAGGGAGTCCTTTATCGGATTTTTTTCAGTTAACGCAGTGCTTTAAATGGCAAAATGGAGCTTTTTTTTTTTTTTTTTTTCTTAACATGGGCCAAAACACATGTTTGTGTAGCGGCCGGCATACTGGATGAACTGCCGTTAGCAGTTCATGACATGGCCCTTTGCATGGCTTCCTACACGTTAAAACACTCGTTGATGGTTTTTTTTAGCTTAACGGCTGCCTTTAAATCTACCCCTGTATCTCTAGATCTCCTTTCATGTTCCCTGTCAAAGGCTCTCTGCAGAACAGGCATCTCATTGACAAGGACACAGAAGTATTAGAAGAATCATAAAAAGTAAAGGCAGTTTGTCATGTACTCGCAGAAGACGTAAAGCCAAAATAAAAGGGTCACTCAAATACACTGAATTTTAACTATGGTGTAGTTGGTTTGTCCCATTATTACTACCTCTTTCTTTGAGCATGTGGACACAAACCTATAGGAATAAGTGGCTCTTAATGTAACAGAATTGCTTACCTAGTTACCCCCTTGAGTGCATCATAGATCAGTCAGATACATCCATATACTTTTTTTTTTTATCCCTTTGAGTGCCAATGCTTTGATACCTCCTTGGCACTCAAAGGGTTAAATCTGAACAGTTCTGTAGTCTATAGCTGGACAATAGCATTTTGCAACCTGCAGATGCTTATACGGATCTAAAAATAGGGTTTTATTTCTATAGGATTTCTCATTCAGCCTATGGTGTTGCGAGCTGTGAACTACAGGCAGCCTTACACAGACAGCTGCAGAGATTATGCAAAACATTTATTAAAAGGATAGATATTAACCCCTTATTGACCAGCCATGCCGCCAGCACTTAATGACCACTGAGCTTTTTTTTTTTTTTTTTTTTTTTTTTTTAAATGTGAATAGAATCCCATAACTTACATATACGTCAAGGGGCCTTAAAGGGATAGTAGTACTTTGTTTTATCTTTATTTTATAGGCATTAAAAAACCCATGAAGTCTTATCTCTCAAGCATTTATGGTTTAAGAGATATTCACAAGCAAAGTCCCCCCCCCCCCGTTCAGCCAGATCAGAAGGGAGGTGCCCAGGTAGACTGCAGAGAGGGACAGTCTTCAGTTAAGGGAAAAAGCTGAAAAGCTTGTCAAGGGGGGCAGGGTTTTCATTGTTCTCATAGGAAGAAGATTGTCCCCTTCTGTTATCTGTCTGGTCTTACAAACAGATTCCCCATCTGAGAAGAGATGGCTTACACTAGGAAAAAGGGGCGGGAGGGGGAACTTTGCTTGTGAATAGCTCTTAAACCATAAAGGTTTGAGAGATAAGACTTATATCGTTCTTCGTGTTTTTTTAATGCCTACAAAATAAAATAAAGATAAAACAAAGTATTACTATCCCTTTAACAAGTTTTCCCATGACGTATATGTATGTCGTGGGTCCTTATGGGGTTATTTATATTAAAAAAAAAAAAAAAAAACCTGCTAAAAAGTAGTGTTTAACTATTTGAGTGCCAAAGAGGTATGTAATGCGTTTGGTACCTCTCTGGCACTTAAAGGGTTAAAAAGAGCTACACATACTCAAAAGAGCCTTGGAATAAAAACACACACTCATCGGGGGCTATTCACCAAGTGGTGATAAAGCAGAGATGACTTCACCAGTGATATCACTTCTCCAGTTCCTATGTTATTGTACAGATGCACTAAGATTTCTTACGTTTTGGAGATCTTAGTGAATAGACTCCATAGAATAACATAGGAACAGGAGAAGTGATATCACTGGAGAAGTCATCTCCACTTTACCACCCTTTAGTGAATAACCCCCATCCTCTGTCTGAAAATCTATATACACACACGAAACTTTAAGGTAAAAGGCAAAAACCGATACTGATAAAATGTGCAATTCCCAGTTTTGAAACCATTGAGGTCCTCAAGAGTTTCTATTAAAAAGTTATCTTTAATTAAACTTGGGTTATACCTTTAGTTCTTAAAGGGATAGTAATGTGAACATTTAAAGTTGTATTCTATTGTTCATTGTAATTTTATACAATGCACACTACCATTTTCAATATCCTGCTCGTTGTATTCTGCTTGTAATTTGAGTTTAAAGTTTCCTCCTGCCGCCCCTTTCCACTAAATCATAGATCCATCAGATCTCAAAGCCAATCACTTGACCGGAAGGATCGCTATGAGGGACAATATTGTGTGTCAGTATAAGGACGAAGGAAGGCAGGTTTGTCCATATGCCGACACAAGATTGTCCTCAGTTGAGATCCATCAAGACCAGCTTTCCCATCTGAGGGAAGTATGACTGATGTAGTGAAAAAGGGAGGGAGGTGGAAACTTTCCACTAAAATTACAAGCAGAATATCACAATAACATTAAAAATGGTAGTATGTATTTTATAAAGTTACAATGAAGAATCAAATATAAAGTGATATGTTCACATTACTATCCCTTTAAGTCCACTGCTCAGTTCTTTGAATCAGTCCATATAGATGCATGGACACCCAAAATATTGATATATAGAATGGGATGAAACATATTAAAGGTAATGAAAACTGCTAACTTGGATGCCAACCTGTGTCTATCGGTCTCTAAAAATGGCCTCTTCCATTGCACAGAAATCAATTATTATTTGAAAAAAGTGCAAAACAAAAAAGGGTTCTTCTATAAAAAGTAGCATAAAAAAATATATCCACAGCCATACAAAGCACTGAATTTATAAGATAGCCTGTCGGTACAATATCCTTATGTCCACCTTGCAGTCTCAATACTGTGCTCCAGATGTGGCCTATTTCCTAGTCTGCTTCGCCCTCCCTCCTTGATCTTTTCTATTGATATCTCCAGTCTTATTATTTCTACTCTCTCATGTCCTGGGCTTATAAGCAGATGTGACAACAAGAGCAAATTTGCAAAATGCCAGTGTGGATAGATGTGGCCAAGTGCGAAGGAGAACACTTATGGTGTCTAGTTCAAATACAAGCCTGGCCTACACCACCTCCAAAAATGTGTTACCACGGAAGGTGCGTAGACACACAAACATAATTGTAGGGGCTATCCGGATACCAAACATGTATTGAGCCTCTGAGGGAGTGCAGAGGACTCCTTTTTGAAGTCGGTGTATGCTAGACATGCCATAACAGTGTTCTCCTTCCCACAAGGCCACATCTATTTGTTCCTATTAAAGGGATAGTAATTTTGAAGTATTACTATCCCTTATATTGAAGCCCTTTAGCCCTTTAAAAACTGAATTAAATGCCACCAGCGGCATCTCAAACCATTATGGTTTGCGAGATAGCTGCTTTTAAACTTCGCTCTCCCCTGACGTCATTGTTATTGCTGCAGCAGGGAAATCCGGTCCCGGGACCGGCGGAGGCTCTTCAGCAAAGCAAAGATCTCATTATGGAAGACAAGATCCTTCACTAAAACGGTCTTCTACGTGTGCTTGGTTACGAAGCACACGTAGAAGACCGTTTTAGTGAAGGATCGTTTCTTCTATAACGAGATCTTTGCTTTGCTGAAGAGCCTCCGCTTGATTCAATGAATGGATTCCCCTGCTGCAGCAAGAACGCTGACGTCAGGGGAGAGGCAGGGGGGAGCAAAGTTTAAAAGCGGCTATCTCTCAAACCATAAAGGTATGAGAGATGCTGCTGGTGGCATTTAATTCAGTTTTTTAAGGGCTTCAATATAAGGGATAGTAATTTTGAAGTATTACTATCCCTTTAAGTTGTCACATCTACCTATAAGGACACAAGTCCAGGATGTATGATAGTGGAAATAATGGACTTGATAGAGAGATCAGTAGAAAAGGTCAAGAAGAAAGGTCAGAGCAGACTGGGAAACAGCAGGCCACATCAAGAGCACAGTAACTTGGGGCTAGAAGGAGAATATGGTATGAGCAATATACCAAAGGGCTATCTTGTAAGTTCAGTGGTTCACGTGAGCTGTATGAAGGACAACTACCTAGGCAAGTGCTTCTGTTAAGCTAATTAAAAAGGTGAATTAAATGTTTGTTAGGAAAAAAATATTGTATATTTTCTTGCTGGGAGATAATTCATCCAAGAGTCATAAAAGTTCTTTTTTTTACTAAACAAGAAGAAGGGACCACGAAATGGTCCTGTTTCATAAATCACAATTTTGTTCATCAACTGTAATGGACACGTTATCTTAAGCCGTTAACCTTTTGAGTGCCAGAGGGGTATGCAACGCATTGCAAAGAAATATGTTGTGTACCCCTCTGGCATTCAAAGGGTTGTTAATTTCAAAATAAATGATCTTACAGCAATAGGAGTACTATTGTCTCTCTTGGTAAGAAAAAAAATGCAGTGTTTTGCATCACCCACTTGTCCTCAAGGGGTTAAAAGACACTTACTCCTACAGGTAGGATTGCCCTTTAAAGACCCCTGGCATCACGGCATGGGATGAGAGGCAGTGGACATACCCCTGGTATGAGGGTGTTGTTAAGTTCCTCGTAGTTCCAAAGAATGATGTCCCCACCCTTTGATCCCACCGCCACCGTGTCTGGGTGCGTAGGGTGCCATTCAAGTGTTGTTACCCTCCTGTCAAATGGGCTGTTTGTGCGATACAATATGTAGGAGGCCAGGGAGCGCAGGAAGGGTGTCTGTAGGTACTGTGAAAAGAAACAAATAAGGGGAATTAATGAATGTGCCAGGGATTTGTGAGTTATCTGGGGCCTTTTGCACAGAGCCAAAAGTGGAGCTATTCTGCAGCAACTCAAGCACACCCTAAGAGCGAATACAAATTCCACTGTGTTAACCCTCTGAGTGCCAGAGGGGGACACAACACATTGTTCTGCAATGCATGAATACCACTCTGGCACTCAAAGGGTTAACTCTTTTAGTGCCAGTGGGTAACCAACTCATTGCAAAAGCAATGCACTGGTACCGTCTAGAACTGAAAGAGTAAATGGGGCTTTTAAACCCTTGAGTGCTAGAGCGCTGTACAAAGCATGGTTTTGCAATGCATTGTAGACCTCCCACCATTCAAGATTCAAGAAAACATACATAGAGATCTATCAGAAGATTTACTCCACAGAAGCAGACTTGTCAATGAAGCCAGGGACAACTTGTTACTCCAGGAGGATCGGAGGACTGAAGAGAGAGCCCTGGGACTCCCTCAATGGTCCCAGCAACAAGAGACTGAACTCTAAGACTGAAGTGTTGCTGTTCAGTCTCGTTGGATTGCACCTGCAGCTTCCATAGCCCAACCAAGTCCAACAATATGGAGCCATAGTGCAATCCACAAAGAACCCCCTGCCCCAGAATAAATATATAAAATATAATAAAAATAATCACTGCAGGGACACCCTCCTCTTAGCCTTCTTCCACAGCTATCCTTTTACCCACCTCACACACTCTGCTTCGCCGCTTTGCCATCCTGAAACTATTCAATTTCCCACACTGACGTCCTCCATCCCCTTCAGTGCACTCCCCCCCCACCGCATATACTACCTCCCCTTCGTCACCTTCCACTCGCTTCAGCACCTCCTTCATCTCCTCAACTGCCTCTCTCTTCCCCTTGCACATGTCTGTCTGCTCCCTCTTTGCTCCTCTGCCATCTGCCTCCCTTACCAGGGGGAGGCTTGGAAACTTACCTCTGAGACCACAGAGCTTATGATTGAAATATAGCTACTGGTTAGTAAGATAATTGTAAGCTCTGTGGTATCATTAGCATATCTGGGACCTTGCTTATCTGGAGCCCCCAGAGAGATCTCATGTGCTGCTGAGGAACAGGGTAGGAAAAAGGAGAAATGGGCAGCAAGTGGGAGGAACAGGATGGGAAGGAGGAGAAATGGGCAGCAAGTGGGAGGAACAGGATGGGAAGGAGGAGAAACAACATGGGGAAGGAGGAGAAATGGGCAGCAAGTGGGAGGAACAGGGTGGGAAGGAGGAGAAATGGGCAGCAAGTGGGAGGAACAGGGTGGGAAGGAGGAGAAACAACATGGGAAGGAGGAGAAATGGGCAGCAAGTGGGAGGAACAGGGTGGGAAGGAGGAAACTCAACACCCCAGGAGAATCAGCCTCTCTTCCCAAAGACCCATTCATTCAGTCTGAAAACTGGAGTCTCCCGGTGCAGATCAGGAGAGATGCGAGGTATGACCATTAGTGTAGCTATATTTCCACTTGGGGGGAAAGCATTGAGTAACAAAGGGGTGAGCAACACACAGTGCTTATCTCTTTGGTGGACAAAGGGGAATCCAGGGTTGACAACCTAATGTTGTGGACATGCCAGTGTCAAAATGTACCACCTCAGCATAAGGCAGTGTATTCACTGTGACTCACAGGTATAACCCTAGGTTTGGGGAGGCTCAGCCTCCCTATGTCTGGCCCTAGGCTAACTGGCATGCTGTGCATAAACGGGGTGATGCACAAATGCCATCTCCAGCCACCCCTCCCTCATGTACAGTAAACACTCAAAAGAGAATGCTTCACTTACAGTAAAAATAAATACTATTTATTATTATTATTATTATTATTATTATTATTAAAGAGTGTTAGTTCTCTCTTAACTCTGACATCTGGATTATAACAGCGTAACATATTTGACTCAAACATTTATCTATACCAGTGCTGGATAAACACAGATCCTCTAGCTGTCCAGGACTACAACTCCCATCATCCCCAGTCATTACAGTAACAGGAATTCAGGGAATGTCTGACCACTACGGTGCAGTTGGGTTGCACCAGAATTTCTTAGATTATCCTCCTTGGCAAAAAAGAATCCGCGTGCCCGTCATTGCTCTATTCCCTGTAATCTGGAATGACAAGAACGCCAGGCAGCAGTGCTTTAACCCTTTGAGGGACAGAGGGACAGGCAACGCATTTCAAAGCAATGCTTTGCGCATCCCTCTGGCACTCAGGAGGGTTAACCGTGCATGCTTGGGTTTATTAATTTAACCTACTGAATGCTAGAGAGGGATACAACGCATTTGCCCTGGCAATAAAATAGATACAATTCTAAATGTCCAAGAATTATTTTCATTTAACCCTTTGAGTGGCAGAAGGGTACGCAAAGCATTGCTTTGCAATGCGTTGCGTACCCCTGTGGCACTCAAAGGGTTAAGTGGCAGAGGCGTAAACCACATTGCCTTGCATCGTGATGGACACCTCTGCAGTACTTACAGCACTGAATGGGATTATGTGTAATTAGAATGAGATGATCTACGGTCTCCTATGTAATTCTTCTCACTCAGACAGATACAGATGGACCACTTTCTACATATTTTAACAAGTTCACAGATTTATTTTATGCTCAGTTTGCTTTCAGTGTCACATTTATTGACCTTCCTCTCAAAGCTAAGATTTATAGGGGTGGAACACCAGTTGCACAGTAGAAGAAAATAGGACTTGGAATAATAAATCTGAGTTATTTCCAAGATAACCAGCCATCTGTAATGTTTTTATCATATTAAGTAGACAGCAGAATTTATGCAGAGCACCTACCAGCTTGTGCAGGTCAAAGGAGTACTCTCTGGACTCCCTCTCACTTCGGAAATAGGATGTTGGAGGGACTAAACAGCTTTTGGGGCAGAACATTGTACAAAGGAGTTTTCCCACTTTTATTGTATGGCAGTTTTTTGTTTTTTTACTTTTTGAGTGCCAGAAAGATCAGCACTGAAAAGGTTAACAGCAAGTTACTTACAAACTTCCATGCAATTCCTGGGCTCACAGAGTAGAAGCCCTGGCTTGTGGGTGAGTGCCTCTCACACATGGGGAGAGAATGCATGTGGTGCTGAGCGTCTGCCTTCTTTTGCTTGCTGTGATTGGCTGAGGTCATGTCCATTACAGCAATAAACTATCAGCTATTTGGCCATCCCCACCCCCTCCCTTGTTTCCCTTGTTTTCTGAATCCCTGGTAGGAGGTAACAGTAATTTAAATGACAGGCCTGGGAGGTAGAGCTAATAATGTGTTTTTATAATGGGCTGCCCAAATTAATTAAAACTATAATGGCTTGATTCACTGCTGCATTATTCCACAGAGCCGAAGTGCTGGGCTGGCCCTGTGGACACGGACACGGACACACGCCTCTCGCCGTTTTAGAGAACTGGGGAAGCAGCCTGTCTGTCCTGACTTCTGACCGGCCCTGTGGGCCATTGCCCCCTCTGCCCAGCCAACTCCTGTCCCTTGCACTGCCTTCCCTCACAACCCCCTATGATTTGCCTGCCCTCTCCTTTCATCATGGGGCCACCCTCTCCCCTTCACCATGTCACCTCTCCGATCTCCTCAAATGCCTCTCTCTTTCCTGTTGATCCCCTCCGTTCCTTTCACATCCGCATATCTAACGCAATATGTATTTTATTAAATAGATATATTTTTTTCCCAGTCTTTACCCTGCACCACTATAAAATATTAGACCAGAGGAGAACTGAACCCCCTCAAATGCAAGTCTGAGTTTGTATAAAACACCTCTGTAGTAGAAGTACCTTTGCTTTACTCAAAAAGATACACCTTGCAATATAGCGAAGTGCTATCCCTAAAAATCCCCTGGATTTCATGTCTCTGTAAGAAAACAGATCTCTATTGCTTTTCTGAGGCCCAATATCTAGTTTTACATTTGACCCATGAGAGCAGCCGTTCCTTTTTTCCCCAGGACTCCCTGACTCCTATTAACAAGTTACTTTGACAGGTCTCTATAAAATAAATTGTCTGTTAACCAGTTGATTGCCAGAGGGGTATGCAATGGATTGCATATCCCTCTGGCACTCCAAGGGTTAAAGGTCTAAGATAACTCACAAACACACACATAAGGAAACATCAGTATATGGGATAACAAGGGAACATAAAACAGAGATATATGGGCCTCATTAATCAAGTTAAAGAGGTGCATTTGGGGAGCATACCAACTGCACCATGGGGGAGGGAGAAAACTGTTTACAATGGGGCATGTAACCCTTTGCATGCTAAAGAGGCTTCCAAGGCATTGCTCCACAATGCCTGTGAGACCTTCCTACCATTCAAGACGTTAAAAACCTCCTTTTAAAAAAATTCAATTCACTGGCTTATTTTTAAAAGGTTATATCTCAGCATTGACTGCATTTCATTAAAACAAAAACGGATGGAACATTAACTAGGATTAAACTTTAAACTAAGATGTACTGTAATAAATGTGAATTCCACTTTAAAAAAAAAAAAAAAAAAAAAAAAACACTATGTATATTAGCCATTTTTAATTTCAAATAGTTTGAGATTTTTACATATATTTGTCAGTTTTGCAAAATAACCTAGTACTGGTCAGCAGGGAGCGGAGATTGGGATAGGAATCAGAGTGGCACATTACTGCCAATCCCCCTGCCATACCAGCCAGGAACTGAAATAACTAAATATAATAAATAAATAACTAATTTTCTTTTTCATTTAAAATGAGGACTAACGTAAATATAAGTGTTTTAAAAAGCTCTTCCAAAATCGTTAGTGTTATACAGTTGCACTTACGGTAACAGCTAGTTTTCAAATATATTTGACACTGATTCTGTTATTTTGTTATAAGAGGTGGTTTGTTTTTTCCCCCCACGAGGCGTTCACTTGATTACACAGTAGTCACTTGAAATAATATTTTGATACAATGTTATCATAAGAGTGATGTTATTGTTTGTTTACTTTTGTTAGGAATCAACACTATGTTAATCCCTTAACAACCACTCGATTCGGCATAGGGCGGCCATTAAGGAACAGGGCTCATTTTTTACTTATTTATTTGCATTATAGTATTCTGGGATGGCAGAGCGGCGTGTAGCCAAGACTCTCACTGGTCCTGAAGTGCCAGACCGGCGTGACTGTCCTGACACATCATAGGTCCCTAAGGGGTTAAAGACACATGACACACCAGGACCCTCACAGAATTCCATCCTTTGAGGAGGGAAAACTGTCCTGGAACATCATGGGTTAATGCTCTCAGGGTGTGCTGTGACCATGGTGGGACAGCTGTAGCTTACTGCTCCATGACCATGGCAGTTACCCCATAGTTCCACCCATGTGATCGCTGTTACAGCGATCACATATGTAAGTGGACCTACATGACAACACTGTAAATATTGTCTGTCTCTGTGCTCTGCCTCTCTCTCTCCTGCACCCTTTGATTGTGATGCTGAAGAAAGAAAACATAACCCCCAAAGCTTCAAATGGCAAAAGAGGGAGCACTTTATTTAGGTGGTGTTGCTGGGGGCAAAACATTTAAATATTTTTTTTGTTATGTCATAGGCTACTGACAACTCTTTGTGTAGGTGTATAATAAAAGTATATTATTTACACAGACTAATTCGTAAACATATATTGAAGATTACAACAAATACAAGAAAGAAGCAGGAAGATCTGCCTTCTCCTTCAGAGCTCCAAATATCTGGAACAATCTGCCGGAAAAAAATCACATCTGCACCCAGTCTAAAATTCTTAAAAGCAAATGTTTCTTTATATCTACAGTGTGTAACTGCAAATAATCCCATTATTTAATAAGTATGTATATTTCTGTATGTTTGTACATAATGTCTCACAATTAGTGTAAATATGTAACCTTTTACTGAAAACTATCCAGGACATACTTGAAAACGAGAGAAATCTCAATGTATTCTTCCTGGTAAAACATTTTCTAAATAAATAAATAATTAATGTGAGTTTTATTGCTGTGGAGCAATGTGATACACACCACACAGTCTGATTTCCTAAAAAAGAGGGACACTATGATAGGAAAGAGGGACATAGGGATTTGCATCTCAGAGAAACATTATCACCCCATAAAAGGGACACTTGGGAGGAACGAACATTCATACATTTTATCCAGTTTATTATATATATATATATATATATATATATATATATATATATATATATATATATATATATATATATATATATATATATATATATATATATATATATATATGACAAGTGAGACACAGCTCAACAGAGAACATGCATTTGATTTTCTATAGACAGGCAATTAAGGGCCACAGAACTGTACCCAATAATGCATGCAGAGCAGAGCTAGGGAGGTACCCCTTACTAATAGGAGGTAAACAATAGAGCAAGAAAGTGCTGGGAGCCCCTCAGTGACAGAGATACTTACCCTAACAATGTAAAGCCAAACATACTCATCAGAAAGATGAAAATGCTCAATAAAAAGAACAAAAACAGCTTGTGGTCAGTAAATGCCCTAAGATCAATGACAGATACTCAGAACTCCAAGACAAACAGTAAAATTACAGAAAATGAATCTATGCATCTCCAGCCTAAAGAAGCTGAATAGCTACACAAAAACACACCAGGAAACCCAGATAAGGGTCCAAAACAAAATGAAGTGCTAAAACTCACTGAACACTCTAGCAGACTACCGTCTAATAGGCAATAACACCAAACAGGCAAATATCAACTAAATACAGGGCAAGTGGTCATGGCCTGGAGATAGAGAAAGGCCGACCCAGACACAACTGTAAGCATGAGGAAGACCAGATCTGTGAACAATGCAAAATGGATCTAACTGAGGATGAGACTCACTTCCTCATCCTTTGTCCCAAATATAAACGTACCAGGAAACATTACTTTAGAGATTTGGCAATGAAAATCAGACTTCTCAAAACTAAGGGGTGAACAAAAAAGATGCAAATCCTACTGGGTGAGAACTGTGAGACGGCAGAAAAATCTGCAGAATACCTATAAGACACCCATAGGACCACTGATATACAGGAGGATTTAACATCAGTGGGACTTGAAAGGTATCCAAGCTCATCTTCCATCCATCCTGTTTTTTTTGTTTTAATGTAATGCAGTCAATGCAAAGATTTTACCTTTTAAAAATAAGTCAGTGGTGCCAGTCAAGGACAGGCTGCGGTACAAGTCAATCTTCTCCTCTTCCTCTACCCAGTAGCGCCTCGTTCCCACCTCCTCTGATAACGGAGGCTTCCTCCATGTGAGCTGGAGCACTCTCTTGCCAATGAAATAGCTCCAGCTCACATGGAGGAAGCCTCCATCAGAGTAGGAGGTGAGAATGAAGTGCTACTGGGGAGGGGAAGAGGAGAAGATTGACAAGCTGTGGTACAGTACTTAAATGATGTCACCGGCTTATATTTAAAAGGTACAAATCTTGGCATTGACTGCATTACATAAAAGATAAAAAAAAAATAAAAAAATAAAAATTTTTAAGGATGAAAGATGAACTCAGATAGCACTTTAATAGAAGAAGGACTTTTACAGAGGTAAATGTTCCCCTTAAAAAACAGAGGCCGAAAACGTACTCTTAATCTATACTTAAAGCAATACATACTTAGTCACCATGCATTCATTAAACAAATGGTGACTAGCTTTGAAATAGATGTTTTACCTTGAAAAAAATAGTCCAGTGTAAAGTAATCCTTCCCATTTGGGGAGTGACGGGCAGGTTAGTGCAGTCCGCTCGCCTGCGCAGTCAGTCCCTTCCAGAAACCATATGGTGCACTCAATGGAGACCGGGACTGACAGACCAGGCTCACGGTTTCCGGTCTCCAAACGGGAACGATTCCTTTACACTGAGCTATTTTTTTCAAGGTAAGACATTAATTTCAAAGCTAGTTGCCATGTGTTTAATGAATGCATGGCAACTAAGTATGTACTGAAAGTTCAGCTTTAAAATTATGATATGTTTCCAGCAATATCTGTGTGTGTGTGTGGGGGGGGGGGGGGGGATGAACTAACCAGCTTTGGCAAAACTTTTATCTATTAGTCATGCCAAAATAAGTTGTTTTTTTTTTTGCATTTTATTGATATCCTTCAAGAAGCCACAATTTCAATATAAAGTAGAAAACAGCAAAACAACTTCAAAAGGGCTGCACATGCAATAAATCCTGGCTGCTACAAGGATGAGCGAGTTCTCAAGTATGCAGAGCGCTGCCTGATCCTGGATGGGAGTAGGTGATTTGCAGCCACCTGGTGTGAGGAGACAGAGCAGCCAATAGTGTATGGGGGTCTTCCATTACTGACCACTCTGGATGGATAAAGCACTTTTTTTAAAAAAATATTATTTATTAACCCCTTGGATACTAGAGACTTCCCTAATGCATTGAAGGGGTTAATGAATATTTCTTTAATATCAATCAAATTGGGGAAGTGAGTGAGTCAGAGGGTTTACATATGAAATGAAGAGTGTGTGCGTGATTGAGAGAGTAAGTTTGTATAATTAAATGATGTTCAACCTGCGTATCAATCTCAGAGGAGGGTAAAATATAACCCAGGAGGCCAAATTTTCCCTAGTCCTCAGATCTGCCTGGTAGTATACATACAGCGGCAGCACTACACAGAATATAGCACTTCTGGCTTTCTCTCTAAAAGTAAGAGTGATACATTTTATCAGTTAGCACAGCACAGGCATAAGATGTCCCTTGTCAAGAGGAAAGAGCCAGAAACAATTCAGTCACACAGTGCCACAGAATCCATTCACAGTCTGATCAGACTGTTATCACTCACAACTCACAGTCTGATCAGACAGACAGATGTAAAACGGTTTCACTCACAACTCACAGTCTGATCAGACAGCCAGATGTAAAACGGTTTCACTCACAACTCACAGTCCGATCAGACAGCCAGATGTAAAACGGTTTCACTCACAACTCACAGTCCGATCACACAGACAGATGTAAAACGGTTATCACTCACAACTCACAGCTCTCCCTCTCTAGCACACACACCTCACCCACTAGTACTAATCAAAAGGTGTAGTACTAGTGGGTCAAGGGTATTAGGCAGTTATATCTATGTATACACATTTTTTATTTTAAATACCTACAATTTGCTTTGCTGTTGATGGAGGTCCAATACTACAGCCCTCTGATAATGGGTTAACCCTTTGAGAGCCAAAGGGTATGCAGCACATTGCAGCTATGTATACACATTTTTTTATTTTAAATACCTACAATTTGCTTTGTTGTGGATGGAGGTCCAATACAACTACAGCCCTCTGATAATGGGTTAACCCTTTGAGAGCCAAAGGGTATGCGGCACATTGCTTTGCAATATGTTGCATACGATTTTGGCTTACCTAGGGTTAACCCCTTAGGTGCCAGAAGGGTATGCAACACATTGCAGAGCAAAGAGTTGTGTACCCCCTGGCACTCAAAGAGTTCAAGAAAGATATGGCCGATAGGCCAAACTGATTGCCTACCTCTTTCTAGCAGTTATTGAACTACAACCATAATACTTAGGACAATGGGAGTTGAAGCCCAACAGAAGCTGAAGGGCTATAGGAGGGGCACCCCATACTATACACGATTACAGTGTGCTAGGAGTTAACTGGTCAGTGCAGTGATATAGCGCTCACATAACCCCACATGCAAACACGAGCTACAAGAGGAGGGCATGTTTCCCGCTGTAATGCTGAGCCTGGCTCCTCGAATTAAAGCAAAATTTGTCAAGCACTGTATTACTAAAGCTTAGTTACAGATAAATTCATGCAGAACGGATTAAGTGACCATTAGGATTTTCAGCACAGATTTACATAACTGGGGGGTTATTATTAGTATATATTTGCATTTCTTTAACAGTTAACATCCCTAAGCAGCAAATATAAACAAATTACATGAGGAACTCACCTTAGCTAGAACACTGCCCCCTAGAGTGCTCCGATACAGGTAGTGCACAATGCTTTGGTGTCTGTCTGCTTGGCTATGTAACTTGCTTCCTTGTTCAGTTCCTGTGTAATGCACAACAACAGCTACATCAGTACACGCAGAAAAGGCTGCCAACCTAACAAAGTATCAGAGCTGATCAGGCTGAAAGAGACATATGTCTATAAAAGTGGATTTGTTCGAAGCTCTCCATTTAAACTGCCAGCTAGAGAAAAATATACTGAAAATAGTATCCAAGTGCAGACCCACAGAGACGACAATAATGCATCAAACGTATATCTGAATACAAGTTTATTCAAAGCACATAAGTAGTATATTTATGTATCACACGACACAAAAACAAGAAACACTTTTATGTTTGGGCTTCCCCATTGTGCAGTTCATACTCTGACAGGCGTCACGGTTGCCAAGCATCAACCCGTAGAGTGGTAGAGATCACAAAAAAATTTATATTATATTATATATATATTAGTACAAAGCAAATTCACAATAAGTAAAGTTATTTTGTCAAGTGTAATTAGTGATTTTGCTTTGTACTTTTTTTTTTTTTTCCACAACATATTTGAAAACTTTATTGAAAACTGCCCATGTGTCACGTTAACAAAGTCCAACAGTTGTATAGTCTAGGAATTATTCACACTTATTTCTGAGAAAACTGAAAATTTCCTGGTGCAGCACAGTGCTTCATTAGAATATGAAACATCACTGAAAAGGCTTCATTAGCATACACAACTCTACAATTAGCATACAGTGTCATGTATTAATATTTCCTTAATCCATAAAGGACTGGCCACGCATCCACTTTTTATAGTTTTTCCTGTGATCATTTGTGCTAAGTTGGTTACATTTTTAATAGGGACTATATAAAAGGTCTTTCATACCTCCCAAATGTCCAGTTTTATGGGGGTACTGTCCGTCTGTGGCAAAAATTCCCAGCCCCCCCCAGTGTCCCACTTTTTTGAAGATCTAAATGTCTTGTCCGGTGCCAGGACCGTCACAGCAGTTCTGCACTAAAGGAGTTACAGTCCTAGCATGTCATACTATTTAGGGGTACAAGCGAGTCTGCACCCCGCTTGGGGATCCCTGAATCCACTGTGGGGAAAAAAAAAAAAAATAAAATAAATGCCCCGTGGTCCTTAACTACCAGCCGTGGCCAGCACATCTGGTCATTAAGGGGTTAATGTTTGTTTAAAGTTCAGTATGTGTTTTAGTTAGTCTGTATAATTCAAATACACTGGGCTTGCTCTATATATTTTTCCATTGACAGAATGCTATATATTTATATATTTTTTTTCTGCTCAGTCATTTGTGTAAAGAGTTCCCCTAATGGATATTTCTATTGACCTTTAATATATTTGTAAACCGTATTCAAGTCCCCACTAACACCTTTATCAAATGTAAACAAAGCCAGTTTAGCTAGTCTCTCTCTATAAAAATCTTAATCCAGTCAGTTTAGTGGACATCTTCCAGTTCTAAAAGGTCTTTTTTTAAAACTCTCTGAGGACCAGAGAAGTGTGTAAAGCATTGGTCTTCAAAGGGTTATGAACAGGTGCCCAAAACTGTACATCATACTATAGTTAAGGCATTATCAATGATCTATAAACAGGTAGAATTATATTCCCACCATGTGCATCCATACCACTTTTTATACATGATAGTACTCTACTTGCTCTTGCAGTAGCTGACTAACACTGCACCCCGCCGTGAAGTCTATTATTTACCAGTATTCATAAATGATCTGTCTAAAAGCAGTACAGGGGCCTGCAATGTGTAGAAGATAACAACAGAAGGTGCCAATTGTCAGGGCCGGATTTGCCATAAGGCAAAGTAGGCACCTGCCTACAGGCGCAAACCACCGAGGGGCGCCTGCCAATGGGATTTTTTTTTTTCTTTAAAAAAAAAAAAAAAAAAAAAACTAGCCACTCCATGTCGCCCTCACATTGCACCCCCCCCACCACATTGTCTACTACAGGACTGTGCCAAAGGAGGCACAGACGACAGATCTCCTGCCAGGGAGGTAGGAAACGGACAATGGGAGGGAGGCAATGTGAGGGCAACATGGAGACGGTGGGAGCAGGAGCTGATGGGGGACAATGTGGAGCTGATGGGGGGCAATGTGAGGGTAACATGGAGCTGATTGGGGGCAAGATGGAGCTGATGGGGGGCAATGTGAGGGTAACATGGAGATGGTGGGAGCAGGAGCTGATGGGGGGCAATGTGGAGCTGATAGCTGATGGGGGCAAGTTGGAGCTGATGGGGTGCAATGTGAGGACAATATGGAGATGGTGGGGGAAATGTGGAGCTGATGGGGCAATGTGAGGGCAATAAAGAGATGGTGGGGGCAATATGGGCATTAGGAGCATTGTGGAGGTGTGCAGTGGAGATGGCCAGTGGGCTGGGGGGCTTCAGATTTCTGTGCCTACAGGCTCCTGAGATGTAAATCCGGCCCTGCCAAATGTATCACTGCTTTTATCTCCGGTTTTCCCCATACACTTCAATAGGAAAATGTTTGATAAAACTGGTGTTAACATTTAGGACCTGCAATAGAATCTAGCCCTTAATCCACTGCAGAGCAGATAAGAGGCAGAAGTACCTTTGCTGCACCCAGGTGCCTCTGGTAAAGCATTTTTCTTCTTACAGTTCTTTTTGGGTCCTGGATTGTCACTCTTCTCTGATTCTCTCCTCTTCTTTCCGGGGAATACCTTGTCCTGCTCCTCTTCCTCCTTTGCAGGTTGCTCCAAGTTCCTCCTACCGTGTGCATCTTTTTTGGGTGGCATCTAATAAGAACATGAGACATAACTACTAGTGGGACATAGGAGACCCCAGCACGATTAGCAAAATTGCAGCAAAAGATATATAGTAGAGTTGGGTACTCCCACTGCTGAAAGGTGTTTTATTCAAAAGTTAATACAGTTCAGGCTTTCATTTCTCGGTGCAGTATCACAGTGACCTGAAATTGTACAACAGCAGTGTTGCTGCACCATCCTATGTACAGCTCTGCTCAGTTGACCATAAATTTAGACAGGATGGTGTAGAAAGGGCACCACTGTACAATTTCAGGCCACTGTGATATTGCAGCAAAAAAATAAAAAAAAATAAAAAAAAAATAAAAAATCAAATTTGAGCTGAAATAACTTTTGAATAAAACACCTTTCAAAAGTGCAAGTATCCTTGTTTTACTCATGGGGATAAACATTACAATATATATTTTTATACATATTAAGCGTTACTATCACTTTAACAGGCAACCAGTTTTGATAAAAAATATAATATATGTTAAGTTTAAGTATTTTGTTAGTTCAAGGGGCAGTGAATGGTTGGGAAAAGGTGCTTTTTAACTATAGGTAGGTACCTAAAAGTTTTGAGAACAGAGTTCAGAAAGCTTAAAACTTTACTCTTCGCTCTCCATTTTCCCTGCAGACCCCAGTGAACTGAAGTGCTGGGTTATGTCAAAGATTCATTTAGAGCTTATGGGAGAGTAGCAACCTCACTTAGTCCTCACTTAATCCACTTAAACCCTGTGTTAGCAAATTCAACAACAATGTGCTTGAATGGAGAGGACAGAAACCTCCTATAAACTCAGGATAAAGCACAGATGTCACAGAGCCCTGAAGATCATGAGACATCTGAAATGTTGAGAGATGGAATGGGTAACTTGTAAAGGTTTAGAAACTTGGTAATGGGTATATGAACCTGTAGTCAGTAAGCGTGTAATGGGTTATACCTTTCCTCACATACAAGGACTCAGGGGGCAGTTATTCTCTACTTTTATAACATCAGGGTAAGGTGACTTGTAGTATGTGGAACGGCCTCACATTCAACACAGAACATAAGGAGTACATATTTATTATCTATAACAATAGTGAGAAGGGCAAGACTATTCATTAGGTATGTTTCTATTAAAGTATATACCATAGATAGTATATCATTAGTAAGCAATACATGTTTAGTATAACTAGCAGGGTATAAACCTATAATATAAAAAGGCCAGAATGTTTGTCCGATGCAGTCATGCGTAATAGAGACTGCCCAAACGCACAGAATGCTGGGCACATTCTGTCCGTTTGGGCAGTCTCTACAGAGTATGACTGCACTGCGTGCGTGCCAGTGAGGCGGAAGCATTATGCAGAGCAAGACCAGCCTCTTTAACTCACTGGACCTTGGCCCATGTACAATGGCTTTTACCGGCTCCAAAAGGGACTGACAGCGCAGGCGCACGGACGTCACTATGAGATGTCCGTGCTTCCTGCTACTGTGAGCCTCAGAAAAACTGGAATATCTTTGAAACCATGTAATATTTCTGGCGACTAGTGCTACTAAGCAGCTAGGCGCCAGATGAAGAATTGATTAATGTGAACTTATTGCGGGGTGGTAGTTCCCCTTTAAAATATACCCCTTTCAAATACATTCCAGACATTGTCCCAGAAGAAATACGAATGGCAAAAGAAGCCAGATATAATAGAGGTGAAGATCCAATTACAGGGTATACCCCACTGTACTGAGGAATAATTACCCCAACGTCCTCCCTGTTGTTGATTCTGTTAAAGGGAGCAAAGTCCCCTTCTTAAGGCAATCTTTCCCGTTTATACAAGTTGAAATGTCAATTCCACTATATCAGGTCAAAGTACAGGTGGAATATAAGTCAAAACTGGGTCCAGCATAGGCTAATGGAGCAGAGCACTAAGAGTACTGACCTTAACCCTTTAAGTGCCAGAGAAGTATCCTATCTCTGGCACTCAAAGGCTTAAAACTTATTCACTCCCTGATGAAGCATTGAGACAAAATCTGGAATATATTTGGAAGGGAGAGGAAGTGAAATCTTTTAAGGATAAACCCTTTGCCCACTTTATAGCCATTCATCTTGCGGTCCTGTGAATACCCTTAACTAAAGGGAGAGGAACCTCACTACATACAGTAACTACAAAAGAAAGAATAGGTACAGCGCAAAATATAAAAAATACGATAGCATTAATCTATGTATGTGAACCCATTGTAGTGAAGTTCAAAAGTAATTCAGTTTTAAAGCATCCCCCTCCCACCCCTTTTACAAATGCTTTGTGCTCTCCAAGCCAGGTGCGGGAGTTGCAGTCTCCGAGTTCTGCGAGCGTAACGAAAACTTCAAGTTGGATGTGAGTAATACACAGCGCGACATGAAACAATATATACGTGCATTAACCTGAGCTACATTTATTAGCATACATTACTATCCCTTTAAAGATATCTACAACCCCCCAACCACTCTCACACCTCAACCATAAAACTAGGCAATGAAAAAATACAATGCACCATATCAATAGTGAATGCATTCAGCAGCTACTTATTTGAATGTGCCACCTTCCTGATTACACAAAACAAAAGTAATGTGGTCCAACAGAACTGCTGAATTCAATTTCATGCCAGTATCTGAGAGTGAAATATATGACAACCTCTTCAACCCAAAAACTACATTGCGATCTGGGCCTGACCAACTTCCTGCAATGTTACTAAAGGTCAGTGCCTCTGTCACAGGCCATCATATTGCATTCCTAACCCTTTGAGTGTCAGCGGAGTAATGCTGGATACCCCTCTGGCACTCAAAAGGTTAATTAATGTCTCCTTGTCATCTGGGTCTATGCTTTAAAAAGAGATAATGTCACACTTTAAAGGCATATCTGATTATTCCTTATACTTTTTATAATGTCCTGTACCGTTTCAAAACGTCCATATCGGTGGAGTTTTAATTTGAAGTTTCCTCCTCCCACCCCCATTTCTCTACGTTACTCTTCTTCCTACAGACAGATGGCAATGAGGGACAATATTGTGTCAGCATAAGGTAAACCCTGCTCCCTTTCATCAAGGGGGCAGGGATTCCCTTACACAGACAATATTGTCCTTCATTGTCATCTGTCCAGTCAATCAGCCTGCTTTCAGATCGGAGGGAATAAGCGTTACGGAAGGGAAAAGGGGAGGGAGGGGGAAAATGTAAAATAAAATTACAATAAAAAAAATATACTGATATGGACATTTTGAACATTACAGAGCATTATAAAAACTTATAAGGAAAAATCGGATATGCCTTTATTGCGTGACATTACTATGTCTTTAAAGGGATAGTAATTGTTGTTTTTAGCAAATGCTCATACTGTAGACATTAAAAATATTAATACAATGAGCTATGTCCCATCTCTAAAATATGTATAGTTTGAGACATCTAGGTGTCTAAAGTTCCCCCCTACTGCCCCCTTTCATAGATACCAGCACTCTAGTTGACAGAAGCAGATCCTGGTCCCAGGACCAGCAAGCAGCTCTTAAGCGGAACCAAAATAGTGCTATATAGAAAGAAATACTTAATTGGAACGGTCTACAAAGACATTGGTTTTTAATCTCTACAATATTAACATTTGTTAAAGACAACCATTACTATCCCTTTAAGCCTGAAAAGTGATTAGAGTTGTGCCTATCCACAGGAGTGGGGATAAACATGTGGTATCAAATCATGGACCAAAATCCTTACTCCCCACATTATCTAAATTACAGGAAAAAAATGTGTCCATGTGCAACTCTCCAACTATCCATAGTTTCCATCCCTCTTCATTCAGGCTTTCCTCCAAATCACTCAACAATCACAGCCTTCCTAAAAGTATGCAATTCTATCCATAATAACAGGAAAATGGGGACCTTCCTGGAGCGAATTTCCTTGCTTTCACAAAGACCTTTGATACAGTTTACCATAATATTTTGAGAAATAAGCTCAGAACTGGGTAATCATTCTCTAAACTGGTTCTGATCTTGTATAATAAGCATCCCCCCACACTTCACATATGTGAAGTGGGGTAAAATTTGGATATTATACCCAAGATTTTACAGTAACTGGAGAAGTCATCTCTACTTTATCACCTCTTTATTACAATTTAGTGCATAACCAGCAATGTGTCTATTGCTGACAAGATTTCCCTTTCACTGAAAAACAAGTGGGGTTCTCCAAGGCTCCATTCTTGGTCCTCTTGGATTTTCACTATTTATAAATGATCTGTGCATCTTCTAAGCACATGTATGCAGATGACACTATAATCTACACTAAAAACCCAAAGGTTATCACAACTTCAGGCAGAAAAACAGGAAGATTTATCTGAAGTTGAAAGACGAATAACTAAAAACAAATAGTTCTTAAACACTGACAAAATGGTGTTTTGGTACAAAGCACAAGCTACTTAACCCTTTGATTTCCAGAGGGGTACACAACACATTGCTCTGCAATGCATCCCTGTGGTATTCAAAGAGTTAAACACCTCAATACCATCTATCCATTGTATGAAGGATGTGCTAGACTTAAGGGACATGTTGATTTACTCCTATGAATATGTACTTGATAAAAGCATTTTATGGCATTTTCTGTAACACACTCTGCAAATGAACTGGCTTGGGGTATCTGTTACAACAGGGCATCTGTGTAATTAGTTGGCTGGCAAGGATTGTCTCTAGCAAAGAAGTTGCTGGCCCAGGGGTGTCTATGGAAGGAGGAGCATTTATCTAGAGTAGAGTAACAGTACATTTCTGGAACAAGGGGGCTGGTAAGAGGGAGTCTGACACCCCCTCCCAATGGAAATAGTAGGCCGACAAAAAAAAAAAAAAAACACAATCACAGGAAGCAAAAATAAAGTAGAATAAACATGGTCTGTCACTTGGATTGCATGCTGGCTTGTGTATAATTGTTCTGTATAGTGGACACTACAACTCCCATGAGCTGGTTGGGGACTATATCCACGCTGGGCAATGCATATTATATAACAGGATATAAAGACACGCGTGGGGAAAACCTGAGGCGAACCAACCAACACATCGCAATGTATTCAAACTGAGACCTTGTCAATAATTAAGGTTTTAAAAGCGAAATTTAATATAATTTCGATTTGCATTTGTTCCCTGTGGAGCTGGTGGTTTGCCCCCGTTAGGTGCACGTACCTGACACATATGATGAAGTCTATCACACTAGAGATATTTACCCAGGACACTATACGTGATAAACACACCTCTTTCTGTCACCGATTAGTGCAGCCTGTTTCTGAGACTCTGTAACTGTGCGTTCATTGTCTCGGATTCCGACACCGCTAGTGCATCTGTCGCACTAATTCAACACTCAGTGCATCATTTGTATTCGTCTCCGGCTCGTAAAATGTCGTGCCCTTATCGCGCATGCGCAGCAGAGTGACAGCGTAGTTACGTTATAAATATGCGAACGTTAGATTTAAGGCCCCGTCTATCGATTTGCTGCCAGTTTCATGACTGACTGGTGGGCGGAGTCTAACTTGGTGGGAGGGAACCTTTGTCTGTGCAGCAGTTGGACGCTTCTAATCCCATTATCCTCAACTAGCCGTTGGCTGGGAGTTGTAGTTTCCAACAGCCGAAGGGTCAAAGCTTACTTTCCACTCTAGTCACATAAAGCCATTTTAGGTGATTTTGGACGAAGCAAAGCTTGATGCCCCCTCTACTCCAATAAAGCTGCTGTAGGTGATTTTGGATGGGACAGATATTGCTGACTGTCCCCTTTAGTGTCTAGACACAAAGGCATTCTAGGTGATTTTGGATTAGAAGCAGTCACTGCACACAGGATTCCAGTTTTCTATTTGGGATGCATTCTCCAGTCTAAAGTCACAAGCTCCCGTACTGTTTGTGACGCTAAACCGCGCCAAATACACAAATTAATAAAAAAAAAATAGAGATGATTACAATAACCCTTTGCGTGCCAGAGTCTCTCACCCCTCAAGAACCCAAAAGATTAAAGGAAAGGAAGCATTCTGTTTTGACTTTCCATATTCTGTAGTAGCATAATATAACATCAAATTACCTATATGGTGAAGTCATTGGATCTCTGAATCCATGGCGCTTTCTGTCTTTGACAGAGGAAGTAAGGATATTTTTATAATGTTGCACGTTTCTCTGAGGCACTCAGGGGAGGACTGGCCTGGGGGGCAGAGGGGCAATTGCCCCCTGGGCCGGTTATAGGTCTGGGCTGGTGGGTCACTGCCTCACTCAATCTCCTTCTTCTGCTGTAAATGGAGCTACATTAGTGATACCACAGAGCTTACAACTGAAATGGAGTTGCACTAGTGATATCACAAAGCTTACAACTTAAACATAGCTGCACTAGTGATACCACAGAGCTAGTGGTATCGCTAGTACCATAACCCATTTCATTATATGCTCTATGGTATCACTAGTGTAGCTTTACATTTTAAAGCTCTGTGGTATCACTAGTCTAGCTTCCATTCAATTGTAATCTCTATGTTATCTCTAGTGTAACTCCATTTGAACTGTATGCTCTGTATTATCACTAGTGTAGCCCCATTCCAGTTGTAAGCTCTGTGGTATCATTTGTCTTACTTCACAGCATTAATAAGTTTAAAATAAACAAAAGGGGATGGGCAGGAACAATAGTTGAAATGGACCACTTGATTGTATTTGCCCCCTAGGCCACAAGTTGCCAGCCCTCCCCTGGCGGCACTGATTGATCTCTATGCTGGTGGTGGGTTTTTTCACATTATATCAATCTTTTTTACATTGTTGCATTCTGTGTGCTCTGGTAGGCCATACACAGAATGCTTTCGTGAATAAAAATGACAGTTCTCTGTCATTAACAGAAAGTTGCTTTTTTACACCTAAGTGAAGATGAAAGAAAATAATCAAACGTGTAGGCAATTTGGCTTTACATATTATGAACTTGCAAACTCTGTAAAGCCAAAATCAAGAGTTCCTGTTCCTTTAATTTGACCTGAAATGTCTGTAACCATGTCACATTTATGGAGAAAAATAAAAAAAATGCATCATAAGCATCTTACATTTAAACAGGTATCTGGAGTTAGATTAAATTACAGTAGCTAGATTTCTAAGAGATCTTTTGATGTCCACTTGCTGGAGACAAAAGCTACTGGAGATGCTGTGAATTGTAGTTCTCAACAATTAGAGTGTTTAAATTTGCCTGCCCTTGGAATAGTTAGATAACTGCAAACTCCCCAGATTTCCATAGATTTATATGGAGCTTTTTAACCCCCTTGAGTAGAGTTCTCCAATGCACAGAGAGGACTACGGTCTGAATCCTGAGCACTCCGCTCCGTTATCAGCCGCAGTGCGAGCACTCCGCACTGCGCATGACTGCAGTGCGCACAGCCATCTGCACTGCGCATGACAGCTTCTGACAAACATACATTAGCGAATTATTATATAGGATTAGGCTTTAATATAGCAATCGCAGAAGCAAAGTTAGGGCTATATACACAATGTAAAAATGGAGCAAATCTGGGGCACAAAGAAAGAACATTCCTAAAATTTCCATTATTTGAAATGAGGCTTTTGACTCCTTGAGTGCTAGAGGCCTCAAAAACAATGCTCTCAATTCTCTGTAAACCTTTTTAGCATTCAGTGGGTTGAAAGCCCCATTTCAAACAATGGCAAATGTTATTTATTTCCTATGGCAGTGGTTCCCAAGTCCGGTACTTGAGACACAGTAATAGGTCATTATTATCCCTTTGAGTTCCAGATGGGCATGCAACACATTGCTTAGCAATGCGTTGTGTACCCCTCTGGCACTCTAAAGGTTAAGGATATCCCAAATTAAGCATTGGTAGCTCAATCACAAAGACATCCACTGATTACGCAGCTGTTCCAGGGGGGTACCCAATGGCATATCTTCAAAACCTGACCTGTTGGCATGTCTGTAACACTGTCCTGTAGCCCAGCTGGTTTGCATCAGAATGGTTTCATGAGTCAAAAACGACAAACAGGAAGTGGTACTCCACAGTGGGTAATTCAAGGGCCTTTTCTAGGAATAATGGGTTTCAGTGTGAAACTATAATACCCACCCCCCATTACGGTTTAACTAAATATCAATTTGCTGAGACACCTCTGGCATTCAAGGAGTTAAAAGTCCCACTTAAATCAATGTGAAATCTGCTGTGTTGCCTGTGGTACATCAGCTTAGCAGTACCCTTGCATACAGTTACCTGAATCAGTTACCACATACTGTTCACTCACACATATAGTGTCCCCCACATTCACAATATGGCCACAGACAGACCAACTATTATATGAGATTAATAGGTAATGGTGCCATTACATTGGACCAGCAGATTATTGTATGAGACCAGCAGAGTAATACACAAGTACTGTTACTATGTATTGATGTGCTGGTCCTGTGTATTGCCCTGCAAGTCTTGTGTAATATCGTTACTTGAGAATAGCATTGTATAACATGATAGCAGTCGGGCTATACACCAATACTTTAGAGCAGCCTGGAAACACACCATTACATGAGACTAATTTGGCTATGCACCATTACACAAGACATTATGCATTCTGGCTAGTCAAGGGGGTCTAGGTTAGGGATTAGATATAATGGATAGCCTGTAGTGATTCAGGTGTGTGTTTCTACATAAAGGAAAGCTGATGGTCTAGGCTAGTGATTAGTCATTAGACTAGAAAGGCAGGGTTCTAGGCTAGTGATTAGGAATTTTAGATACTAATCAGTAGCTAGATCCCTGTCAGCTATTAAGCTAGCTGGGCAAGGGAGTGGGGTAGTGATTCAGAAATATTAGGCTAGCTAGGTAGAGGGTCTACACTAGTGAGTAGGAGGTATTAGGATAGCTGGGCAGGATGTAGGGTAGTAATTAAGAGGTATTATGCTAGCAGGGCAGGGGTCTATGCTAGTGATTAGGAGGTATTAGGCTAATAGGGCAAGGGTCTAGGATAGTGATCAGGTGTTGGGATAACTGGAAATGCCATTGCATTGTGAGTGAGCACAGCTCCTGCACCCAGCCATTTTTTTTATTCATATGATTGGCTGATAGGGACTGGGGAGACAGGGAGGGTGCTAGGCCAATTTAGACTTGGATTAAGTGAATATTGATAAACATGTCTGCATTGCAGTAATGGGTTGGGCAACGATAGCTCCCCCAAACTGCACGGAGCCAAGCGCAATGGCACTTATTGCACTGCCCTGAAACGGGTGGGTTCTTAGTGAACAACAATTATCATTATTATTCTTTATTTATATAGCACCAGCTAATTCCGCAGCGCTGTACAATAGGGAATACATACGAGATATTAAATAGTACAAATCAAATGAGGAGAACAAAAGGATCAGAGGGCCCCGCTCGTGAGAGCTTACAGTCTAGAGGAAGGAAGGTTGGACACAGGAGGAGTAAGTGCTATTGCCAATAAAAAGTCTACGGGCTCAATTCATTCCATATGAATAAACAGAAAATACAATACAAGACCTTGAGGGAGAATCCCTAAGAGGAAAGAAAGAGGAAATTACCTCTCCAGTGATATCATTTCTCCAATTCCTGCATTTTTCTATGGAGCCTTTGCACTAAGATTTCTCAAGTGGGAAGATCTTAGTGCTTGGGGTCCATACAATATCATTGAAATTGGAGAAGCAATATCACTGGAGAAGTTATCTCCTCTTTATCACACCTTAGTGCATAATCCCCCCATTGTCTTTTTCCACTGGAGCCAATTCCATGCCACAGCTCTTTGATCCCCTCACTCAAGAGGTCAGGGAGAAAAATCCAGAATCAGGGAGCTCCTGAAGACTTATATATCAGCCAAGAGATCACAGACATTTAATATCAGTTGAATCAAACCAAAAGGCTGCCAACAATTCCCTGAAAGGGATAGTAACACTTCGTTTTAACTTTATTTTATTTTGTAGGCATTAAAAAAACATGAAGAATGATATGTCTTATCGCTCAAACCTTTATGGTTTATGAGATATTCACAAGCAAAGTTCCCCCTCCCGCCCCTTTTTCCTAGTGTAAACAATCTCTTCTCAGATGTGGAATGCAGTCCATAGACCAGACAGATAACAGAAGGGGACAATTTTCTTTGTATAAAAACAATGAAAGCCCTTCCCCCCTTGACAAGTTTTTCAGCTTTTTCCCTTATCTTAATTGAAGATTGTCCCTCTCTGCAGTCTACCTGGGCACCTCCCTTCTGATCTGGTTGAAGAGGGGGGAGGATACTTTGTTTGTGAATATCTCTTAAACCATAAAGGTTTGAGAGATAAGACATATCGTTCTTCATGTTTTTTTTTAATGCCTACAAAATAAAATAAAGTTAAAACAAAGTATTACTATCCCTTGAAGGAGTATAGGCTGAATTATACCTGTCTTCAGCACCCTAGTTCCTCCCATACAGTCCCTCCCAACCCCAGTCTGCTAATCCCTTATGTGAGACATTGTTCTGAGGAGGCTATAACACACACTCAGGAAGATGCATCATTAAAGTGATAGTAACAAAAAAAGGCAGCTCTTCATAGTATTTGGGCCATGGAGAGTGTTATTTCAATACTGTTAGAGTTGTAGTTCGAGAGTAATTGAATGTCAAAGTATCTCCCACCCTCCCCTTTTACCTAGTGTAAGCCACCTCCCCTCAGATGTGGAATCTGGTCTCTTGACCAGACAAGCCGCAGCAAGGGACAATCTTCTCACTGTGAGCATAAGGAAAACACTTATGTGAGCAGGGTTACATCGGTAAAAGGGGTGGGAGGGGGATATTTTATCATTCAATTACTCTTGAACTAATGCTCTCTATGACCCAAATACTATGAAGATTAATTGGAGCTGCTTCTTTTGTGAAACATTAATATCCTTTTAAGAACTCGAGTAATTCTGGGGCAAAACAAATGTACTACATGGGTCAACTAAAAATGTTAAATGCTGTCTTCAAAACTTTGCAAAGCCATGCAGAGAAGTCCTTTCTAGCATTTAAGGCCTTAAAGGGACGGTAATGTCCCATAAACATTTTGAGAGTTTTGTAGAGCTTAAAAAAATAAGCTAAATGCCACAAATCTTCTCTCTCAAACCACTGTGGTTTGAGAGATATCATCTGCTAAAGTTCCCCACTCCCTTCTCTTCTCTTGACATCAGCTGTAAGCTGACAGCAGGAGTTCCTGGTCGTGGGAACGACAAGCAGCTCTTAAGCAGAGCCGCAACAGCGCAAATAATTACTTCTTTGGAATGGTCTACAAAGTGTGCCTGGTTTCAAGCACACGTTTTAGACCGTTCCAAAGAAGTATTTCTTTTTAAATTGTGCTATTGCGGCTCTGATGAACAGCCTACTCGTGTCAGCCAACACGGATCTCCTTCTGTCAGCTGAGAAGAGGAACTTTAGCAGATGATATCTCTCAAACCATAGTGGTTTGAGAGATAAGATTTGTGGCATTTCGCTTATTTTATGCTCTACAAAACTCTAAAAACATTTTTTGGGATATTACTGTCCCTTTAAAACCCACATTTAAGTGAATGAGAATTTTGGACAGTTTTATAGAATAGTTTATCAGCCTCAGAGTTATTGCGGAGTACATTCAGACTGCCTGGTACATAGTATCTCTTTATCTGCTGTAGTCCCCAGATCACAGATAGCTCAAATTCAGCTCAAGACAAAGGGGCGAATATTCAAATCCATCAGGGAAGCTCCATGGCTGATGGCCTCCACCAGTTACTGCATGGACTAAAGAGACTGATTCCTGTAGCGTGATCCTGAAACTCGTCACATTAGGCTATTTTTTCAATTTGTTTATTTTAAATTTATTAATAAAATTTTACATGTTCAATTTAATTTGGTGCACTGATCATGATTTCAGACTGTGTCTAATCGACATGTGTGTAACTCATTTTGATTTATTTGTTATATACTTCATTGACATTAAAAGTGCTCTTTCTCTTGGTTTGGATTTGATCCCTGTAGTGCATACCAGCTGATGCACTTCAGCCATTAGGGCTTTAACTCTCTGAGTGCCAAAGAGGTAACCAACTTGCAACGCAATGTGTTGTATACCTCTCTGGCACTCAGATGATTAAAGGGATAGTAATACTTCATTTTAGCTTTTTTTTTTTTATTTTGTAGGCATTAAAAAAAAAACACGAAGAACGATATAAGTCTTATCTCTCAAACCTTCATGGTTTGAGATATATTCACAAGCAAAGTTTCCCCCTCCCGCCCCTTTTACCTAGTGTAAGCCATCTCTTCTCAGATGTGGAATGCAGTCCATAGACCAGACAGATAACAGAAGGGGACAATCTTCTTCCTATGAGAACAATGAAATCCCTGCCCCCCTTGACAAGTTTTTCAGGTTTTTCCCTTATTTTAATTGAAGATTGTCCCTCTCTGCAATCTACCTGGGCACCTCCCTTCTGATCTGGCTGAACAGTGTTACATCAGTTAAAGGGGCAGGAGGGAGATACTTTGTCATTGAATTACTCTTGAACTACAACTCTGACAGAATTGAAATAACACTCTCCAAAGTCCAAATACTATGATGATTAATTAGAGCTGCTATTATTATGAAACATTACTATCCCTTTAACCCCTTAACGACATGTGACGTACTATGACTGTCACGGTCCTTGAAATACTCAAGGACCGATGACGGTCATAGTACGTCACATACTTTTTACTTACAGCGCTCTACCGGGAGTGCTGTAAGTAAAAATAGGGCCTGAAATTGACCGCTCCAACATCGGAGCAATCTCTATCAGGCCCCATAGTGACGCGCCGATACACGCGACAGGTCACGTGTACCAGCGCATCCAAGTGGTCCTATGCAGTCCTTATGGGACGGAAATGTCCCAGGACCGCCGGTCGTTAAGGGGTTAAAGTCAGCAAGCCAAGCAGCATGTGCAGGGAACTGACATACAGTTACACCATTTCCTCTGCGCCTTGTATAGAACGTAGGGTTAAACAATGTATAGAGGAAAGAAATGCCACAAACTGCCCATTGCTCTCCACTTGGCACAACTGGAATTACGGGGAGAAACTGCCGTGCAGGTACCTTTGGAAACTGGGAGTTAGGCAGGTCACTGGATTGCAAATCCCAGGGTCTGATTTAATTTGCAGAGGTATTTATACATTCATCCTACAGCCTCCTATTTCATCCCTGCTCAGAAGTAGAGCTTCTTAGACTGGTCTTAACCTTATGACTGCCAGAGAGGTATATAATGCTTTGCAATGCCCTGGATACCTCTCTGGCAGTCAATGAGTTAACAACAGCTTCAGTTTTAAATAAAAATAAAAAAAAAGGTTCCAGTGGGAGGGTTTGGGATCTTGAAGCCCTGCCAGCAGCAATTATGTCCATCTCTGTGTATATGTCATCTGGGGAACCGAATAAAGATCTTATCTCCTGAATCAGTTTGCAAGGACAAAATTCACCAGTGGCCGTTAAATTTTTTTGGCCCTCATAAGGTAATTGGGAGGAGGTTATATTTCGGAGGCATTTGTGTTCCTTTAAAATGGAAGTTTCATGCTATTAATATTGAGCCCCAACATATAAGTACAATAGCGATATTTATAGACTTACTTGTAGTTTCAAGTATAATGGTGGCATTAGTGAGAAACAGACCTTTCTAGGCAGACAGGCACTGGCAGGGAACTTGCAGTAGGCGCTCTCTGCTCCTGCGCTGTCTGTCCCTTCTGGCGCCTTAAGGCACAATGGCATTGAACTCACCAATCGTGGAGCTGAAGGGGAAGGACAGCACAGACTCAGAGATGCCGGCTCTGCAAGATGTCTGCTCTGCGCTGTTCCCCCGCTGTCTGTCTGCCTAGAAAGGTCTATTTCTCACTAATGCCACAATTATACTTGAAACTACAAGTAAGTCTATACATATCACTATTGTACTTATATATTCTGGGGCTCAATATTAACCCCATGAGTGCCAGAGGGGTACGGAATGCGTTCCGTACCCCTCTAGCAGTCAAAGGGTTAATGGTATGAAAGTTCCACTTTAAATCACACTGTTTCCCCCCACCCCTGAAAACGTCACATAGATTATTCCAAATCCTATATAATAATTTGCTAGGATGTTTGTCAGAAGCCGCCATGCACAGTAGAAACTATGGTCTGAATTCGGAGCTCCCTGCTCCGTATCAGCAGCGGCGAGTTCGAGCAGTCTGTACTGCATATGACTGCAGCACGGGCAGTGAGCAGAGAGGCTCCGGGCACCAGCTGAGGCTGCTGGGACTGTGGCCCATGTACAAGGGCTTTTAAACTAGTTACCAGTAAAAGTATCCCAAAACACTGTCACATTACACTCACTTTCTAGGTATCGCAGAACCTCATAGACTTGTCTTTTTCTACTTCAATAACTACACAACAGATCTGTATTACTTAACATATTATTATTTGTTTAATCCATTGAAGGGAGCAAGCAAAGGAAAAATAATATAATATTGTCAATAATTAAAGTGGAACTAACACTGAGATCTTTGAAATATTAACACTTAAAGCTTCCCATAGTGTAGATATATTATGTCCCTGCTTGCTCTAACCCAGAGGTACCTCTGTCCATCCACAAGGAACCTTTAACATGATACAATTTAGAGATCTCACTCTAAATACAGACAAGTCAACCAGGTCATCTCCCCCCTGTCTCTCTGGTTTAATTTGAGCAAATTATATAGTAGGTAACACTCACCCTGACACTTTTGCCCTTCACCTTGAGATTTGGGTCAAAACCCCCATTCTCAGGGTCAAATCCTGAGAGTTTCCAGGTATGTGGACACCATGCCCATGGACACAGGCATGACAGCACCTGGCAAAGTGAAGCAGGCAGAACTAGTTCAGGATCAGAGGAGTTTGCAACATATACTGAATGTGTGAATGGGTGAAAATAAATAGAGGAAGTTTTTAAAGGGTGAAAGTATTAAAATACATTCTATTGATCTTGTTCACTCTGTAAATGTTTGCAAAATTTATTTTTTTGTGTTTCATATCTACATTTGTCCTGGGAAACTTTCTTTTTTTTATTTTTAACCTTCTTTTGTAGCACTGGCCAGAGCTGCATCAATAGAATAGGATGTTGCAAAACCCACTGACTGCCTGCAGGGGTCACTGTCACTCTACACCTCAGTGAACTGTCTTCTCATTCTGGGCTATATGTATGTACAAATACACCATAGAAGACAAATAATTCCCCCTTATATAAAACTGGGGCTTTAAACCCTTGTATACCAGAGGTCTCCAAAACAATAAAGAGAAGTATGGTAGAGGCCTCTCTAGCATTAAAGGTCCTAAAAGCCCCATTTGACTCCCTGAGAACCAGAGTGGTAAGAAACTCATTGCAATGCGTTGCACACCCCTCTGGGCCTCACAGGGTTAAATAAATGGGATTGTTTGTTACCTGTTGTTGGCTATCTCCAGAATTACTACAGTACCGCTTAGCAGATCAGCCTCAATGTGGACGTTCAAATGCACAAATAAAGGTTGAGAAAATGTTGGGTCTATCCACCTGCCTCCCCAATAAGGTATAAATAATCTTTTTTTAATCACCTAAAACTACTTTGGTGTTTTATGAAAAAAAAAAAAAAAAAAAGTCTTCAAAATCACCATTGTTGTATCAGTCATTCTTTGTTTAGAAAATTAATTTTAGATTTATACAATACAATAATTAATATGTGCCGTGCAGGCAATTCTTGTTTTAGCCCTAAATTACCTCTCCCACTCACTGATACTGAGCATAATAAGGCCAGATTCACCCAATAGTAAATCCTAGTCTGCATCATATTACTGCACGTAAGTAGCGAAGGACTTCAAACCGTTTAAAGTGTTAGTAATGTCCAAATAAAATGTTTTGCATTTTGTAGTGCTGAAAAAGTTGAATTGAATGCAAAAAAACATCTCTCTCAAACAGCTATGGTTTGAGAGATATCTGCATTCAAAGTTTGATACTTCCTGCTGTCAGATGTAAAGCAGTCTGCAGGAGATCCGTGTCAGCCGAGGCTCTGCAGCAGAGCAGCAATTGCATTATTTAAAACAAATGACTTCATTGGAATGGTCTAAAATTGTGCTTGCAAACCAGGCACACTTTTTAGACCATTCCAATGAAGTCATTCATTTTACCCCCTTCGTGACCACTGACGTGCCAGGATCGTCATGGTGGTCCAACACTTAAGGACAGTAACGGTCCTGGCACGTCATGAAGTTCAGGGCTCTTGGTGCAGCTGCACACCGCTCCGGGGGCCCTGAACCGGAAGTAAAAAATAAAAAAAAGCCCCGTGGTCACCAAGTGCTGGCCACGCGTGCTCGTGCCAGTCCTTAAGTGGTTAAATAACGAGACTGCGGCTCTGCTGCAGAGCCTCCTCATGTCGGCTGACACAGATCTCCTGCTGACAGCTTTACAGCTGACAGCAGGACACATCAGACTTTGAATGCAGATATCTCTCAAACCATAGCGGTTTGAGAGATAGGTTTTTTTTTGCATTCAATTCAACTTTTTCAGCACTAGAAAATGCAAAACATTTTTACTTGGAGATTACTAACATTCTAACAATCCTTGATGTGCCAGGACTGTCATGCCGGCGACAGCCCTGGCATGTCATTGAATTCTGGGATGGCAATGCGGCTGCACGCTGCTCTGCCATTCTAAATTCAAAATCGAAAAAAAAAACAAAAAAAAAGACACAACAAACCTCCGGTCCTTAATGGTCACCTGAGCCCTGAAATCGGGCGGTTGTTAAGAGGTTAAAGACCAGTGGCATCCGCATTGTTCACCCTTGTTTTTAAAAGGTTAACCTACTTTATTTTCCTTTTAAATAAGTAGGAACTCTTTATTTTGACTTTCCCTAGCTGCAAGTGAATAATATTAATATTATTAAAGAAAGAAATAGTTCTGTGTGGAACTGTGAAAGCAGACCGTGTACAACTATGTAACTGTGAAAAAAAGACAGTGAATCATTGCAGTAAAGCCTGTCACTACAGCATTCAGATCACTCTGAGCTACAGAAAGACTGCTACATTGTATCACTATGCTTGCTGGCTCAAATGGTCAACCATATGAATACCGGAGGAGTGTGCAACACACTGCATGCCCCTCAGGCACTTAAAAATGTTAAAAGGTGTATCCGTTTTATTCTTAGGCTCAAGTGCCGCTTTAAACAACATTGCCTGGAAAAACAAAGTCCATATATGTAAAAGGATTTCTAGGCATGAGGAACAGGACTTTCAGACAGAAAACTAGCCAAACAGGAAAGTTAATATGTTTAAACTTGACAACTAAACATGAAAATGATCTCTTTGTAGAGCAGGGGTAAGCAACCTGTGGCCCTCCAGTGGTTTTCGTATTGCAACTCCTGTTGGCCGACTAATGATGATGGGACATGTGGTCAAACAGAAGCAAGATAGCCGTAGTTTGCCCATTCCTGATCTAGGGAGAAGAGCAACAAATCTACAACAACAGACATCATCCCATTTGCTGTTTGGGGATGATGGAAATAGTAGACCTCAACAGTTGGAGGTCTTGCAGTTCAAAGCCCTGTGAATATTCCTGGGTCGAGTCCCATAAAATGCTATGAACACTTGAATATCTGACAGCAGCAGTCTATTGGACTGCTAGCAAAACTTTGCAAGCCTTGTGGTGATGAGAAATAAACTTTCAGGTTGCATTTCATCCCATTTCCAGTCCAGGGGATCAGTTTCCTGACCCCCCCCCCCCCCCAAAACAAAAGCTGACCGGAATGATTTTGGAGCTGTGCAGAACAAGCTTTTTCTTATTAAATCTATTCCCATAGAATCGGACTTAAAGAGACACTATTGTCCCATAGAAATTGTTTCTAGTTTTGTAGAGCTTAAAATAATAAACTAAGCGCTACAAACACTATCTCTCAAACTGCTATGGTTTGAGAGATATAGGCATTGAAAGCTCCCTGCTCCCTCCCCTTCACCTGACGTCAGCATCTAGCTGACAGCAGGAGATCCTGGTCCGGGGACCAGCAGGAGGCCCTTCAGCGGAGCCGAAATCACACTATTGAAAAATAATTACTTCATTGGAAAGGTGTATAAAGTGTGCTTGCAAACAGGCACACTTTTTAGACCTTTCCAATGAAGTAATTTTTTTAAATAACGCGATTTCGGCTCTGCTGCAGAGTCTCCTCGAGTCATACGACTCAAATCTACTGCTGTCAAGCTTTACAGCTGACATCAGGAGAAGGGGAGGAAGGGGGGAACTTTCAATGCCTATATCTTTCAAACCATAGCGGTTTGAGAGATAGGGTTTGTAGCACTTAGTTTATTATTTTAAGCTCTACAAAACTAGAAACAATTTTTATGGGACATTATTGTCCCTTTAAAGGGTTAGTAATGCCCAGATATAAATATAGGCAACACTGTAGATTTAACAAAAATAAATTATGTGGAACAAGTTCCATCTCTCAAACCTTTACAGTTTGAGAGATATAACATTTTAAATGTTATGTAAAGCTGACAGCAGGAGATTCGAGTCAGCCGACTCGAGGAGGCTCTTCAGCAGAGTTGAAATACCAATCACTAAAAAGAAATACTTCATTGGAATGGTCTACAAAGTGTGCCTTGTTTGCTATCACACTTTGTAGACCGTTCCAATGAAGTATTTTTTTAGCGATCGGTATTTCGGCTCTGCTGAAGAGCCACCGGCTGGTCCCGGGATCTGGATAGCCTTCTGTGAGATGTCAGAGTAAGGGGAAGGAGGGGGGAACTTTAACCCCTTAAGTACCAGCGGTTCAGGGAAGTTACCTTCCCTTAAGGACCGATCTGATCCTTGCCGACGCGCCGGTACACATGACCTGTTACGCGTACTGGCGTGCTGCTCTGAGGCCTAAGAGAGATCGCTCCTGTCTTGGACCGATCAATTTTAGGCCCCGTTTTTACTTACAGCTCTCCCGGTAGAGCTCTGTAAGTAAAAAGTATGTGACGTGCTATGACCGTCACTGGTCCTTAAGGGTATAAGGACCGTGACGGTCATAGCACATCACGTAGTCCTTAAGGGGTTAAAACCTTATATCTCTCAAACCATAAATGTCTGAGAGATATATCTTGCTCTGCATCATTTATTTTTGTTAAATCTACAATATTGCCTACATTTATATCCGGACATTACTAACCCTTTAACTGGCATGTTGAAACTATTCCCCCCTTTAAAAAATACTGAGGTTCATGTACTAAGCAAAGGGATTCATTGTAGCACTAATTTGTTGCAGAGGATACAAAAAGAAAAACTACCTTTGGTGTAAATTGGGCTTTTAACCAATTCAGTACTACCATTAAAAGGGTTAAAAGACCAATTTGCAGCAATTAAAATTTTGTAAAATAATTGTATTTCTGCCCTATTTTGCAGTTGGTTAACTTTTTAGTTCCAGACAGGTGTAACAGTGGCAATGTCTGTGGCATTAAAAGTGTTAATGCCAGATCTTCCTCTGTGGTTATGCACTATGTTGTGCTAAAGAGGACATGACTTCTCCAGTGATATATCTCTTCTACAGTTCCTAGGTTATTCTATGGGGCCTATGCACTAAAATCTCTTCCACTTAAGAAATCTTAGTGCATTGGCTCCATGGAATAACAAAGGAATAGGAGAAGTGATATCACTGGAGAAGTTATCTCTACTTTATCACCTCTTAAAAGGAGTAGTAAACTTTTTTTTATAAAAAACCTATCCTATATAATAATTTGCTAGGATGTTTGTCACGATGCAGTCACGTGCAGTAGAGACTGCCTGCGTTCGGGCAGTCTCTACCGCGCATGATTGCATTTCGTGAGTGAGGCGACGCAAGACTGCATCGCATGGAGCAGTGAGGTAGCAGCCCAAAGGGCTAACATTACCCGGACCTTGGCAAGTATACACGGGCTTTTACACTAGTATGTTATAAAGCTTTTCCTGATGAGTAAAACAAGGTCACTCCCACTGCTCTCAGTTGTTTTATTCAAATGATATAACAGTTCAAATAATCAGAATGAGAATTTACTGTGCATTCACTTCCTGATAGTTCTAACTGACAGGAAGTTTTTGTTACATTCTATCAGGGCCGGCGCTGCCATTAAGGCAGAACAGGCAGCTGCCTTAGGGCGCCGCAATGGAGGGGTGCCGAAAATAGGGAAGTTGTGTTTTTTTTTTTTCCCCCAGCAGTGTGTCACATAGACGCCGCGAGGGTGCGCTTGGTAGTGTAAATCAGCGCTCCCTCGTAGCGTCTATGTTACACACCGCAGAGAGACCCAGGCTCTGTAGTAATACAGAGCGCTGAGAGATGACATCATCTCCCAGCGCTCTGCATTACTGAGAGCAGCGTGCGGGAGCATCAGCTCTGTGCCGAAGGAGGCACAGAGCACTAAGCTGTGGCATGCCGCTAGACTACCAGGGACTCAAGGTAGGGAGATGAAGGGGAATTATGGAGATGAAGAGGCATTGTGGAAGGGGAATTATGGAGATGAAGGGGCATTGTGGAAGGGGAATTATGGAGTTGAGGGGGCATTGTGGAAGGGGAATTATGGAGATGAAGAGGCATGGTGGAAGGGGAATTATGGAGATGAAGAGGCATTGTGGAAGGCTAATTATGGAGTTGAGGGGGCATTGTGGAAGGGGCAATGTGGAGTTGAGGGGGCATTGTGGAAGGGGAATTATGGAGATGAGGGGGCATTGTGGAAGGGGAATTATGGAGATGAGGGGGCATTGTGGAAAGGGAATTATGGAGTTGAGGGGGCATTGTGGAAGGGGCAATGTGGAGTTGAGGGGGCATTGTGGAAGGGGCAATGTGGAGTTGAGGGGGCAATGTGGAGTTGAGTGGGCATTGTGGAAGGGGCAATGTGGAGATGAAGGGGGCATTGTGGAGGTGGGGATAGTGTGGAGGTAAATATGTGGGCGGGGGCAGGAGATTGTGGCAAGGTCGGAGGGGGCATCAAAATGCACCTTCGCCTGTGTATACAAAAATCCTTGCACCGGCCCTGCATTCTATGGAGAACTGGAAGTCACTTTCTCCTCTTCATTAGAATGTAACAGAATAACTAATTGTAATTTGACCACTAGAGGGAACTAATGTAAAAAAAAAAAATAATAATAATTTACAGGTTTAAAGGGATAGTAATACTTAAAATGTAAAAAAAAAAATATATATGTTGTAGGGGTTATCCCCCTGAGTAAAACAAGAGTACTTCTACTGCTGAAAGGTGTTTCATTCAAAAGTTATTAATTTTCAAAGTAGAATTTTTTTAGGTGCAATTTCACAGTGGCCTGAAATTGTACAGTGGTGCTGATGATACACGATCCTATGGACAGCTCTGGTCCTGGGACCATAAATCTCCATAGGATGGTGTAGCAACAGCGCCACTGTACAATTTCAGGCCACTGTGAAATTGCACCTAAAAAAATTCAACTTTGAAAATTAATAACTTTTGAATGAAACACCTTTCAGCAGTGGGAATACTCTTGTTTTACTCAGGGGGATAAACCCTACAACATATTTTTTACATTTTAAGTATTACTATCCCTTTAAACTGTAATAAGTCTGGAAATATGCATCTCTAAGTACAGGGAGTACCCTTGTTTTACTCAACAGGAAAAGCCCTACAATATATATAAATATATATATATATATATTTTTTTTTTTTTCATAAAAAAAGTTTACTGCTCCTTTAATTACACCATAGTGCATATCTCCCAGTGCATTCTCCAGTTGTCCAGGGGCCAGCTGACATCTAGAATTCAGGTGGCTGCTCATAAGGACTTATGTTTCACACAGAACTGACACCATATTTCAGTGCTTCAGGATTCATCAAAATGCAGTGTCATCATGGTGGATATCAGCTGGTCATGGGACAACTGGTGCACACATTGTCATTCCCTGTATTTGAAATTAACCCTTTTTAGTGCCAATGGGGTGCTCGGCGCTACAAGAATCAGTTAGCACAGTGATCTGAGGGATGGTGTAATCACTCACCAGTCTCAGATCCGAATTACAGAAGCCTGAATCCTGGTATTGACGAGGAAGATCCGAGACTTTTCCTTCTGGAGTCAGTGCAGTCATAGCTCCTGGTGATAGCACTGCAAGCTCATGCTTTCACAGCGATTCTCTGCAGTCACTGAGCATGTGTGAACTTGGCGCTACAATGTTAGAGCCAGTTATGCACAGTGTCAATTGCACCAAGTGCGCGCCTACTCAGTAACTAAAGAGAATCGCTTATAAAGCATGAACCTGCAGTGCCATCATGGTTTAGTTCTCAGAGCATGTCGACAAAGGCCGAGTCCCTCACTTTTTTGAGCCATAGGAGTTTTAGTAACACTCCTGAATGTATCGTAAGAGCCTTTTTAATAAGAATAATTTTAAAAAAATAGTTGGAAGGAAGGTGCAGAGGCAGTGAGGGACAAGCCCACTATGATTCCAGGCCCAGGGGTGGCTGCACCAACAGCACCCCCTATATTCACGCCACTGCTCTCGTCCTCAAAGAGTTAATGAAGCATGAGAACTCAGACACCTTCCAGCAACAAACAATACATAATTCCTTCTCAGTGTGGCAGCTATCACCCCATTTCATTGGTAAACGTGGACATCAAGCTTTTGGCAAAACTGTTAGCTGCTAGATTGCAACCTTTCATGCCTCGTTCGATTCATCCCAATAAGGAGGGTTTTATGTTTGGTTGGGAAGCCAAAAATAACACCATCAAGGCAGTTTCCCTGATCCACCTGGCTGCCGACAAGAAAATCCCTGCACTCGCTCTTTCGGTAGATGATGCTGAGAAAGCCTTTGATAGGTTGAACTGCACTTACTTGAGAGAGGTGCTTAGCTATATCAGTCTGGGGCCTATTTATGTGAACGCTGTTTCCAGCCTGTACTCTTCTCCTAGTGCTAGGGTCCGTGCTAATGGATTCCTCTCGGAATCCTTCCCCATCAGTAATGGGACCCACCAGGGCTGCCCTATCACAGCTGTTATTTGTCCTTTCCCTAGAACCTTTTCTTAACCGAATACGCTGCCACCCACGAATAACTGGGATGCCCCCTCATTTGCCTGAGAACACACTTGCATGTTACACAGAGGATATTTTACTGTTGCTTAGTAGACCGACCACATCACTTCCAGCTTTGTTGGCTCTCTCTCTCTGTTTAGCATTAACTTGACTAAATCAGAAATCTTGAACCTTACTTTGCCTCTCTCCATTGTGGCTGCCTTATGCTCCAATTTTCCCTTCCGCTGGAGCACTTCCTCTATTAAGTACTTGGGGACTGACCTCACTCCTGTCCCTTCAGATATGGTGCAGGCCAACTGTCCACGCGTTTTGGACTCTATCAGATTGGATTTCCGAAAATGGAATCCTTTGTTTATATCTCGGTTTGGTCAAGCTAATCTTGTGAAAATGGTGACGCTGCCCAACCTCTTATATCTGTTTCAGACTCTCCCGGTCTCCCTTCTGGGAACCTTCTTCTCTGATCTACAAAAGGAATTCACAGGCTTCATTTGGAAATGTAAGAAACCAAGAATTGCTCTGACTACACTATCAAGGGATCTGATTGATGGTGGCATTAGTCTACCAGAGTTCCGGCTATATTGGCAAGAGGACTGGAGTTGTCTTCGCCTCATCAAAAACAATGGGTATCCTGCTGTACATATGGTGGAGGTGGGATTGATATGGGTAACTTCTACTTTAAGGATGCCTCTATCCCTCAGTGTCTGCAGCTCCATGTTGTGCTACATTGCATTTTAGAAGTGTGGAGTTTCTTGAACCATTGGTATAAGTTGTCTCCCTTCCCCACTCTGAACTTACCTGTTAGAGGTAACCCTGATTTTGAGCCTGAGCTGGACCCTTATGCTTTCAGTAGATGGAGTGATGTGAGCTTGCACTCTCTGGGATCCCTAATATTGGACACTATTATTGTAAAGTGGGAATATGTTACTAGGAACTACGGTGTTCTGGCCTTTCAGTGGTGGGAATACTGACAGTCACAACATTATTTACTTAGTCTTGTCACAGGAGGGTATTCTCCTTGAGTCCTGACCCCTTTTGAACATTTGATTGCTACTCCTTCTGTACGTAAGCGTCCCCTTTCCAAACTGTATAATTTCATATTACGCATCACTACTGCTGACATGCCACGATTTATGGTTCAGTGGGAGAAGGAAGTGATGGTAGACTGGAGTGTGGAGTTATACAGGAAGGTTCTCTGGGAAATTCAGTTTTACTTCCGTGAGATATCCCAACCAGGGAGATGAATTACAAATTGATCTCCTGCTGGTACAGGATATCGCAGCAGGTACCTATCTTTTAGCCTGGTCTTTCTTCGTTGTGCTGGAGGTGTCGGGTGCAGAAGGGAAATTTTTGTCACATCTGGTAGGACTGCCATTGCAGCCTTCTGGGCTATGGTTAGATCTGAGATTTCTCTGTTCTTGGGGGTCTCTCTCTCTTTGGCTCCAGAGGTCTTTCTTTTCAACTTACTCCCTATGGACTCAGATTCCTCCTCTGACTCCTGCTTCGGTACACCTCCGACCACCCCACTGCAGGCTACTTCTTATTCTGCTAGATACAGCCAAGGATCTAATTTCAGCAAACTGGAGGTCCCCTGTGGTACCTTTGATCTCTCAATGAAGGGTTAAGATCTGCTCCGTTCGGCAGATGGAATTCTTCCATGCCAGGTGTACTGGCTCACTGGAAGTTTTTCACTCTCTTTGGCAATCTTTACAGTCCATGAAAGTGACCCCCAATATATTGGACCACCCTGTGTCTGGCTGTATGACTGACTCCCGTTGACTACAGTCCACAGGCCTTTTCTCTGCTCTCCTTTAATGATATTGACCCTTATACAGGACATTGTTAGTTCGTCTTTGTACTATCATTCTACCTCTAGGTGCCACAAGGTCTGAGCAGGATATGGGGAGGCTTAATTTTGCCACCCTAACCCCTCCCTCCCTAATTTGGCCTAGTCCCCCCCCATACACACACATACACACACACACACACACACACACACACACACACACACACATTTCCACCCCACTCTATGTCTTTATTATTTATGCTTGTTTCTTTACTGGTTTTCCTTTTACATTTCTTGCGTGCTCTCTGATTTTTCTTTGCCTCATTTCCTCCTGATCTCTCAACACACCACTATCTTGCATACAATAGGACTGAGATTTCCAAAGCATTACAACGATTTTGTATAAATAACATGTCACCTCGCAATTACATATATGCTGTTCTCTCTAAGTTTGTTATGATTCAGAACGCTCATGCTTCAATTTTTCTTCTATACACGATTAATCTTTATGTATATGCTTTTGTATCAAATTTCTTCTATAAAGCCTTTGAAGAAAAAAAAAAACATAATTAACCCATTGAGCACCAGGGATTATGCATTAAAGTGGCTCTCTCACATATAGAAAAGTAATGCTCATTCATTAGAGCTGTTAGCGAAAAAGTTGAACACGTTATTCATTAAAAAAAAAAAAAAAATGTTTTAAAAGTGCTTCCACAGAAGCTGCTCCCATCTCACTACCCAGCATCCTCCGATGACGGAGGCTGTCTGTCTCTAAGCTGGAGCAATCTCATTGGCTAGATATCGATCTCGTAAAGCTTCAGCAATCCGCAGATAGGCTGCTAGGCACTTTTAAAACATTAAATTTTTGAGCAGATAATTTTTTTTTTTTAATTAATAACGTGTTCAACTTTTTTGCTAAATGCTCTAACGAATGAGCATTACTTTTCTATATGTGAGAGATCCACTTTAAGGTGCGGTAAAGAGAAGTGGAAATAACTTCTCCAAGTCGTATGTTATTCTTTGGAGCCAATGCACTAACGTTTCTCCAGCTTTTGGGATTTTAGTGCATAGCCTCTATATAATAACCTAGGAACTGGAGAAGTCATCTCTGCTTTATCACCTCTTTATCACTCTTTAGTGCATCTGCCCCAGTGTCTCCAGTGAAGTCTGATAGACTTAAAAGAACTGGAATTTAGGGTCAAACCAGACCACAGTAGAAATGCAAGAAGTTCCACAGAATAAATGTGAGCACCTGCAAAACACTAAGACCATGCGTCAATGCATAGTTCTGCAACTACTTAGTAAATATCTGAAAGATATTAAACAGTGGATCTTTTTCTGTTAGATTCCACTGGTAAACAGAAACAAATATCAGATACAAGTACCTGGGATGGGACCTGTTAAATTTGAAACTTATAAAATGTATTCTTACATTACCAGCATGAACGGACATTGAAATGCATATGAAATTGATATAATGGTAATCCCTTGGGAGCTAGAAAGAGGTTTACAGTAAATTGTGAAAAAAATACTTCTGTGATCTCCATCATCCAAGGGGTTAAAATGTTTGATTAGCAGGTTGTAGTCACACTAGCAACACCAATACAGCAATGCTGAGCTGGTGATGCTGCACATTGTGAAAGGTGAGGTATCGGACTATGGTACCATACACCTGCGCAACTACTGCCTCGTGTGAACATAAAGTCCAGTACACTCCGTTACTACCGCCTTCTCACAAAGCAATGTGTTGGACACTTCTCAAGCATTCAAGGCTTTTTATCAAGTCTACTTACATATGCAAACTAAATAAAAAATATAACTGCCCTTTAAATTAGTGGATATTTCTCTTCTTTGCCAATGGCACAGTTGGTTTGCCATAGTTTTATTTTTATCCATAGGGCCAATGATCTCTATTTAGAGACAGCAAGTAGAGGAAACTCACATCACTGAAAGTAGAATGAACACAGACTGAAATAGCTGGTAGAAGGTAAGGAAAAACAATTGACTTTGGATGTTAGATACATTTGCATTGCTTCAAAATGCATCGCGTACCCCTCTGGCTTTCAAAGGGTTAAATAAAGTTAAAATAAAACCTCTCTAGTAAAGTGTATTTCTGCTTTACAGTGGGCATCTCACAGTACAATAAGTTTAGTTTGTTTGTTTTATATATTAAAAGTCTCCCCATATGCTGTACTTGCTATTTTCCAGTAAAATACATAGTTTGAGAAATTAATCTTTATGCTTTATGTGACACGAGATGGTAACTTCCTGCACGGTATCGTATTAGTTCTGTTCAAGGACAAACTCACCATTCGTTTTGTTAGTGAACACGCCCTCACATGTGGGCTCTGAACAGATTCATTCGTAGCAGTGTGTGTGGTAATAGTCATCTGGCATGTAAGCTAATTAGCATAATGTGCCAGACTGTGCCACCAGCAAATAAAAGTTAATTTATCAAAAACCAGCATATAACATATTATATTTTAATTAATGATCTCTGAAATTAACTAAACTCCTTTTAAAAGGTGACAGGTCTGTTTTAAATTATTCCTGGTTGTGTCACTGGATTTCCATTCTCATAGCCACTTCTAGTAGAGTTGTTCAGCAGATGACACCTAGGTGAGTACTGCTTGTTATTTGCCACTGAAAGCCACAAGGGTCAACTCAGACTCTTAGCACTGGCAGAACAGGACTGTATATTCCCACCAAAAGACCCTATGCAGAAAGCAAAAGATAAGCAATTCTAAAGCACACCAATTACACCATTCACACTGATTTAAAGAAACCGTAAACCCTGTGTCTAAACTAGTAATAGTGTCTATGTGTCCCTGTCTACAGCCTGCTCCAAAAGGGACTGAGAGCGCAGGCGCACAGACGTCACTATGCAAGATGTCCGTGCTTCCTGCTACTGTCAGCCTCGGAATAAGTCGTAAATGATTTAAACCATGTAATAATTCTGGCGATTAGCGCTACTAAGCAGCTAGTCGCCAGATGGAGACTTACTTAAGATAAAGATTTTGTGGGGCGGTAGTTCCCCTTTAACCCTTTGCGTTGCATATCCCTCTGGCACTCAAAGGGTTTGTCAAGGCCACATACACGTATATTGCCTTGACAAAGTGCTGTGAGCAAGCTGTTGGCTTGCAGTTCGTGTAAGACCACCTAGTTACCCTGTCTGTTACGCTGAGTATACATTAAAAGATATTATAACAGGTGAGTGCCAGCTTTTTCTTTTTCTGCTCTATTATGTTTTAAAGGGATAGTAATGTTTCACAATAAAAGCAGCTCCAGTTAATCTTCATAATATTTGGATCATGGAGATTGTTATTTTAATACTCTCAGAGTTGTAGTAGAAGAGTAACTGAATGATAAAGTATCCCCCTCTCATCCCTTTGTACTGATGTAACACAGCTTAGCTCAGAGCAGCAAGACTGTCTGGATGGATCGCAGAGAGGGACAATCTTAAGTGAGTATAAGGAAAAACCTGTCAAGGGGGGGCATGGTTTTCCTTATGCTCACAGTAAGAAAACTGTCTGTTGTTGTGATCTGTTTGGTCAAGAGACCAGATTCCATGTCTGAGGAGAGGCGGCTTACACTAGGTAAAAGGGGCGGGAGAGGGATAGGTTTTTTATTCAATTACTCTTGAACTACAACTCTGACAGTATTGAAATAATGCTCTCCATGGCCCAAATACTATGAAGATTAATTGGAGCTGCTGTTTTTGTGAAACATTACTATCCCTTTAATACTTACAGAGTATCTCACTGATTCCTGCAGGGTTGAGGGAAGGTTTCCTCTTCTAATGGTTTGATTGGCAACTGGTTAATAAGAGGTCTGAGAAAGACAAACTTCATGGCTTCTCAAGCCCAGTATTATGCTGTGTGCACTACACAGCCAAAATCTCCACTCTGTGCAACTGCAGTAGTAACATGGGGTTTGAGAAATCAGGAAGGTTGTCCTTCTCAGACCCAACTTTATCCAGCTGATAATTTAGCCAGTAGAAGAGTAAGCCTTTATCTGATGCTGCATGTATCATCACAGGGTTGGTTGAGGGAATCAATATTAACCACTAAGCTACCAGGTTATTCTATGGAGCCTACGGACCAGCATGTCTCCAGACTGAGAGATCTTAGTGCATTGGCTCCATAGAATAATATAAGAATGTAGCACTGATCACACTGAAGAAGCTATCTCCACTTTATCACATCTTAGTGCATAACCCCACATCCACTATTAGTTAGTTTAGATATAGGTCTTACGACTGCTTTAAAGGGATAGTAATGTTTCATAATAAAAGTATCTCTAATTAATCATCATAGTATTTGGACTTTGGAGAGTGTTATTTCAATTCTGTCAGAGTTGTAGTTCAAGAGTAATTCAATGACAAAGTATCTCCCTACCGCCCCTTTTACTGATGTAACACTGCTCAGCCAGAGCAGAAGGGAGGTGCCCAGGTAGATTGCAGAGAGGGACAATCTTCAATTAAGCTAAGGGAAAAACCTGAAAAACTTGTCAAGGGGGGCAGGGCTTTCATTGTTCTCATAGGAAGAAGATTGTCCCCTGCTGTTATCTGTCTGGTCTATGGACTGGATTCCACATCTGAGAAGAGATGGCTTACACTAGGTAAAAGGGGCGGGAGGGGAAACTTTGCTTGTGAATATCTCTCAAACCATAAAGGTTTGAGAGATAAGACTTATATTGTTCTAAATGTTTTTTTAATGCCTACAAAATTAAATAAAGATAAAACGAAGTATTGCTATCCTTTTAAATTGGACTTTGAATGCTACAGATTCTTTCAATGTATTGATATCTCCTTAGCATTCAAGAGTTTAAAGGCCCCATTTAAAACAATGGGAATTTAGGCAAGTTTTATTTTATCCCTGTGATCAGTCAGCATTTTCTAGAATTTATCATCATCATTTGCTTTTGCATTAAGACCCACAGTTTATGTTTGGAAAGTGTTCACAGAATGTCATTATTATGTGTTGGAGTCACCACATTCAGTCTGGACTTGCCCCCCACCTTTCCACTAACATTTTCCAGCCACTTCACGATAGGAAGACACTGTGTGATAGATTCGGTAACATTTTGGGATGCATAGACCTGGCTTTGAAGGGCAATCTGGACAGTAGTAGCGAGTCTCTTTACGCTGTCCTTTGCGGGAACATACCCGGCATCTTTTGCAAGGGTTGTTTTTTTTCTCAGTTGGTGGCAATATGTCAGCAAAATGGCGTCCCGTCAACCTGTCCACATTTTCCACTGTCTCAATAACAGCGTCATCCTCTATTTGGGAGAGGAGGCTAGTTATCACTGCTTGCTGAAATTTGAGGAATGATAAAGGGTTTGCAGGAGCACTCTGGCGATATACCACAAATGCATTAAGCATTGACAGCTGCAACAAGTGAACTACAAGCTTCTTATACCAAACCAGTCCTTTCAGCGCACAGTTGTAAGGCTGAAGCATTTGTTCAGTCCTGTCCACCCCTCCCATATGCCGGCTGTAATCCAGGACACATTTGGGTTTCAGGATTTTAGTACCTCTCCGTATAGTTACTGCTGACATACTCTCGTCATGTATTGTGGTAAGAAGATGCATCTCTCTTTTGCCAGAGTATCTCACAGCTAGCAGCTCTTCACAGCGCAAGGCACTGGTCTGCCGTCTATTTTGTTTTTTATCTACTAGTCTTTTAGGAAAGCCCTTCCTATCAGTGCGTATTGTGCCACATGCCATTGTGGCTTTACTGTAAAGCAGCCTGAATAAGGGCAAACTAGTGTACAAGCTATCCATGTATAAGTGGTATCCCTGGTTTATTAGCGGATGAACCAGGTCCCATATTACTTTCTCCCTGGTGCTCAGATCCGGGGAGTAGCATGGTGGCTGCTCCAAACATGAGTCCTTTCCAGCCGATATCCTGAAGCGATAAGTGTATCCTGTGGAGCTCTCACATAGCTTGTACAGTTTGACACCATACCAAGCTCTCTTGGAGGTAATAGGCTCTTTAAAAAAAATACGCCTCTTATACAAAAGCAAGGGCTCATCAACTGCTATGTTCTGGCCCGGAGTGTAGACTGCTTGAAATCTCGCAGCTAAATGGTCAATGACAGGTCTCATTTTGTACAGGCGGTCATATTTTGGGTGATCTTGTGGCAAAGCAGCAGCATTGTCATTGTAATGCAAGAACCTCTGCATAAGTAGAAATCGATCCCTACTCATCATGGCTGGAAATATAGGGGTGGTCTGTGTGTGCTGTGTGGACCAATAGGAACATATGTTGGGCTTGCGCACAATCCCCATCTGCAAAGTAAGGCCCAAAAACTTCTTTATCTCACACAGATTTGTCTCAGTCCAATTGCGAGCCCTGGAACAAGGCTCCAATGAGATTCCATACTGCTGAAAATACTGCTCAGCATACAGGTTAGTCTGTTTAACAATATATTCTAATAACTCATCATCTACAAACAACTGAAAATAGTCTATGGGCGACATATTTTCAGATTTTACCTTACACTCAGCAGAAGCAGTAAATGGGGGCAAATCTGGCTGGATCATTTTAGGGGCAGTCCAAATGTAGGAAGGCTGTGACTGTTGTGTTGTTGTTTTAGAAGACACAGCCTTGGCTTCAGTAGGAGAACTAGAGATCCCCAGATATGAAGCGTCCGTAGGAGCCATTTGATTCCGTGCATAATCAGTGATCGCTGTAGGGCAATGAGATGCTGCCGTATGACCAGGTGGAATCCATGTTGGATTATCCTCAAATCCTGCTTCACTTACAAAACCATCAGATGAGGAATCTTCAGGACAGATTTCACTGCCAGAGTCTCCACCACATGGCTCTTCATCGGAATCAGAGTCTGATATCAAAAGGATTGAAGCTCCATCTTCAGCACTAATGCAGCGCTTAGTCATAATCAGTTCTAATATCATAGAAAGAAAAATAGCAAATATATAAACATTTTGTTGTAAAGAGATAATACAGGAAATGTTTCCCATGATGCAAAATAACTCTTCAATACATGAATGCCAGGACCGTTTTTGATACGGAATTGGCACTGTGATCATGACAGCACCAAGCCTGTATCAAATAAGAGATGGCACTCTGTTCTCTCCTTATCCCACACTGATTTTAAGCCTTCATTTGAACTAGAACACCTCCAGGGCTGGATTTATCAACAGGCAGAGTAGGCAATTGCCTAGAGCCCCCAGTTTTGAGGGAAGCCTCAGCTGTGCTGGCCACACCCACATTCTGAAATGTGGGTCCAGCCAGAGAAAACTCAATTACCCTGCACCAGTTTTATACCACTTTACTGGGTATTATTTAACCCCTTGGATGCTAGAGAGATGTCAACGCATTGTAGAGCAATGTGTTGGAGATCTCTTTAGCAGCCAAGGGGTTAACAAATTTTTTATTCTTGTTTCTTAAGAGTCCAAGGGTATTTTCTGTGCCAGGAAACAGTAGATGTGACTGGGGTCATGTGAGGGGTGGAGGTGTGGTCATGGGTGGGGCTATGGGCACCCAGAGTGCCTTGCCTATGGGCACCTGGGATGTAAATTCGGCCCTGAACACCTAGCACCCCACCCACCCCGATGCTCCCTTGGAAATTATTAGGATGGGCTAGAACTACAGGTGAATGGAACAGACTCACTGCCTTCATGCTCCTCACACTATACTGCATTCACTAAAGTTTGGTTTCACATGCTAGGAGAAGAAAGGGAGAGAGCATCACCCACTCACTTTGATTGGCTACTGCATAGGAATGGTCCATCAGGAAATGTGCTGAAGCCATCCAGCAAGTCTGAAATCTAGGGAATTTCCCCAGTTAGAGAGAGAGAGAGTGAGTGAGTGAATGTGTGTGTATGTATGTATGTATGTATGTATGTATGTATGTGTGTATATATGGGGGGGCTTTGGGTAATTAACCCTGTGGAAGCCAGAGGGATGACTAACAGACTGCTTTGCAATACACTGAACACATCTCTGGAACTTACAGGATTGATCTGAAAGCATTCTTCGTTTCCAAAATATGCATTTTTCCCACTAAAATAAAGATGGGGGAGTGTCAAATTACTGAATGATATTTAAAAATGTTTTTTTTCTTCCAGATTTATGACATATCATGTTGCACAATACATTAGTTACTTGAAGTGAGGCACCAGTGAAAAATTATTGCGGTTTAAGAGAAAAAAAGCCCTTTATATCACTGAATAGAAAATTATCAATGGGAATCTTACATCACTCTTTAAGTACCAGATAGCTGTGCAATACATTGAGAAGCATACCTCCCAAGTGTCCCTCTTTAGGAGGGACAGTCCCTCTTTTAGACCCAAATCCCTCTGTCCCTCTTTCCCACTCTGATGTCCCTCTTTTTAGAAGATCAGACTTTGTGGTGTGCATATAAGTGTATCAAATTGCTCTACAGCAATTAAACTCACATTAATGTTTGTTTAAACGTAAGTATATGTATTTATAAATTAGTTTGTGTAAATAAAATACATTGGTCTTGTTATAATCATTTATTCAGTTACACAAGGAGGTGGCAATAGGTCATGAAATAGCCTAAAAATTATCGGTAATGCCCCGCCCACCAGCCACGCCTCCAGCAACACCCCCTAATTCACAGATGTCCCTCTTTGGCAATTTGAAATGTTGGGAGGTATGGAGAAGCAATGCACACCTCTGTGTCTTTAACCCTCTGAGGACCTGAGAGAGGTGTGCCAGTGCTATACATTCCTCACCCCACTGGTCACCAAGGGGTTAAACAACGAGATGACAAGATTTTGAAAATGTTTCTAGTCTATAATGTGCTAAAAATGTCACTTTCCATCTGGCACTGACAGGGTTAAAACGCATTTGCTAATGACTATCAGTGAGCAAATGCAAAGCTTTTGATTTAAAAAGAAATACTTACTATTCCTTTTTTCCCCAAACAAAATAGTGGAAAGACTCCAAAACTGATCACCACCCGGCTCCAGTCTTTGAGCAGCCCAACAGCATTTGGATACAAATGTATCCTCCTCTACGTTAAAAGTAAATACAAGGAAACCATTGGCTGATTCGGAGTCACATGATAAAGTCCACATGGCAGTCATCTGACCTGCATAACAGCATGGAACAGGAAATGTAGAGGTAGGGCGGGACTTCAGTTGTCCGGCTCAGGATAGAAAATTTCAGTGCGTAAGCCCCACCTCCCTCACTAGCAGCTGTACATTGATTGGCTACAAATCTGAGACCTGCAGTGGAGTGTATGTACAGAGAAGAGCAATTCTATAGGAAGGGAGTTAAATCGCTAGCTTTCAAAGGGTTTAACATACCATTTCACTCTTTGGGAATTGTTACTTGTTCTTTATTGTACCGAGTCATTTCTCATTTGGTGTACCCTGGGCATAAACTAAAGGTGCCGCCATTTTTTGGGATGACTGAGACAAATTGGAATATTGTGTTTACTGTAGAACGTTAGGAATGAAGTGACAGTTCTAGAATGTTCGGGGGCCCTGAACAGTAAAAGACCGAGAACCTGTGTTATACATATCACCTAATAGCTGCTATAGCAGAGGCTGGCAATGTGTGGCTTTCCAGCTGCTCTTGCACTACAACACCTTTGTGACTTGCCTTGTTATTGCACTGCTTGTGGTTCTCCAGCTGTTAACACACAGCCTATAGCATTCTGGCTGTTACTGCACTATAGGATTGCCAGATATCCCTTTAAAGGGATAGTAATTAAAATTAAGTTTAATACTGTAGCCCTTAAGAAAATATTAGCAATGATGTAAGTCTTCTCTCTCAAACCTTTATGGTGTGAGAGATATACATCGCTAAAGTTACCTCCTGAGAGAAGTCAGCTCTCTAGCCTGACAGCTGCAGAATCCAGTCATTTGACCAGATGGAGGCTCTTCAACAGAGCCAAAATCGCGGAATCTAAACATTAATACATCATTGGAACGGTCTACAAAGTGTGCCTGGTTTGTAGGCACACTTTGTAGACCATTCCAATGAAGTATTAATGTTTACCTTTCGTGATTTCGGCTCTGCTAAAGAGCCTCCATCTGGTCAAATGACCGGATTCTACATCTGTCAGCTAGAGAGCTGACTTCTCTCAGGAGGTTACTTTAGAGATGTATATCTCTCAAACCATAAAGGTTTGAGAGATAAGACATCATCATTAATATTTTCTTAAGGGCTACAATATTAAATAAACTTAATTTTAACCATTACTATCCCTTTAAAGGGGAACTACCACCTCGCAAAAACTTAACCTGGATTGATTCTTCATCTGGCGACTAGCTGCTTAGTAGCGCTAGTCGCCAGAAATATTACCCGGTTCTGAAGATTTCGCCCTTTTTCTGACGGTCACTGGAACAGGAAGCACGGACGTCTCGTCACAGTGACGTCCGTGTGCCTGCGCTGTCAGTCCCTTTTGAGCCGGCCGGCGACTAGCGCTACTAAGCAGCTAGTCGACAGATGAAGAATCAATCCAGGTTAAGTTTTTACGGGGTGGTAGTTCCCCTTTAAGTGTTGGACACGTCCATACTTGCAAGTTTTTGCTTCTTTCCAGTGAAAGGCTTTGGCTCCCTTTCACTGGATCTTGTTGCCCCTGGTTTTAACTTTGAATGCCGGAGCATTGGATACTGCTCTGGCACTCAAAAGGTTAAAATTGAGTCTGAACCCCATGTTCTGTACACTCTTCATTAAAAGTTTATAGGGAAATGCGTTGTACGCCCCTCTGATCCATAAATGGTTAAATATTTTCATTGCCTTCTCCCTGCTTCTGTATGAAAAAAACTGAAAGCTACTGGCATGCCCACCACTATGTTAACCCTTTAAAAGGTCTTGTCCAGCTTATTTTGACTTTACATAATTGCAAGCACATAATGAGTGAAGTCAAATCGACTCTACTTTTTCCTTTTTAAAAAAATAATAATAATGTATTTTTATGTCCCTGACAGTGAGCTTGTTGAATTTATGTTTCGAGAGCCGAAAGCAGAAACTAACACAATGTTGTAGTCTCCCTGTAGCACTGACTAATCTGTATGGTGTACTGCAGGCTCTTCTACATTCAGTGACATAAAAGTGTAAAAGAAATAGGCGAAAATGGGAAAAAAGTATAGCCAATTTGACTTTACACAGTATACACTTCCAGAATATATAAAGTAAAAAAAAAGTGAAAATGTCCCTTTAAGGGCCAGGGAGTTATGTAACACCTTGCAAAGCAATGTGTTGCATACCCATTTGGTCTTTAAAGGGATAGTAATGGTTCATAATAAAAGCAACTCCACTTAATCATCATAGTATTTGGACTTTGGAGAGTGTTATTTCAATTCTGTCAGAGTTGTAGATCAAGAGTAATTCAGTGACAAAGTATCCCCCCTCCTGCTCCTTTTACTGATGTAACACTGCTCAGCCAGAGCAGAAGGGAGGGGCCCAGGTAGATTGCAGAGAGGACAATCTTCAAAAAAGACAAGGGAAAAACCTGAAAAAATTGTCAAGGGGGGCAGGGCTTTCATTGTTCTCACAGTAGTAAGATTGTCCCCTGCTGTTATCTGTCTGGTCTTACAACCAGATACCACATGTGAGAAGTGATGGCTTACACTAGGTAAAAGGGATGAGAGAGGAAAGTTTGCTTGTGAATATCTCTCAAACCATAAATGTTTGAGAGGTAAGACTTATATCATTCTTCATGTTTTTTTAACGCCTACAAAATAAAATAAAGATAAAACAAAGTATTACTATCCCTTTAAAGGGTTACAATTAAAGTGCACTGGGCAAAGTTTCTGTCTGGGAACTGTCATGTCTGTCCCCATGGATATGACATCCATGACTGATTGAACATGTTATCTCTTGAGCAAAGTCACAAGGGCAAAATTCTCAGGGGTCATTAGGATTTTCTGTCCATAGAAAGGTAGGTGGTGGGATATTATAAGGAGACTAGTTGAACAGCCCTTGTATACAGTGCCAAGCAGCAAAGGCCACGGTGCAGTCATGCACAGTAGAGACTGCCCGCGCCACGGCTGATAACGGAGCAGGGCGCTCCAAATTCAGACCGTAGTCCTCTCTGCACACCGGTCTGAATTCGGAGTGCCCCGCTCCATTATCAGCCGCGGAGCAGGCAGTGTGTACTGAGCATGATTGCAGCGAGCGCAGCCGTCTGTACTGCGCATGGCAGCTTCTGATAAACATTAGCAAATTATTATATAGGATGTTCTATACTGAAGTCTGTAGATTCAGTAGATGAGGGTCATTGTTTTCTAAACATTGCAAGAATCAATGGCAATAGATGTGTTAAATAATGAGAAGAGGGAAGGCAGAAAAGGGTTAATCATGTATTTAAAATATTATTTATTATATACACAACAGTGTACGGGATTGTGGGGTTTTTTTTGTTTGGTTTTGTAGCAATGAAAAACAAGGAAGTGGATGGGAAAAGATATACGCAAACCTCCCAACATTTCGAATGGCCAAAGAGGAACACTTATGTTTTCAGGTGGTTTTTCTGGGGGCAGGGCTGATGGGTGGGGCATTACGAAGAATTTTTAGATTGTTTCATGACCTATTAACATCTCTTTGCGTAATCGAATAAATGATTTAGAGCAAAAACAAAGTATTTTATTTACACAGCTAATTTATAAACACATATACAGACGTTTACAAAGACATCAATCTGAGTTTTATTGCTGTGGAGCATTGTGATACACGTATATGAATGAATGAATATGTTTATTTATATAGTGCCACAAATGTAGGCATGGCTTTACAATTCAAGGGTTTAGAGAATACAGGGTTCCAAGTGCTTTGCAAAGTGAAACACTGGAAGTGAGCATAGTTGGGAATTTGTCTGGTTTCATCCAGAGCAGAGCCGGATCACAGGCAAGGCACACAAGGTGCCTGCCTAGGGCCCGGCAAGCCTCATTCTGGAGCAGTGTCATAACAACCCCCTCGCTACCCTCACCCTCAGCAGTCGCTTACCTGATCTCCCACTCGGCGAGCCGCACTAGTAATACAGAGCACTGGGAGATAACATCATCTCCCAGCCTCTGCATTACTAGAACGGCACGCGGGAGCTTCAGTTCAAGAGATCTGTGCCGAAGGAGGCACAGATCTGTCAAGCCATGCTGCTAGACCACCAGGGACTGGAGGTAGGGTCAGGGGTATTGCAGAAGGGGCAATGTGGAGATGAAGGGACAATGTGAAGATGGGGGCATTGTGGAAGGGGCAATGTGGAGATGAAGAGGGCATTGTGGAAGGGGCAATGTGGAGAAGGGGGGCATTGTGGAGATTGGGGTGCAATATGGAGGTGGCCATTGTGGATGAGGGGGCCAATGTGGTTGGGGGGGGGCATGGCAATTCTAGGGGGCAGAAAAAGAGTGAAGAACAGACTAGGGGCAGAAAAAGAGTGGAGAACAGACTAGGGGGAAGGAAAATAGTGGAGAACCGACTAGGGGGGCAGAAAAATAGTGGAGAACAGACTAGGGGGAAGGAAAATAGTGGAGAACAGACTAGGGGGGCAGAAAAAGAGTGGAGAACAGACTAGGGGAAGGAAAATAGTGAAGAATAGACTAGGGGGCAGAAAAAGAGTGGAGAACAGACTAGGGACCAGAAAAAATAGTAGCAAACAGACTAGAGGAAGGAAAAGAGTAGCGAACAGACTAGAGGAAGGAAAAGAGTGGAGAACAGACTAGGGGGAAGGAAAAGAGTGGAGAACAGACTAGGGGGAAGGAAAATAGTGAAGAACAGATCTGTGGTGGGGAGGGGCAAACTGGCAGGGGGGCCCAATTTGGGATCCTGCCTAGGGCCCTATGGAGGCTTAATCCGGCTCTGATCCAGAGACTCCGGATTTAGAGCAGCGTCTCTGGGTCTCCGGATGAAACCTTCAAATCTCTGGCTAGAACCATCATTTGCTGAGATCAGTTCATTCATGCAGCATTTGATGCTTTTGCAACACTTATAATACTTAATAAATAGTGTACTGCATGGATGTCCTTTCGACTTGCCTGGAAAGTGCATCGGCCAAAAATCTCCCATACACCGCTTTTGCCAGCATGTGATCCCCTCACCCTGTCACCCCACCTATGGTTGCTGGGAGGAAGAGCGAGGGCAACGTGATGATTTTGGCATCGCAGGGCAGCTGCACAAGGAGGACTGGAGATAATCCTGGCTTGTTCCACCTTTCCAACCCAACCTCTGTATATTCACATACATAGATAACATATATGTGCACCAATACACACACATCAGCGCAATCTGAATTCGCTATTGCTTTTTTTGGTTAATATTAACCCTTTGAGTGCCAGAGGGATCTCTGGCACTCAAAGGGTTACAAAACCTCCGGGTCAGGCAGTTTCAAAAGTTCCCAGGTATGGAAGTGAGGTCCCTGCCCGAAAGCTGACAATATAAAGTATATATATACCACACAGTCTGATATCTTAAAAAGAGGGACACGAGGGTGGGTAAGAGGGACATGGAGATTTAAGTCTCAAAGGAGTGGAATACTTTGAAGGTATATAAGGAGGTTGGATGACAGCTGATAGGAGCCATTTTGGGGCTGCATGGCACAACTCCAGGCATTTATCCTAAGTCTGCTTCTATAGGTACACACTGCAAAAGAGGATTGTAGTGAACTTACAGTTAAATCCTTTTCTCTTAGTCCATGTAGAACACAAATCATGGTGTGAAGTTCCCTCCTCCAGAGGGCAAGGCACTGAGGAGGAGACTTCCCTCTTCCCTCCAGTTTTACCCGCCCCTCAGTTTCAATGTATAGCAAAGTACCATAAAGAAGCAAAAGGAAGGAAGGAAATCCCCTGAACAAAGACTCTAAGAGGACCTCTCTGTCCAGGGACTTATATCACATGTTTTTTTTCTTCCCTGGGTGGGAGTCCTGTGTTCCACATGGATGAACAGAAAATGATTTAATGGTAAACTCACTAAAATCCTCTTTTCTCATACACCAAATATTGAACACAGGGACCTTGGTTATATAACAAAGCATCTAGAAAGATTCCTGGAAGGGAAAAAGAGAAAAATTATCCACTGTAGACCAGTATTCCATAGGACTAACTGGTACCATACACCTCAGGTGTCAAAGGACACCAAACGTGCACACGTTGAACAAGAAAAAAGCATCTTAAGAGTCAGGAGACACAAATAAACAGGGTAAAGAGGCTTAAAAGAGGCCTATGGAGAACTTTTAATGCCATGTTCATATCCCATAGAGGAGTAGGATCTCAGAAGGTAGGGTAGGCGTGAGCCACCCCTTGAATAAAGGTCTGGATGTCAGGAAAAAAAGCAATACAATACTGAAAAACAACAGAGAGGGCTGAGATCTGAACCTTAACCAAACTCAGACTGAGACTTTTGTTAATGGCATCTTGAAGGAAAGCCAGACTCATAGGAAGGCTGAAAAAATGGGGGGAGATGTCTCAATCAGCACACCACTTGTAGAATAGAGACCAGATACTATGATAGGTCTTAGACAATACAGGCTTCCTAGCCTAGAGATGACAATATCTGAAAAACCCTCTTTTAGGATGTTGGCTTCAAGAATCATGACGTTAAAGCCAACCTTTCCACCTGATGATAACAAAATGGACCTTGGGTCAGGAGATCCAGCCTCAGAGGAAGGAGAAATGGCTCTACAATGGACAGATTGAGAAGATCTGAGAACCGAGCCTGACTGGGCCAAAAGAGGATGATCAGAATAAGTTAAGCATTCTCTATCTTGATCTTCCTTTGCACCCTGAGAATCTGGGGAAACTGTGGAAACACATAAGCCAGATGGAAGTTCCATGGATTGGACATTGTGTCCATTGCAAAAGCAAGGGGATCCTTTTTTTTTAGTGCAAACAGTGGAATCGTCCGGTTCTCTTGGGACACCATAAGATTCTTCAATGGAGGACACCAGTGGTGGACAGTCTAGTACAACACATTCTGTTTACTTTCCCAGTTGCTAGGACCTGTGGCCACATTTTCCTTTTCTGAGATGTGATCCGCCAAGATGGCTGGCTCATGAAACAGCTGATGCATGAGCTTGAGTCCACCGAACAAGTTCATCTCTGTCCAAGTGGACTCACTTTTGGTTCCTCCTTGGCAATTTATCTAGGCAACTGCTATCATATTGTCCAGTTGGGTCCTCTCTGGTGTTCCTGACAGCACATGATCCCAGCAGTGAAGCACTAAGAGAATGGCCTGTATTTCCAGAATATTGATTGGAAGAAGACTCTCCTCACTGTCCCAGCAACCCTGTGTTGTTAGGTGACCCAGGGTGGCTTCCTAGCCTTTCAAGCTGGTGTCCGTGTTGACCACCACCCATTCTGGTATGATAAATGGATATCCCATTGTTAGGTGGGGCAGTGGAACTACCAGTGAAGATCCTCTTTCATCTGAGGAGACAGGGACATGGCATAAGACTAGAGAGAGCGTTGACCAGCTCCTTTGAATTTTCACTTGCAGCTCTCTTGTGTGGAATTAAGCATAGAGAACAGCGGAGACAGGGCTTGCATCTTGTCCTCCAGTAGAAATACTCTCCCTTGGAGGGTATTGAATCTCATGCCAAAGAAGTATAGAACTTGAGAAGGCACCAGAGAAGATTTCTTGAGATTGTGTACCCAACCATATTGCTGACCATAATAATGAGCCACAAGGTACAAGGGCAGCTACTTAAAGGGCTAAGGCCTCCAGAAAACCTAGCAGAATCGAAGGCCACCTCAGTAAAATATGGATTGCTATCCATAATACTGGCCAGCTAACGAGCAGTTCCTCTATGGTAGGCTGTCTAAGTTCAGTCCTCAAAGGCCCCCAACAGTACAGGATTTAAGGATTTCCCTGCTTAAGCACAGGTAAGTCCGTCAAAGTGAATAAGCCAACCACCTTCGCAGACGAGTCTCCGACCAACTAAGAATGAGCCAGATCAATGTGTCTGACAGGGGGTATGGGGATTCAAGAATGGAGAACCCCTTGAATAGATGAAGGAATAGAAGCAACTGAAGAGGTCAGAGTCTTAATCCAAACTGGATCTTGTTCTTCACTGGAGGGACCCCAGTTAGTAGTAGGGACCACCGTGCAAGAGTGACATAGGGTGACTAAATATTCCCATGGAAGCTCAGTGTGGCATGAGTAACAGTGTGCTAAAGGGGTTAAAGTGGCCCCTGAATTCTTAGGCTTGGATTTCCCCATGTGTCCCTGAGTATCTGACATGTTCAGGGAAAACCCCTCTAAAATAAGATAAAGTAGTCCAAAGTAGTAGAAAGGTATAAGAAATTGCAAAGAAATACCCAAAACAGTACTTATCTGACTGCCAGGGGATGATTGGAAAGAGACAAATCTCTGCAAAAGCCTGTGCAATGAGAGTAGTAAGATAGCTGCCAAAGAACCACTTTGTCCAATTAAGAAAACCTGGAAAAAAGGGAATTGTGGGGAATGTAGTTCCCTTTGCATATGCCCAGCAAACTGTGGCTATCCAGATGCTTAAAGTGATTGTAATATTTCACAAGAACAGCAGCTCCAATTAATCTTCATAGTATTTGAGCCATAGAGGGTGTTATTTCATTACTGTGAGCATTGTAGTTCAAAAGTAATTGAATGATAAAGTTTCCCCCTTCCACCCTTTTTACCTAGTGTAAGCCCCCACTCCTCAGATGTGGAATCCAGTCCATAGACCAGACAGCTCACATCAAGGGTCAATATTCTTAGTGTGAGAACAATGAAAACCCTGCCCCCCTTGACAGGTTTTTCAGCTTTTTCCCTTATCTTAATTGAAGATTGTCCCTCTCTGCAATCTACCTGGACACTACCTGCTGCTCTAAGTTGAGCAGTGTTACATCAGTAGAAGGGGCGGGAGGGCGATATTTTATCATTCAATTACTCTTGAACTACAACTCTGACAGAATTAAAATAACACTTTCCAAGGCCCAAATACTCTGATTCCCCTGAAGAAGTGGACCCAAGACGTCCACGATACGCGTTGGGTACCAGCCTCCCCTCCCCCTGCACACATTGAGACAGGTCCCGCTCCGCCCCCTGTGAGAACCCACGGTTCCGGTTCAGTGTATTCGAGGACACAGTCGTAATGCTGTTTCAGCGTTCCGATTCTCCACGTGGAGTTTGGCTGAAATTCTATACCACTATCTCCACTGATGAGGACATTATCTATCTCAGCCGTTCCAGCACATCTAGTCCTCATTTGTATTGCTTGGATGGAGTCCAGGATTTGGAGATACTTTGTTTCCAGCATCTATTGAAAGACTGTGACCTCAGCGTTCACACGGACTGATACAGCGAAAGAACTTCAAAGAAGGCACAGCTTTGTGGCAGTAAGGGGCAGGGACCCTTGAGACGCACAAAGCCCAAGATGGGCATCTTGTAAGTGCAAGGGGAGAAGGGGGCTTCAGTTTTATTTGTTTTTAACATTTGCTTATTAAAGATACTGCACTTAGAGCACTTTTTCTCTATTTCCTCTTTATTTATTTTTTTCTGTGATTGCGCTCCTACCTTTGCAGATTTAAATTTCCCCTTTTGAGGTATACAAGGATACCTTTGATTGAGAGCTGCACCAGAATTTATTGAGACTATTGAAGAAGACTGCTTTCATTGACAGATTCATCCTCATCATCTCATTTATACATATCATTGTTATTTCATCCATCATATCATCCTAACCTATTCATTCATTTGGACTTCTAACTCTAATTGACTGTTCTGTTTTATTTCAAGTTGGGACATTGTTTAGACACTAATTATTTTGAGGGGTTCTTACTATCCTGCATTCAGCTTTTTGATTGTGGTTGGTTACATATATCTCTGTTTTCAAATAGTTGAGTGTTTGTGTTTTGACTCCCAGTATATCTATATACTTCTTTTGGGTACTGTGGCAGATTTGTTTGGTTGCACAATATAGTACTAGTTTGTATTTCCCAAATACTATGAAGATTAATTAGAGCTGCTTTTATTATGAAACATTACTATCCCTTTAAATGGCAAATTTAAGTGTCTGAACAGTGTGCCCACACTGACCATGCAATAGAGCAGGTCCAACGATTAATGTTGAGCCTATTCTGACCCTTGAAATTGAAATGGGTGCAGAGTTATGTCCCTGTAAATATTCTTCACACACTCCTATCAAACAAAGATGTGGGCTGCAAGACTCCCATTCTTAAAGGGGAACTACCACCCCGCAATAACTTTACATGTTATTAAGTCTTCATCTGGCGACTAGCTGCTTAGCAGCTCTAGTCGCCAGAAATATTACCTGGTTTGAAAGATTTTGCAGTTTTTCGGAGGCTCACAGTAGCAGGACATCTCGTCATAGTGACGTCCGTGCGCCTGCGCTGTCAGTCCCTTTTGGAGCCGGCCGGCTCCAAATCAACAATGGCTCATTTCCATATGAAATGCAGTTTAATGAGCCATTGTCATATGCATGTGGGTGTATTTATATGTAAATGTGACTGTTTGCCACATGCGCTAAGCTCCAATAGTTGCCTCTGCTGTTCCCAATCCCAACATGACCTACATGGGGCTGGTGATGTTGGGGGCCCTCTGTAGCTCCCTAAAGAGTCAGTTTGCTGTCCCTGCTAAAGACCAGATAGGGGCCTCGGTAAGACAGGAATCACACCAAAGTAATTCAGGCACTGTTTGTCTGTGAAACTTATAGCTGCACCACAGTATTGACCCTTAGTACATCTCCACCACATTTGTGTGGGTGCCTAGTTATAGAAGGGACAATAGCACTCAAATGGTTAAATTACCAGTCTGCAGACTCCCATTTTTATATAAAAAAGCTCAAACGGTGATGTATAGACATGATAAAATCACCATACATAGGGAATGGTCCAAAAATACACATGTGAACTGGTCAGTCTAACTCCAGGGGTTCACTTTTTAAATGTTGCAGACAAAACAGAGTGCAACTACATGGAGCATTAACCATGTCACCATGATGTAACCATGTCACCATGATAAAAAGGGCGTCATGAGACTCTCACCCTGCATTAAAGTGCGAGATTCTCATGTCACCTCCTTAAATGTCACTTACACCCAACCCGCATTCATTTTAGTGTGTTTAAGGAAGCGACAGGAGAATCTTGCGCTTTGATGCAGGGCGAGATTCTCATGTCCTCATTTTCATCACGGCGACATGGTTAATGTGCCGTGTAGCTGCACGCTGTTTTGTGTGCGACATTTTAAAAGGATACCAACTCCAGGAAGGCGAGTTAATGGGAGCTTACCTAATGAAGGATTATACAGTTCCATATCGAAGCATAAAAATAAAAGTCTAAGAACAGTACCAGCTTGCCCTTTTCCTTGAAACCGGGGGGGGGGTTTAAAACCGGAGGAAAGAGTGGAGTCTCCACCTCAAATGCCCTGCCTTTTTTGAAAAATATGTTCTACACTGGACGCAAGAGAAGACATGATAATTTCCTTTTAACTTAGCCTATTCGTTTTTTAGTTAGGCAGAACACTATTATTATTATTATTATTCTTTATTTATATAGCGCCAACTAATTCCGCAGCGCTGTACAATTGGGGAATAGACATACAGTGGTATTAAATAGTACAATCAGATGTGTAGAACAGGAGGATCAGAGGGCCCTGCTCGTGAGAGCTTACAGTCTAGAGGAAGGTAGGTTTGATACAGAAGGAGTAAGTGCTATTGTGTTTAAGTGCCTCCTGCCACATGAACTGCCAGTCAGTGGGTGGGAGTGAGAAGTGCCATTGAGTGCAGTAGTCCGTGCAAGGGGTGAATCTTGGTGATGATGTTTATGGAGGCAGTTGATAGGCCTCCCTGAAGAGGTGAGTCTTCAGGGAGCGTCTGAAGATTTGAAGGCTGGGGTAGAGTCTAATGGGGCGGGGGAGGGAATTCCACAGCTCAGGTGCAGCACGGGAGAAGTCCTGTAGGCGGGAGTGGGAGGATGTGATAAGAGCTGTGGAGAGCAGAAGGTCATGTGCAGAGCGAAGATGGCGGGCGGGAGTATATTTGGAAATGAGAGATGAAATATAGGGGGGTGCAGTGTTAGTGAGGGCTCTATAAGTTAGCACCAGAGTTTTGAATTTTACTCTGTATGCTAACGGGAGCCAGTGTAGGGACTGACAGAGGGGTGTGGTGTTAGAGAAGCGATGAGTGAGGTAGATTAGTCTTGCAGCAGAGTTCATTATGGACTGTAGCGGGGTTAGTCGGGTGAGAGGCAGGCCAATTAGTAAAGAGTTACAGTAGTCAAGACGGGACATGATGAGTGTTTGGATTAGAATTTTGGTAGTGTCTTCTGTGAGAAAGGGTCGGATTCTAGAGATATTGCGGAGGTGGAGGCGGCATGAGTTGGAGATTGACTGGATGTGAGGAATGAAGGATAGGGCAGAGTCAAATGTGACCCCCAGGCAGCGTGCTGTAGGGGTTGGTGTGATGGAAGTGTTGTTAACGGTGAGGGTAATGTTTGGGATAAGGCTGGTTGTAGATGGAGGGAAGAGAATAAGTTCAGTTTTGCTAAGGTTAAGTTTGAGTTGATGGGAGGACATCCAGGAAGCCACAGCAGACAGACAGTCAGACACTCGGGACAGGAGGGAAGGAGAGAGGTCTGGGGAGGAAAGATATATTTGGGTGTCATCAGCATAGAGATGATGGTGAAACCCAAAGGAGTGTATTCCTGGGCATGTCTTACTGTGCAAATTATATTTGGTACTATATGAATGGGCAAGAAATAAAAATTCCAATTGATTTAAATGACACCATGAACCCGCTGTATGCTACAGAGGTCTTAGATTAATTGTTTCACATTTATTTGTGTGCCCTTTTCTAATTTGTTCATGTGACCTTCCCCATTATTTTGAGAAACATTCACTTTTTTCCTGCTCTACCCAACCCACATGGACTTTATCAAACCATGTTTTGCTTATGCTGACTTGGGCTGTATACAATTAGACCCTTCCTGAGACAGGATCTCTGTCTAAACAGGTCAAACTTTTGATGAAGTTACTCAGTAAAACACCTAAAGTGAGGACCCTTGCAGACCCTCTTAGGTGTCTTTATGTTCTTGACCAAGATCATTGTTATATTCTGCTCATGTAATAAAAAGTTACATTTTGTTTTTCCTCATTTGTTGCTGGTTGATTGATTTGCTCTCTGCTTGTCCACTGAAACCATGTTATCCAGTTGATATTCACTAAATCTTCATGGATGTAGACATTGCCCCACCTCACCAGACAAATCTCAAGTGTGAATCAGACCATAGTGCATCTCCCTCAAGAAGCAGCCAGATCAAGGTCAGAACACATAATTAATAAGGAAAAAAACAGCTTGTAGTATACATTATTAAATGCTGCTCAAATGGCATGTTAAAATACAATATTACTAGGGTATATCTGGGTACTTATTTCCTGTAGGCTTTTGAGTCACAGAGGGGAGGGACATGGAATATGTTGCTTTGCAATGTGTAGCATCCCTCTTTGAGTACTCAAAGGGTAAGACTGCATTGACAGATAAATGGGATTTGATTACGTGTGTGTGTATATATACGTGTGTATATATATATATATATATATATATATATATATATATATATATATACTAGAGTCCAGAAGGCGGTCAGTTTGGGTCAGGACACAGATGTGGCTATAGGATCCCTTTTGTTGACAGCCTTTCCAGCAAGTCCTTCCTAGACATCACAGTCTGGAAGAATAGGTACCATCTCATAAGCATTTTAAAAACTTCTTCTTTAAAAGTGACACAAGTGGGAAGTGTGGAGACAGATTCCCTTATATCTCTCCAATCCTCAAGGGGAATCTGGACAATGTTTTTTTGTTTCCAAAATATTATATAAGGGTATTAAGTAATAACATCAAAGTATTTTAGCAGGAAGGATACATTGTCTCACGATTTCAAGTATGTTCTGAGGGCTTGATATTAACCAATTTAATGGTAAATGAGAAATTGCTCCAGAGGGTTTTTTTTTGCTTTCCTTTGGATTAACAGGGGTGTTTTTGGCATGGGATGGACTTGATGAATACATGTCTGTTTTCAGCCTCATAAACTATGTCTTTATGTCAGGGTTGTGGAATTCATATCGCCCGACGCCCGGGACATGTAGTTCTGGGCGCCGGGCAGGTACATTTTTAATCATATTTAGCTGTGCTTCGGGCAAGCAGAGCCAGACCGACCGTGAAGCTGCAAATTTTTTTTTTTTTGTTAAATAAATTGTGTCGCCAGGGTTTACTTTTCAAATATTGCATTCTATATATCATGCTGCTTTGTGTGGCATTCAGCAGGTTGCAGTGTTCAAAGGGCAGTTATGACAATCTCCCATTGCATATCAGCGCAAGATGGTCATGTCGTGCCTTTAAACAGCGCGATCTGTCAATGTAGTAGTATTGCAATTGTCCCGTTGTGATTACTATGTAGTGGAGCAGAAGTAGTAATCGCAACGGGACAAACCGCTTTTTCAATCCTCCGATTTTATATGCTAACCATCAACAAGCACCTTCACCTCATCCAATCACCTTGTATAAAGAAACGATCCACTTCCAAAACTAAAATACCCCCAAGAATAAGTTTATGAACTCTACTGTCAAATACAAATGGTCCACCTCTCATATGTATCAAATCAGCAGCATCAGAGATACATGACTGCAGCCCTCATACCCCAACAAGTATTCAAAAATCAACCATTTTCCAGAGACTCAATAGACAACCCCTTACATTTTACTTTCACAGGAGACTACAAGCAAAATGATGTTTATTCTGTGAAAGTAAAATCTAAGGTGTTGTCTATTGAGTCTTCTGGAAAATGGTTGATTTTTGAATACTTGTTGGGGTATGAGGGCTGCAGTCATGTATCTATTGACTCAATGAAGGGAAGGTATTGTTAACTGTGTGTCTGTGCGCAGTTGGGCCAAAAACAAAATGCTTGGCTCCCAGTTGAACAGAGCGCGCCAAGCCAGTTCTCTAGCAGTTTTCTGGCACCAACATCAGTAAGGTCCTCCTGGCTCAGCCGCTGGGAGAGAGGCTGGCAGCAGGACTTCAGTGACCTGAGGTTGAGGAGGTAAGCACTGGTCTGAGTGCCAGTGTGGGCAGGGTGGACACAGTGTGGAGGTGGACACAGGATGGAGAGCGTGAAGGTGGACACAGGGTGGGCAGAGTGTGGAGGTGGACACAGGGTGTGCAGAGTGTGAAAGTGGACACAGGAGGTGGACACAGGATGGGCAGGGTGTGGAGATGGGCACGGTGTGGAGGTGGGCACAGTGTGGAGGAGGCGGACACGGTGTGGAGGAGGCGGACACAGTGTGGAGGCGGACACTGGGTGTGGAGGAGGACACTGGGTGCGGAGGCGGACGCTGGGTGCGCACACTGGGTGCGGAGGCGGACACTGGGTGCGGAGGTGGACGTATTTTGGTGGCTGTACTGAAATAATTATTGTGTATCAGGACAAGTAGATTGGGCTCCCGTTTTAGTCCCTTGGACAAGTAGTTTTGTTTTGTTTTTTTTGTTTTTTAAATCTCCACACCCCTGTATGTCTTTACTGTGTCTTAATTTCTTAAAAGGTCGCATGCTGTTTCGTGTGCCGTCTTTCAAAAGTGATCCAGTGACTTGTGTATAGCGAATTACGTATAGTGTTTTGTGTATAGCGCATTGTGTATTGCATATAGCAGTTTTGGGAATGGTGTATACTGTTCTGCACATAGTACTTTCCATATAGAGTATAGTGTTTTGTATAAAAGTTTGAGTATAGCATATTGTATATTGTCTGTAGTGTATTGCGTATAGTGTTTTAATATTGCATATTGCATTTAGAGTATTGCTTTTTTGCGTATAGTGTTTTGCATATTGCGTATAGTATAGTGTTTTGCATATTGCGTATTACATACAGAGTTTTACTTTTTGTTTTTTTGCATATAATAATTTGCATGTAGCATATTGTGTACAGAAATTTGTGTATTGCATTTTTCGTATTGTGTTTTCTTTGTATTTAGAGGAATACTGTATATTAATTCATGGCACCCCATAAGGGATACATACGATTGATCTCTTAACCCCTCGAGTGCCAGAGGGGTATGCAACTCATTATGTACCATTCTGGCACTCAAAGGGTTAATTGTTACTTATATGTGTGCTCCTAGATAGAGAGACAGATAGACAGGCATAGAAATGACCTCCAGGACTCACTGAAGATCTTATCTCGGACAAGACACAAGTGTAAAATTAAGAGGGGCCATTAGGACTTGTGGGTTGTTAGAAGGTAAGTGTGTGTGTTATTAGGTGATACTTCTCCTTTAATGAGTTTGTAGTACCCTGTGGGTCCTGCAGTGGAGACTGTTACTAGGAGTCAGTTTACCTCTGAGCTCCAGTAGGACTGGACATTCCACTGAGACATTTCAAACACACTGATGTCACACTGAAGTCAGTACATTGCAAGTCTTTGGACTCTGAATAACTGACAAATGGCCAGAATCTTTCTCTCATTGTGAGTATTTGCTACTGGTGAAGCACCATGTTTCTCTTCAGGCTATTTCAAGTCATTTGGCTAATCTCGTCATTGCTTAGACCTCTATTTATTGTGCAAGAAACAAAACCAACTTTCTTGCTCGAGGATGGGAGCAAGTCCTTTACGGACAAGCTTGTGGATGAAGTGACCGGCACATCTGGTGACTCTATAATTCTAATGATAGAGAATGGGAACATCTCCGTAATGGAAAACCTTCTATGTGATGGATCCGGCGAACCTGGTGACAGCATGATGAAGGGTGGAAGCACCTCTATAACGGACATTGATGTCATCAGCAAGCCCGGGGTGTGTGAAATTAACATGATGGAGATTGGGAGCATCTCCATAATGCAAGATCTTCTAGGGGAAGGAACCAGCACAACTGGTGACCATCTAAATGTTATGATGGAGATTTGGAGGATCTTCATAATGCATCATATCGTAGGTCAAGGAATCAGCATACCTGGTGACAGACGGATTATTATGATGGAGAATGGGAGCACCTCCATAATGGATACTGATGTAATCAGCAATCCTGGAGTCTGTAATATCACCATCATGGAGAAAGACAGCGACTCCATTAAGCAGAAGCTCCTAGTTGAAGATACCAGCGGATATCTTCTTTTTGTGCAAGACCCAAAATCTGCACACTGTGTAACATCTACTATTGAGAGCGGGAGCAGCTCCATAACGATCCTGCTCCTAGCTGATGATACTGGGACATCAGTAAAGGGTGTAACTGTCATTACTGATGATAGAACCAAGACAGACACCAAGCTCCAGGGTGAAGTTACCAGCCAACCTGGAGTCATTATACCTGATCTCATGGACATCTGGAACAAATCAGTAGAGTTCTTCAAATGCAGGATAGAACGGATAGACATTTATAAGGTCCTTGCCTCTGGTGGTTGCCTTTCTGTTGGGTACTGTGTTCGGTGTTACGCTCGTCCTATAATCGTATAATCACGCACCGATTGAGCCATAGAAAGGATTTAGGAGGGAAGATCAGGAAGAGGAGGATGATAAGAACAACCAGCTGATGGATTGGTAACAACCGATTAAAATAAACATCAATTTGCTGAATTAAATATTTGACTCATTTCATTTTTTTTTTTTACATAGTGATGTTTGTCTTCAAATCTGAAAAATGATTTATATTTAGAAATATAAAATTTAATACTTTAACCCTGTGCATGCCAAGGGGATACAGTGTACATACTTGGACAGCTGTTCCCGCTGTGCCAGGCATGTACACGGTACAACTGAAATGCGCTCACTGCATAAGACTTATTACCGGCATACAGTGACCGCAGTAACAAAATAAATTCTCCACCTCATTGGGGGACATCAGGATCTCTTCTCCTGATGCCCCCCAAGGTATTGACCTCCCAGCCAGTCGCTCTGGGAGATCAATAATCACAACATAAGAGAGCAGCAGGCCCCTCCCCTTTACTTGGTAGAAGTGGGTGGGATCGGGGTGACATGATCACCGGGGATGTGAGAAGGATTTCCTTGATCCCACTCACCCTAACGGTTGGAGTAGGAGTGAAACAGGGGAGCACGATCGACTGGGAGATCAATAACTGTAGGGCATCAAGTGGGATCCTGATATCCCCCAACAAGGTCTTATGAAGACAACCCCCCAAAACAACACACAATCCCTTGTGTGTGTGTAACAGGGAGGTCTGATGTATTGCTGTGCAATGTGCAGGACATCCCTGTGACATACACAGGATATTCCTATCATTTCTTCCTATTCAGACCTGATTGGAGGGTGTCTGCGGGGGGGGGGGGGTTGATGGTCCCTCAATGTGATTTTAATTAAGAAAATGTAAAAAAAAAAAAAAAAAAAATATATATATATATATATATATATATATATATTAACCCTGTGTGTGTGCCAGCATGGGTCCTGTCCATAGCCTTGCAATGCATTGTACACCCCTGTTGCAAACAAAGGGTTATTATTATTTTATCCAGACCTCATGGGCGGGTGGCAAACAGTTTTTGTTGGGGGTTATCCATCTATGAGAGTCTATTTTACTTCTAGACCTTAAGACGTAATGATAAGTATTATTCAAACCACTGCTTGGGTTACTACTGTGCGTCAGGATATCCACAGTACTTTATGAGAACTGGGCTCCTGGCACCCGCTTCCTGTAACAAGGAGCCTGAATCTCAGTTATGTAGGGTCATGTGACATTCATTGGTTCTGCCCCTTTTGTTGTTCCACCCTCACCGACCCACAACTATGGCTAGTATGTTTTTTGAGGGAAAGGTGGCAACCCTGTTCAGCCTAGTAGTGACCCCTTATTTGGGTGAAACATTTCAGTACATTGGAAGAGGCAGAAATGTAAAAAAAAAAAAAACAGTTTTTCTGTTTAGAGCCAAATTCTGGAAACATTTGTGCACACCTGACTAGGGGTTAGGAATGACCCTTAATTTCATGTGATAGGTTATCTTCTTTCCAAAATGTATGCTTTGTTTAATTTTTCTTCATTTATGTAGTTGTCACAACCATTTCAGTATAGGCTAGTTATTCTTTATATAGCACCAACTAATTCAGCAGCACTGTACAATAGGTAATAGACATACAGAGGTATTAAATAGTACAAATCAAATGTGGAGAACAGAGGGATCAGAGGGCCCCCTGCTGGTGAGAGCTTACAGTCTAGAGATGCACATATCCTTATAGGAAATCTGATAAAATCTTAATTCCTGATGGACCACATACAGGTCAGGTTGCGTCTAGTTACTGTTTCATGGGTCAAGGTGACCATCCGCCAGGTGTATGTCCTCAGAAATAATAACCTGGCCTTTTTTGGGTCATGGTGCATTCCACCAGGTCCTTCAGGCTGTGGTGGTTGTATGTAGGTCCTTTTTTCCTTTTTTGTGCCAATGATAAGAACCTTGTTGGCTTCTTCTTTGTTTACAGTTGTTTGGTGTCCGATGACACAAGAGTCTCATGTTGTACAAGTTTAGGCCTGTGGAAACTGGTCTCCAGAAGAGGGTTTATTCTCTCTCTTCCAGAAATCTTGGTGGATAGCTTTGACATATTCCCATGGTTCCTGTCTCTCATTAGACAACAGAGAAAAGAGGATTTTAATTAACTTACAGTTAAATCGTTTTCTCTTAGTACTCGTGGAACACGGGACTTTCCTCACGAGGAATAAAGTAGTTTGTGTCCTCAGGCAGAGAGATCCTCTTGGGTTCTGTGTTCCGGGGATTTATTTTTTCTTTTTGCTTCTTTCATGCTTTATTTTGGTTTTGCTATATGATAAAACTGAATGTCGCAGGTGGGGGTAAAGTGGAGGAAAGAAGGTAGTCTACTCAAATTTTTTAAAAGCAACCTGGAGATGGTGACTTTACTCCATGGTTCCAGTGTTCTACGTGGACTAAGAGACATTTTTTTTTCCAGTAAATTCACTAAAATCTTTTTTTCTCTGTCGTCCAGGACAGGTTACTGGTAACTCTTGGAGGCGATCCACCCCTTAGTAGGCAGGAACAAATTCTCAAAGTGTATGCAGGGGGTGGAACCTCCCTTCCCTCCTTGGCTGCAGCTAGCCAATCAGCTCCAGAAAGATTTGTTCCTCGGTGAAGACAACACCAGGCTGGGAACTGCTCTGCTATAGTTTTAGAATCTTTATTTTCTGTCAGATATGGTAATTCGCCTAATGGTGGTATTCCATGACTGACAAATGCCTTTAGATGTGGCTAGATCAGTGTCCAGGTGCTTTTTGTGGACCTTAAGCCCTGGGTTGAAAATCTTGGCTACAAGTCCTTTCCTCAGGAGTTGCCCTCCGAGGCTTATGCTTAATACATGGTAATCTGAAGACAGAAGATCTGCAGGAAAGGTGAGCAACCCTTTGAGTGCTGCAGGTCCACTTGTCCCACAGTGCCCCTCCGCACAGGGGTGTATTACTGGAGTTCCTATTGCACACTCCTGCACTCATTTGGTATATCTGTATGTCTTTTGGGTGATTGGAGCAGGTTTATGTGGTAACTTAACCCTTTAACTGCTGGTATGGCACTTTTTGGGGTGTTTTATGACACTTCCTTCTGGATTAGTGTTTTCTGGGTATCCTCACATGTTCTGTGGATGTTTTGCACTTTTTTATATTTTGCATTAATATTTGTAAAAATTGAGTACTGCGCCTTTAAGCCGCACTTTACCGCATAGACTCCATTGCTCCATTCACTTCTATGGAACCAGACTGTTTGAGACGTATCTCTGCAACCACTTAACATAGCGAGTCAGAGATGGCTCATTTTACTTGTCTGACTTTGCTCTCTCTTCTGGTTCATGTTTCTAGTGTGTTGGGGGGCTCAGAGGGCTTCGGGCACTGTTTTAGGGTACTTTTTGGGAAAACTACATTTCCCATGAACACTTGCTTTGCACCCTTGTCTCTGATTGGATCCCGCCGCGGCAGACAATTTGTGATCGTTTCTGGGCGAGTATCCTACACAGGGCTTGGACTCTCCTTCTCTCCTCGACAGATTAACCCTTCGTCTTCGATTTCTGGGTTGAAACGCTATGATTGGGTGATTTATTGTACAGTTGGGTATTTTGACATTGTGAGAATGTCTATACCGCTGGAGCTTGGGGCTAGACCTAAGACTAAGGATGCTGGGGTCTCTGTATCCCCCATTGCTCATTGCTCTTCCTGTCACTCAGGGCTACCTAGAGAATATTCAGGTCATTTATCCCCAGCATGTTCTGATGTCCCTGACACCATTCCAGGGACCTTCAGCCATGCCATAGAGCCAGCTGGGGTGTAAGAGTTCAAGGCTGCGACTAGGGACCTTAGGTCCACATTGCAAATCTTTCCATCCCAATTACAGGGGGCCTTTCAGGGTTGGCAGGCCCCATCCTCAGTCAGGTCTTCTCTGCCCAAACCTCTGGGAGTACCTGATGTGTCAGATTCCTCTGAGGAGGAACTGCTGGTGGACTCATTTGTTGAGGAATGTTCTGTGTTGGAGTCATCTCAGTTTCTTGAGGACCCCTTTGAAGCTGATCCTGAACCCTCGACTGAGGGCCTAATCAGGGCTGTCTTAACGACTCTTAACATTCCCCTAGTTCAAGAGGTCCCTTCTGATCAGTCTGATGTATTCCAGGAGCCCGCTAAGCCCCTTACATATTTTCAACCTAACCCCACACTTGACCGCCTTGTGTCTGAAGAGTGGAAATCTCCTGACAAGAAAGCATCTGTCTCCAGGAAATTTTCTAAGCTTTATCCCTTTTCAGAGGCCGCGCTTGCTCAGTGGGTTCAGCCACCTAAGGTGGATGCTCCTATTTCCAGGCTATCCAAATCTATTGCGTTACCAGTCTCTGATGCCTCTGGTCTGAAAGACTGGACTGATAAGAAGCTTGAGGTTTCCCTTAAGTCTATTTTTGCCACTGCTGGTTCTGGTATGCGTCCAGCATTTGCAGCTGTGTAGGTGAACTGGGCCATTGTGGTCTGGACTGACCAGCTCACCAAGACTGTCCGTCAGGATGCTCCTGTTTCGGATAACTTGTGCCTCTTTGCCAACATATCTGAGGCTCAACACTATGTTTCTGCTGCCTTGTTTGATGCCATCCACATGATGGCTAGGGTTTCCACCATGTTTGTGGTGGCCAGGCGAGCTCTTTGGCTCACGATTTGGTCTGCTGACACTGCTTCTAAGAAAGTCTTACTTTCCGTGCCCTTTCAGGGTACCTCTTTGTTTGGGCCAGATCTTAAGGATCTGATCAGTGAAGCCACTGGGGGTAAGAGTACTCTTCTACCCTTGGTCCCTAAGATGAAGTTGGCCCTTAAGAGTAACCGGCTTTTTAGTTCCTTCCAAAATGAGACACGTCCGGTGAATCAAATGGTTCCCTCAGCTCCGCGTACCTCCTCCAAGCCCAAACAGCACTGGAAGCCCAAGGTCTCCTCCAAGCCCAAAGCTTCCAAGACTTCTTCGGCATGACTCGCCAAACCCGGGTCCGCATTCAGCTGTGGGTGGTCGTCTGCGGCACTTTTTTACAGGTGGTGAAGCATTTATCTTCCTCCTTTTCGCTTTCGTCTTTCTCATCCTCCTCAGGGTACAGAAAAATGCTGTCTGTTCGACAGCGCTCTTCTGGACAAGGATGTTCTGGAGCCAGTACCCTTTCAGGACAGGGGATCTGGGTTCTACTCAAACCTCTTTGTAGTTGCCAAAAAGGATGGTTGCTGTCTCCCTATTTGAGACTTGAAGGACCTCAATTCCTTTGTGACCCGGACTCATTATCTACAGGAGTCTTTGCGCACAGTGATTGATCCCATGTCCCCGGGAGAATTCCTTGCTTCTCTGGATCTGCAGGACGCGTATTTACACATTGTCATTCATCCAGAGAGCAGACAGTACCTCCGGTTTGCCTGCGACAGTGGACACTTTCAGTTCTCAGCCCTTCCATTTGGGCTGACGACGGCTCCTCAAGTTTTCAACCGTGTCCTGGGCACCTTGATGTCTGTCCTCCACCGGAACGGCATCAGGGTAACTCCATACATGGATGACTTGCTTTGAAGGCCACCTCTGCGGATCTCCTTCTTCAGCAGGTTCAGAACTGCATTCAGGCTCTCACCCATCATGAGTGGATCATCAACTTTGACAAGTCGGATCTTGTCCCATCCCAATGTCTGGTCTTCCTGGCCCTTCTCTTCGACACTCAGAAGAGCATGGTGTTCCTTGCAGACGAAGTGGCTCACCAGAACTCTCACAGGGTTTCGGTGATTCTGTCCCATGATTCCGTTCCACTCTAGAAGCTGTCATCTCTCGTGGGGAAATTCCTTTCCACCCTAGAAGCTGTTCCGTTTGCTATGGGACACACCAGAGAACTCCAGAGATTCGTGATCCAGATGTCCAAAGGCCCACAGGATCTTCGGAAGTCATTTGTCTCCCTTCCTCTTCATGTGGAGTTGAGCTTGTCATGGTGGCTCGACCTCTCCAACCTACTGAAGGGCAAGTCCTTTCTGGCTACCTTTTGGGCCAAAGTGACGACGGATGCCAGCCTCTCCAGCTGGGGTGCGGTCCTGGGGTGGTCAGGGTTGGTGGTCTCCGGAGGAATCTCTTCCTCCGATCAACATTCTGGAGTTTCAGGCGATATTTCATGCATTGAGACATTGGACTTCTCAGCTAGAAGACTGTCCAGTCAGAGTGGAGTCTGACAATGCCACAGCCGTGGCATACATCATCAAACAAGGCGGAACAAGAAGTCTCGCTGCTTGGTTAGAGGTCAAGGCTATTTTGTCCTGGGCAGAAGATCACATGCCAGCTATATCAGCAGTGCATATTCCAGGCGTAGACAACGTCATGGCGGACTTCCTCAGTCGACATACAGTGGACAGCGGAGAGTGGGAGTTACATCCGCAGGTGTTTCAACTCATTGTTCAGCGATTGGGTCCCCCTTACATCGTCCTGATGGCGACGAGACACAACAGGAAGGTTCCATTGTTTGTTTTGTTCTCGGTGGCGAGACTCTCTAGTTCTTGCGGTGGATGCAATATCCATTCCTTGGACCTTTCCTCTGGCTTACATCTTTCCTCCCCTTCCCATGTTGCACAGGGTGTTAAGGAAGCTACGACTAGAGCATTGCCCAGTCATTCTGTTTGCTCCATACTGGCCTCGCCAGTCTTGGTTTCCGGAGCTTGTGGACCTGTCAGTAGAGGAGCCCTTTCTGCTCCCCAACCGTCCAGATCTTCTTCTACAGGGTTACCTGTGGAAGGTGGATGTGCATTGGCTAGCTTTGACTGCTTGGAAATTGAATCTTCAATATTGAAGAATAAGGGCTTCTCTTCTGGTGTGGTGGCCACTATGCTTAGTGCCAGCAAGCCTGTTTCTTCCAAGATCTACCATCGTGTCTGGTTAACTTTTTTATCCTGGTGTGCTGACAGGGACCTATCTCAGGACTTTGATTTACCTACGGTCCTGGCCTTTTTGCAGGATGACGTGGATATAGGACTCAGTTTGAGTTCCCTTAAGGTTCAGACCTCTGTTCTCTCTGTTTTCTTTCAGAGACTCATTGGCATCCTTCCTGATGTCAAAGTATTCTTTCAGGGCGTTGCTCATACTCATCCTGTTTTCATGTCTCCCACTCCTCAGAGGGATCTTAACTTGCTTTTGAGCATCCTTCAGCGCCCTCCCTTTGAGTCTTTGGCTACTGTTCCTCTGTTGACGTGGAAAATGGCCTTTCTATTGGCGATTGTGTCTGTTCATCGTGTTGCGGAGTTACATGCCCTGTCCTGTAAACTACCTTATTTGATGTTTCACAAGGATAAGGCGGTGCTTCTCACCTCTCAGGAGTTTCTATCAAAGGTGGTCTCTGAATTCCACATCAATCAGGAGATTGTGGTGCCCTCTTTCTGCCCTAACCCCACCTCTGACAAGGTGAGGGATCTCCACTTGTTAGATGTGGTGCATTGTCTCAATTTTATGTGCATCGCACTGAGTCTATCAGAAAATCTGACGCTCTGTTCTTCATTTCTGAGAGTCCCAGGACAGGAAGACCTGCATCCAAGGTGACTATCGCCTCTTGGATCAAGTCTACTATTCGCAAAGCTTATGAGTTGCAGAAGAAGCCTGTCCCTTTCAGAGTCACAGCTCACTCTACTCGTTCTATTGGGGCCTCTTGGGCTTACAAGAATCAGGCCTCCGCCAGTCAGTTATGCAAGGCGGCCACTTGGTCTTCTGTGCACACCTTTTCGAAGCACTATCGTGTGGATGTGTTGGCATGGGCTGATGCCAGCTTTGGGAGGCAGCATTGCCTGTCTAGGGTTTTCCTTGGTTCTTAGCGCTTCCTTCTCTGTTGAACCCTGTTGGTTCTACTTCAGAGTGCTGTGTAACGTTCCTGGGGTGCCGTTACCCTGTTTGGAAACTCAATCGGTGGACATCCCAGAGTTACCAGTAACCTATATTGGATGACAGAGGAAAGAGGATTTTAGTCTTACCTGTTAAATCCTTTTCTCTTAGTCCACATAGGTTACTGGTCTCCCACCCTGTAAAGAGACCATGCTTGGCTCTCCTGTGGCAGACCGTGGGGGTACTTTGGGGTCATGCTCACAGAAGTCTTCTTCCCTTCTACTATCTAGTCTTAGTGTCTCAAATCATTCTGGATCTGGTTGGTTAGCTACAGCCAAGGAGGGAAGGGAGGCTCCACCCCCTGCATACATTCAGAGAAATGTTCCTGCCTACTTAAAGGGGCTGATCGCCTCCCAGAGTTACCAGTAACCTGTATGGACTAAGAGAAAGGGATTTAACAGGTAAGACTAAAATCCTCTTTTTTGCTTCTATTTTGGTTTTGCTATACGATAAAACTGAATGTAGCAGGTGGGGGTAAAGTAAAGGAAAGGAGGTAATCTACTCAAATTTTTTAAACGCATCCTGGAGATGGTGACTTTACTTCATGGTTCCAGTGTTCCACATAGACTAAGAACATTTTTTCGGTAAATTCACTAAAATCCTTCTTTTTTAACACTTCGTTTCAAAAGGGATACAAAAGAGAAATGTGGAAGGGGGGGAGTGCATGTTTAAAAACAAATCTCAAGGTAGAGAGTAACGGCAAGTGCTGGGCATCAGTACCCACAAATAATATATGAGGGGTAAGACAGAGAGAACAAGAGAGTAAAAAAAAAAACAAAAAACAAAACAAAAAACCTGATGATGTCCACTCAGGAAGGCAGGACACAGAGACTTTCCAACATAATCCATGATTTTCAGGCAAAAGGCTATGTTTCTGTGTGCCCCCAAGTGAAGATTTAATATATACATTTTGTAGTTATCTCTGATTTTCTCGTTTACCTGATGTAAAGTCAGAACAGATGGTGGAGTCTATTTTTCAGTTAGGCTCTCCAGGCCACCAAGGAAAGCTGTGAAAGTAACATTTTGTATGTGAGAAATCTTGGCAAAGGGCTTCGTTAAGAGATCGTTCCACAGATCTTTATGTATGGAGATTTGTAAACAATAAGAGATGAGAATGAACTAGAGTCCAGAAGGCGGTCAGTTTGGGTCAGGACACAGGTGTGGCTATAGGAACCCTTTTGTTGACAGCCTTTCCAGCAAGTCCGTCCTAGACATCACAGTCTGGAAGAGTAGGTACCATCTCATAAGCGTTTTAAAAACTTCTTCTTTAAAAGTGACACAAGTGGGAAGTGTGAAGACAGATTCCCTTATATCTCTCCAATCCTCAAGGGGTATCTGGACAATCTTTTTTTTTTCCCAAGCCATTAAATAAGAGTATTAATTAATAATATCACAGTTTTTTAGCAGGAAGAATACATTGTCTCACGATTTCAAGTATGTTCTGAGGGCTTGATATTACCCAATTTAATGGTAAATGAAGGTTTTTTTTTTTGTTTGTTTTTGCCTTCCTCTGGATCAACAGGGGTGTTTCTGACATGGGCTGGACTTGATGGATACATGTCTTTTTTCAGCCTCGTCAACAATGTCTTTATGTCAGGGTTGTGGAATTCATATCGCCCGACGCCCGTGACATGTATTTCTGGGCGCCGGACAGGTACATTTTTAATAATATTTAGCCTTGCTTCGGGCAAGCAGAGCCGGACTGACCGTGAAGCTGCGAAATTTGTGTTTTTTTGGGGGGGCGGCTTTTTTTTCTTTTTTCTTTTTTTTAAATAAATTGCGTCGCCAGGGTTTACTTTTCAAATATCGCATTCTATATATCGAGCTGCTTTGTGTGGCATTCAGCAGGCCGCAGTGTTCAAAGGGCGGTTATGACAATCTCGCATTGCATATCAGCACGAGATGGTCATGTCGTGCCTTTAAACAGCGCAGTCTGTCAATGTAGTAGTATTGCAATTGTCCCATTGCGATTACTATGTAGTGGAGTAAAAGTAGTAATCGCAACGGGACATACCGCTTTTTCAATACTCCGATTTTATATGCTAACCATCAACAAGCACCTTCATCTCATCCAATCACCTTGTACAAAGAAAGGATCCACTTCCAAAACTAAAATACCCCCAAGAATAAGTTTATGAACTCTACTGTCAGATACAAATGGTCTACCTCTCATATGTATAAAATCAGCAGCATCGGAGATACATGACTGCGTCCCTCATACCCCAACAAGTATTGAAAAAACAGCAATTTTCCAGATGACTCAATAGACAACACCTTACATTATACTTTCACAGGAGACTACAAGCAAAATCATGTTTATTCTGTGAAAGGTGTTGATGGTTAGCATATAAAATCGGAGGACTAAAAAAGCGATTTGTCCCGTTGCGATTACTACTTTTGCTCCACTACATAGTAATCGCAACGGGACAATGTCAATACTACTACATTGACAGATCGCGCTGTTTAAAGGCATGACATGACCATCTCGTCCTGATATGCAATGCGAGATTGTCATGACCCTGTGCTGCTGCCCTAAGTGCCCTGCAGTTCGCTCTGAATTCCAGCGCCTACAGCTCCCTTCATTGAGTCTATTGACTCAATGAAGGGAAGCTATTGTTAACTGTGTGTGCATGTGCGCAGTGTCGCGTCTGGTTGGGCCAAAAAAAAACTATTGGCTCCGAGTTGAACAGAACGCGCCAACCCAGTTCTCTAGCAGTTTTCCTACACCAACATCAGTAAGGTCCTCCTGGCTCAGCCGCTGAGAGAGAGGCTGGCAGCAGGACTTCAGTGACCTGAGGTGGAGGAGGCTTCATTAGAGGTAAGCACTGGTCTGAGTGCCAGTGTGGGCATGGTGGACACAGTGTGGAGGTGGACACAAGATGGAGAGTGTAGAGGTGGACACAGGATGGGCAGAGTGTGGAGGTGGACAAAGGGATGGGCAGGGTGTGGAGGTGGACACAGGGTGTAGACACAGGGTGTGGAGGTGGACACAGGGTGTAGACACAGGGTGTGGAGGTGGACACAGGGTGTGGAGGTGGATACAGGGTGTGGAGGTGGACACAGGGTGTGGAGGTGGATACAGGGTGTGGACACAGGGTGTGGAGGTGGACACAGGGTGTGGAGGTGGACACAGGAGGTGGACACAGGGTGTGGAGGTGGACACAGGATGGGCAGGGTGGGTGTGGAGGTGGACACAGGATGGGCAGGGTGGTTGTGGAGGTGGACATATTGTATATTGTCTATAGTGTATTGCGTATAGTGTTTTAATATTGCGTGTTGCATTTAGAGTATTGCTTTTTTGCGTATAGTGTTTTGCATATTGCGTATAATATAGTGTTTTGCATATTGCGTATTACATACAGAGTTTTACTTTTTGTTTTTTTTCATATAATAATTTGCTTGTAGCATTTTGTGTACAGAAATTTGTGTATTGCATTTATCGTATTGTGTTTTCTTTGTATTTAGAGGAATACTGTATATTAATTCATGGCACCCCTGTAAGGGATATATACGATTGATCTCTTAACCCCTCGAGTGCCAGAGGGGTATGCAACTCATTATATACCTTTCTGGCACTCAAAGGGTTAATTGTTACTTATATGTGTGCTCCTAGATAGAGAGACAGATAGACAGGCATAGAAATGACCTCCAGGACTCACTGAAGATCTTATCTCGGACAAGACACAAGTGTGAAATTAAGAGGGGCCATTAGGACTTGCAGGTTGTTAGAAGGTAAGTGTGTGTGTTATTAGGTGATACTTCTCCTTTAATGAGTTTGTAGTACTCTGTGGGTCCTGCAGTGGAGACTGTTACTAGGAGTCAGTTTACGTCTGAGCTCCAGTAGGACTGGACATTCCACTGAGACATTTCAAACACACTGATGTCACACTGAAGTCAGTACATTGCAAGTCTTTGGACTCTGAATAACTGACAAATGGCCAGAATCTTTCTCTCATTTTGAGTATTTGCTACTGGTGAAGCACCATGTTTCTCTTCAGGCTATTTCAAGTCATTTGGCTAATCTCGTCATTGCTTAGACCTCTATTTATTGTGCAAGAAACAAAACCAACTTTCTTGCTTGAGGATGGGAGCAAGTCCTTTACGGACAAGCTTGTGGATGAAGTGACCGGCACATCTGGTGACTCTATAATTCTAATGATAGAGAATGGGAACATCTCCGTAATGGAAAACCTTCTATGTGATGGATCCGTCGAACCTGGTGACAGCATGATGGAGGGTGGAAGCACCTCTATAACGGACATTGATGTCATCAGCAAGCCCGGGGTGTGTGAAATTACCATGATGGAGATTTGGAGCATCTCCATAATGCAAGATCTTCTAGGGGAAGGAACCAGCACAACTGGTGACCATCTAAATGTTATGATGGAGATTTGGAAGATCTTCATAATGCAGCATATCGTAGGTCAAGGAATCAGCATACCTGGTGACAGACAGATTATTATGATGGAGAATGGGAGCACCTCCATAATGGATACTGATGTAATCAGCAATCCTGGAGTCTGTAATATCACCATCATGGAGAAAGACAGCGACTCCATTACGCAGAAGCTCCTAGTTGAAGATACCAGCGGATATCTTCTTTTTGTGCAAGACCCAATATCTGCACACGGTATAACATCTACTATTGAGAGCGGGAGCAGGTCCATAACGATCCTGCTCCTAGCTGAAGATACTGGGACATCAGTAAAGGGTGTAACTGTCATTACTGATGATAGAACCAAGACAGACACCAAGCTCCAGGGTGAAGTGACCAGCCAACCTGGAGTCATTATACCTGATCTCATGGACATCTGGAACAAATCAGTAGAGTTCTTCAAATGCAGGACAGAACGGATAGACATTTATAAGGTCCTGCCTCTGGTGGTTGCCTTTCTGTTGGGTACTGTGTTCGGTGTTACGCTCGTCCTATAATCGTATAATCACGCACCGATCGAGCCATAGAAAGGATTTAGGAGGGAAGATCAGGAGGAGGAGGATGATAAGAACAACCAGCTGATGGATTGGTAACAACAGATTAAAATAAACATCAATTTGCTGAATTAAATATTTGACTCATTCCATATATTTTTTTTTCCATAGTGATGTTTGTCATCAAATCTGAAAAATTATTTATATTTAGAAATGTACATTTTAATACTTTAACCACGTGTGTGCCAAGGGAATACAGTGTACATACTTGGACAGCTGTTTCCGCTGTGCCAGGCATGTACACGGTACAACTGAAATGCGATCACTGCATAAAACTTATTACCGGCATACAGTGACCGCAGTAACAAAATAAATTCTCAGCCTCATTGGGGGATATCAGGATCTCTTCTCCTGATGCCCCCCAAGGTATTGACCTCCCAGCCAGTCGCTGTGGGAGATCAATAATCACAACATAAGAGAGCAGCAGGCCCCTCCCCTTTACTTGGTAGAAGTGGGTGGGATCGGGGTGACATGATCACCGGGGATGTGAGAAGGATTTCCTTGATCCCAGTCACACCTAACGGTTGTCGTAGGAGTTAAACACGGGAGCACGATCGGCTGGGAGATCAATAACTGTAGGGCATCAAGTGGGATCCTGATATCCCCCAACAAGGTCTAATTAAGACTACCCCCCAAAACAACACACAATCCCTTGTGTGTGTGTAACAGGGAGGTCTGATGTATTGCTGTGCAATGTGCTGGACACCCCTGCAACACACAAACACACACAGGATATTCCTATCATTTCTTCCTATTCAGACCTGATTGGAGGGCGTCTGGGTGGGGCTCTTGATGTTCCCACAATGAGATATGAATTAAGAAAATGTAAAAAAAAATAAAATTATATATATATATATATATATATATATATATATATATATATATATATATACTGGCAATGTGGGACGGCGTTGCCCGTCAGGATATATAGGGAATTAATGCACACACATTGATGCAAGACAAACACACACACAAATGCACACACATGCACTGAGATGAATAAAGAGAGACACAGTCATACACACATACATGCAATGCACAACATGCAGACACATAGAGTGTGATACAGGCATGCAACACACACAGTGAGGAACACACAGGCACACACAGAGACACACATGCACACACAGAAGTGAGTCATAAGGGGGTGACTTATGTGTCATTGTAATGAGTTTGTGTTTGTACTTATGCCTCCACTGTGGCATTCATTCATATAGTTGAAATGCATGTGGTAATTGCACCTACTATGGTGGAAGGTGGATCGCGCTGGCCCCCGGGGTGTGAGTGAGTGTGTGTGAGTGAGTGGCATTCATTCATGTAGTTGAAATGCATGTGGGAATTGCAAATACTATGGTAGAAGGTGGATCGTGCTGGCTCCCGAGGTGTGAGTGAGTGCGAGAGTGAGTGATTGCGTGAGTGTGTGTGATTGAGTGAGAGTGTGTGAGAGAGTGTGGGTGAGAGAGTGTGAATTATTGAGTGTGTGTGACTGAGTGTGTGTTTTTTGTCTGATGTGTTTGTGTCTGTGGTGTAGGAGCGAGTGGCAGCCATTTTGTTTTTTCAGTTACTTGGATAGTGGTGGGCGGGCTGGATAGTGGGGGCAGGCCAACTCCCTGCATGATTTAAATCACTCCCCCATTGAATCACCCAATGGGAGCAGTAACTCTTCCTTACTTAACCCTTTGAGTGCCAGAGGGGTATGCAACGCATTGCTTTGCAATGCGTTATGTACCCCAGGGGCGTTGCTAGGGGTGGGCTAAGGGGGCTGAAGAAGCCCCGAGTGTGTCAGTGGGCAGCCCCGAATGTCAGACAATCAGCAGACTCACTCCTACTGCTGTTTATCCTGAGGCTGGCTGGCTGGCTGCTGCCTAGCAACTTGTGGACATATATAACTTGGAAGAGCAGGCTGCTGCCTTACTCTGTTCTCAGCTTCAGCACACAGCCATCCGCTCCACACTGGCTCTTCTAGCACTTCCTGGTGCTTTGCGATGAGGTCATCAACATGCACCTGAAGTACCAGAGGAGGCAGTGTGGAGCCCATGGCTCTACACTGAAACAGAAAGCAGAATGGGGCAGAGCAGAAGAGAAGGTATGAGGGACAGTATAGATGGGGGAAATATATGGCTACCAGTGGCAGGTAAACGAGGCTGGTGGGTGTCACATTGTTTATGTGGAGAATTTGTGGGCTGGCTACCAGAGGGCAGGGGAACAAGGCTGGTGGGGTCACACAGTTTATGTAGGGAATCAGTGGCTACCAGTGGGTATTGGAATAAGGATAGTGGTTGGTCATATAGTGTATGTGTAGAATCTGTGGCTTTCACTGGTCAGGATAATAAGGCTGGTGGGGTCCACAGTGTATGTGGGGAATCAGTGGCTACCAGTTGACAGGGTAATAAGGCTGGGGGAGGTCAAATAGTGTATGTAAGGAATCTGTGGCTACCAGTGGGCAGGGGAGCAAGGCTAGGGGGGTTATATACTGTATGTAGCGAATCTGTGGCTACCAGTGGTTAGGGGAATAAGGTTGTGGGGGGGGGGGTCAAATAATGTATGTATGGAATATGTGGCTATCAGTGGTCAGGGGCAAAATGCAGTTGGGAATCACATAGTGTATGTGAGGAATCTGTGGATACGAGTGGGCGGGGGGGGGGGCACGCAGTGTATGTGGGGAATCTGTGGCTTCCAGTGGGCAGGAGAACAAGGCTGGTGGAGATGCACAATGTATGAGGGGAATCTGTGGCAACCAGTAGGCAGTTGCAGAAGGCTGGTGGGGTAACACAGTTCATTTGGGGAATCTGGGCAAAGAAATATGGCTGGTGGGGGTCACACAGTGTATGTGGGGAATCTGTAGCTACCAGTGGGCAGAGGAGCAAAGCTGGTAGGGGTCACATAGTGTATATGGGGAATCTGTGGCTACCAGTGGCCAGTGGAACAAGGCTGTGGTATCAAAGTTTGTGTGTGTTGTTCTGTGGCTACCAGCGGCCAATGGAAAAATGCCGGCAATCAGACAGACAGTGTATGATTGGCTACAGGTAACCGGTGGAACAATGATGGGGTATGATACAGTGTATGTATTGTTCTATGGATACCAGTAACCAGAGAAACAATGCTGGAGTATCAGACAATATATGTGTGGTTCTATGGCTGCCAGTTGCCAGTAGAAGAAGACTGAGATATCAGTTCATGTGTGGGCCTGGTGCTACCGGTGGCAAACCACTGGAGTATCATAATGGGGCTAGAAGCGCAAGGTTATCAGGCAGTGTATGAGGGGTTCTATGGCTACCAGTGGGCAATGGAACAATGCTGGGTATAAGCATACCTCCCAAGTGTCCCTCTTTGAGCCCCAAATCCCTCTGTCCCTCTTTCACACCCTGTTGTCCCTGTGTTTAGGACATCAGACTGTGTGGTGTGTATATAAGTGTATCACATTGCTCCACAGCAATAAAACTCACATTAATGTTTGTTTAAACATCATTATATTTGTTTATACATTATCTGTGTAAATAAAATACTTTGGTGTTGCTCTTGATAATTTATTCAGTTACATCAATGGCTCATATTTATTAAAGCAACCTGGTTTTATTCTGGAGTAAACCAACTGCACATTAGGGAACAAATAAAAGTTCTTAAAATCCACTGCACTTGAACAGAGTTTTTTAACCTCTTGAATGCTAGAGAGGTCTCCAATGCATTGCTTTGCAATGTATTGAAGACCGCTCTAGCATTCAAGGAGTTAATACCTCTATTTAATGTGACAGGAATTTAGATTTGTTCCCTGTGGTATGGATGGTTTACACTACAATAACTTCAGTTAGTTAGAACAAAAAACAATGGCAAGAGTTGAACATAAAATGGCTTACTTCTTAACTCTTTGCATTGCATTATATATAGACTAGTTGAACAGCCCGTGTCACAGCCACTCGGTCGTGGGGCAGTCACGCGCAGTAGAGACAGCCCGCGCCGCGGCTGATACAGAGCTGGATGCTCCTTCAGAGCGCCCAGCTCTGTATCAGCCACGGCGCGGGCAGTCTCTACTGCGCATGACTGCAGCACGCGCAGCAGTGTCTACTGTGCATGTTGCGGCGTTACACACGATTTAGCGAATTATTATATAGGATTAGTAAAATAAACATATATGTTGTGTAAGGATAACTCACTCCACACTATAGCATTATCATCACTACCACTGGTGGCAGGCACTCTGTTGAATTTTGCTGTGGGCTCTAGCCCCAGATCATTTTGGAACCTAGAAACGCCCCTAGTGTACCCCTCTGGCACTCAAAGGGTTAAGTTGAGGTAACATAGCAATATAACACACGGTGGCTCTTCAGTTGAGGCAGCATAGCAATATGCTGAGGGAACAAATAGAAAGTGGTGTTTGAGACTTGCCCTCTGTAACATACAGCAAAGCATCTCTCTCCCTTTAAGGAGAAAGGGTGGGAATCAGGAAGCAGGAAGTGGAGGAGTGACAGTTGAAAACAGTTAGTGAGGTGACTGAAGAGATGAAAAGAGTTAAATAAAAGAGTTGCTATTAAAGGAGCAGTAAACTTTTTTTATGAAAACACATTTTATAGAGCATTTCCTGCTGAATAAAACAAGGACACTCCTATCGCTGTCAGATGTTTTATTCAAAATTTATAGCAGTTTAAATAATCAGGAAGTGAATTTACTGTGTTTACTTCCTGATAGTTCTAACTGACAGGAAGTGACAGGCAGCTTCTATCACATTTTATGGAGAACTGTATGTGTCTGACTTTTCTGACTTTCCTCTCCATTAGAATCTAACAGGAAATCTAATTAGAATTTGACCACTAGAGGGCACTGCTAATGTAAAAAATCATGGGTTTAAACTGTAATAACTCTGGAAATATAAATCTCTCGGCAGTGGGAGTACCCTTATTTTACTCAATAGAAAAATCCCTACAATATATATTTTTTCATGAAAAAAGTTTACTGGTCCTTTAAGTCTATCCCTGAGTTTGTATTTTATGGAAACATTACACCCTCGTACTGACACAGAGTGTATGGAGGGTTACAGTTATCTGTGGGAGGTGAAACAGTGTGTTTGTGGGGTCATGATCATGAGAAGTTATTGATATCCCCTACTTCAGGAGCGAGTGGCAGCTATATATTTTTTTCTGTCAGTTGGATAGTGGTGGGTGGGCTGGAGGGGGCGGGCCAACTCCCTGTATGATAAACATGCCCCCACTGAATCACCCAATGGGAGCAGTAAAGTCCCCATTTAATCACCCAATAGGAGTTGTGTCTCCTAATGAGACATAAATTATGTAATGAAGCATTCTGTTCAATGTGTGTTTATTTTCTGAGGAGACATAAATTATGTTCTGTGTGTGAGGTACCATAAATTATGCAATGAGGCTTATTCTTTTATATATATACTAGTTGAACAGCCCGTTACACGGGCCACAGTGCCTCTGGCAGCCGGTCACGGGGCAGTCACGCGCAGCAGAGACTGCCCGCGCCACTGCTGATACAGAGCTGCTGCTCTGTATCAGCCGCGGCGCGGGCAGTCTGTACTGTGCATGACTGCCGCACGCGCAGCAGTGTCTACTACGCATGTCGGGCGTTACACACAACTTAGCGAATTATTATATAGGATATAGATATAGATATAAAATCATCTTCTTCAGCTGTTGTTGATCCACTGCAGGATGAAGGCCTCCTCCGCAATCCTCCAACAACTTCGGTCTGTGCGTCTGTTGCCTGTGTACCAAATTTGGTAATTACATCTACCCATCTTGTCTTTGGTCTTCTTCTTCTTGGGTGTTTAGTATTAAGTGGAATCCATTACAATATTATTTTGGTCCGTCTACAATCAGGTCTTCTTGCTTTGTGACCTGCTCATTTCCATTTCAGGTGCTTTACTCTTTCAATGATGTAATAGACCGTAGTTTGCTGATGAATCCATGCACACATTTTTCTACCTCTTTTTGTTATGCTTAGAATTCACAGCTTCATGCATCTCTGCGTAACCTTAAGCCATACATAAGGACTTGGAGGACACATTGGTCAAAAACCTTTTTGCTTGAGGCAGAGTGGTAAATTTCTCTTAAAAACAGTGCTACTAAGTTTTCCATATGCTTCTCATCCCGTTTTTATTTGTCACTCAGTTTCCATCATGGTGTTTCCATCTGTTGACATTACCTCTCCAAAATAAACATACCTGTCAACTTTTTCTAGTTCTTGTCCATCTACTGTGATTTTGCTTGGTTTGGTAAATTAAGGACCAGAGGATCCTGAAATGGCTCATTGTCTCTCTGAGTCCTGATGGGTCCTTCTGCCCACCTCACATTCCCTTCGTGCTCCGACTCTCTGTCTCTTTGTCTCTCTCTCTCTCTCTCTATCCAGGGCATGGCCCCGCTGTATCAGCCTGTGGTGCTTTACAGAATCTCAGATGGTTGCTAAGGGTTTTCCAACAGAACAGTAACTTTACTCAACAGAGCTTTGCCAACAGAATAAATACTGGATTTATGGCTCACACTCATCTTCATCTTCATTTCCTCTCTCTAGGGAATATTCTCTATGTCTAATAATAATAATAATCTGTATTTATATAGTGCCAACTTATTCAGCAGAGCTTTACAATAGGGGATAGAACATATGGAGATAATAAATAGTACAAATCATATGTGGAGAACAGAAGGATCAAAGAGCCCTGCTCGTGAGAGCTTACAGTCTAGAGGAAGGTGGGTAGGATACAGAAGGTATAAGTGCTGTTGGGTGTGAGTGTCTCCTGCCACATAAGCATACCTGGGAACTTTTTAAACAGGGCTACCCGGAGGGTAACCCTGTCAGTGCCCGGGGGGAGGAAAATGACGCGATTTGCGTCATAAAAGGGGCGGGGCTTAGTAGCGTGGGAGAGGGGGCGGGACAAAAACCCTACAGAATGTATCCAAGAGGGCGGGAAGTGGGAGAAACCGGGCGGGACGGAGCGCAAGTGGGCAGAGTTTCTATTTAAACTCTGCCCACCCGGTGATCCAAACATTGCCCCGGAGACCCGGTAATTCAACCGGAGAGTTCCCAGGTATGCACATAAGCTGCTGGTCAGTGGGTGGGAGAGAGAAGTGCTAGTGAGTGTAGTGGTCCAGGGAATGGTTGGTTCTTGGTGATAATTTATGGAGGTAGTTGATAGGCTTCCCTGAAGAGGTGAGTTTTCAGGGAGCGTCTGAAGGCTAGGGAGAGTCTGATGGGGCAGGGGAGGGAATTCCAGAGCTCAGGTGCAGCACGGGAGAAGTACTGTAGGTGGGAGTGGGAGGATGTAATGAGAGATGTGGAGAGGAGAAGGTCATGTGCAGAACGAAGATGGCGAGTGGGAGTGTATTTGGAAATGAGAGATGAGATGTAGGGGGGTGAGGTGTTCTCTCTTCTCATTGGGTCCTCTCTCTCACACCCATCCCTTAAGGGACCTCGATCAGCTTCTCCCAGGAAATCCACCAGGATCCCTTGAGGGGACCCTGGTCATTTGCCTCACTTTTACTGGCCCTCACAGCCAGGCCTAGGGACCTCCATCCCTAGAGGACTCCATGCAATGTCCAGCTGGTGTCTCCACTCTGGGGTACATGCTCCTCTGACCACAAGAACCAAGAGCCTCCTCACACAGGCCAGTATACCCATAGTGGATAAACTGGGTCTACCCTGGGATCTCCCACTAACCCAAGGGTTTCTCAGAGCTGCCGCTAAATAATCCACACCAAAGGATACTCTTCCACACAGTCTCATACACACACAAACATATATACAAACACACACCCCTTTAGTTTCCCTTTAAAAGGCCTGGAAGAAAAAATATACCTTCTTTTGTATCCAGTAAAAGGTTTACTACCCAGAATCCTTTGCAACAATGGAATTGATGTATTGTGTGTGTCTTTGGACAGCCAAGTCCCAAATCCTACTTCAGAAATGTGCTCACAAACAGTGAATTGTTCTTCTCCAACTCTACCCCCACATCCTGTGTAACCTGAGACATTGAGTATTCACAGAATAAACTAGGATGATGTCCTTGTTAAAAATAAGGGCAAACCCAGGTTTTCTTGAGGGATATTTTCCAAAACATAAATAAATAGAAAATCATACAATGACAAAATCCATTGCAGCTGAGTTTATATTGTCACATGCACTACAGTAGTTAAACATAATCATTATTGTCATGCTAAAGCTTTATCTCTCTGATAAGAGATCACAGGATTCAATATAAGTGAGCTATATCTGTCTGCCAGTCCTTCCACATGATTTAAAACTTTCAATAAGGGTTGAAAAACCTAAGATTAACCCCTTGAATGCTAAAGAGGTCTTCAATGGTTAAATTACAACATGGGTAATTCCCCGTCATAAAATCTGCTTTCCTGGAAACAGACATACTGACCAGGCTAGGGCTGCCTAGTGAGCTCTGGCAGACCAATGGGAGAGCAGGACTGGGTTCTGAAAAGAGACCCCCAGAGCACACTCATTGGTCCAAGGAGAAGAGAGTGATCTGAAAGATTGGTGCCTCAGTTTAGTCTTATTAGGTTGCGCTTGCAGTCCCTATACACCCTCTGTGGTCATGGCTAAGAGAGCCACATAGTTCCAGGTTGTATTCCAGCCTGTTGCCGGGTGGGAGGTAGAGTCAGTTTTCTATCTTCCCATCTCAATTGCTGACAGAAGCCGTTTTGGGGCTACACAGCTGCAGAGACTTAGTAAAACATGATAATTGCTCTTTAACACCTTAAAGAGGGATGCTGTGCTAGGACTTTGCTAGGTCCTTGCATGTCGTGGGTTTTGCTGCGAGCACTACTGGAGTCTGAAACTGACCCCTCCAAGACCAGAGCAGTCAGTGTCAGACCCTCGTTTGGCAATCTGGCACATGCAAATGAGATCAAAGTTGCCCTTAAGGGTAATCCATTCCCCAGGACTGCTGTCATTATGGGGTTAAGGTGATCACTGTGAATATGAAGGGAAGATCTGAAACAAAAGAAAGAGGATGGGGCGTGTCATTGGCAGAGGGTGGGGCGTGCCATTTGCAGAGAAAAGTTATTTCCTCTTCCCGCTGCTCTATAGAATTGACTTGGTGGGGGGGCAGCAGGAGAAGCCTCTGAGGGCCACATGTAACCCAGGGCTTCCCACCACTGTTATATTTTTGAGACCCCTGTACCAATATTTTTAGTACAAGGGGACTCAAAATAGCATAAAATGTGGCCTCTACAAGGCCACAGGGCCCAAGTTTGTTAGAACAATCTTCATAGGTGCCCAGGGCCAGATCTAAACTCAGGAAATCTGCCTAATAGGAAATCTGGACCTATAGGTGTCTTAGAATTGACAATGAAGTAATGTCTATACATTGTCAGAGCCTTTCTTGTAGGGACGTAACTACATGATGTGCAGAGCATTTGAGACAGAGCCTGGCATCCAACGGACTCCATTGGCTCTCCTCTATTCTGCAACATCTTACAAACAATCCAGATTCCTGTAGACTTCCCATGGACTTCATCATACATAACTGCTACCAGTCAGTAAGGTCAGAATAAGATTACTAAGCCCTTTCCCTTTCCTTCATTAACTATTGAGAACCAGAATGGTATCCAGTGCATTAGAAAGCAATGTGGTGGGCACCCCTCTGTCTCTAAAATGGATAACTGTCAGCATGTGAGTCATGAAGCCTGATGCAGCAGCTCCCTGGTTCAAAACGCATGTCTTCTCTGTTTTTCCCCTGTCACATGAAGACCTAGTGATAGTAAGTTCCCCCGTGGCAAACTGCATCTTGGGTCTATGTCGAAGTAAGATTCAGAGGCGTAATTAGAGGCCTCGGGGCCCTGGTGCAAGAAGCACCATGGGCAACCCCCCTGACCACATTTGCCCCCCTCGACTACATTGGCCCTCTCCAAAATGCCCCCATCTCCTACCTCCCTGGAGTGGCAGGAGCCCGGAGAGGTGTGTTCATCTCCCACGCGGTCCTCTTCAGTAATGCAGAGCGCTGGGAGATGATGTAATCTCCCAGCGCTCTGCATTACTACAGTGCCAGACGGAGTTCGCGGACGCCAGGCAGAGGGGTCGTAGGGGGTGGCCGGGCGCCCTGGAGCGACGGGCCCGGTCGCGGGTGCGACCCCTGTAGTTACGCCACTGGTAAGATTCAAACTTGCTGCAGAACATGGAGGGGGTTCTACATAATCCCTTTTAATTTCGATAGAAAAGAGGCTAAAATGACAGCCTCTCTCAACAGAATGTCATAGTAAATTAACAACATTTTACCTTGTCTTTCTTTACAAGCTTCCCAAACAAATATAACTAACCCTTTGAGTGCCAGAGGTGTTTGCAATGCGTTGCGTACCCCTCTGGCACTCAAGGGGTTAAACAGTGGCTATATAAAACATGAATACAGCTTTCTCCATGTGCGGTAGAAATGCACATGCAATATAGGATTTTTAGGGAATTTTTTAACAAAAGCTAATAGGAGGCATGGGATATTAACAGTATATGACCACATTTTCATGTAAAGGTGTTACTTCCCATTTAATAGCAGTTGTAAAACATTCTTTAAGATCAAATTCTCCATTGTTACAAAGGGAAACTTGATGAAAGTTCCTTTCAGCATTCTGTTTGTTCAGCTAATTTCCTTGTTGAGTTCTACTCTTTGCTGTCTCTGGAGATATACAGTATGTAACATCATATGTTAGGATATTTAACCCCTTGTGTGCAAGTGTAGTCACCAATATAGACATGTTGTATTCTCTAGAACTGGAGCAATGCAGATACAAACTCCGTAGGGAACAAAAAAAAATATCACCATCTATTTTCTTTGAATGCTAGAAAGAACTTCAATGCATTGCGAAGCAATGCAAAGGAGACCTGTCTAGCATTTAAGCGGTTATAGGCCATTTTTCAAACAATGGGAATTGTAGTGGTTATATCCCCCCTTAGCCAAAGTGCAGCTAGAACACTCCAGAATTGCTCATCTTTTGTCTTCTTAAAGGGACAGTAATGTCCCATAAACATTTTTTAGAGTTTTGTAGAGATTACAAAAATAAGCTAAATGCCACAAATCCTCTCTCTCAAACCACTGTGGTTTGAGAGATATCCTCCGCTAAAGGTCGGCCAACAAGAGGAGGCTCTTCAGCAGAGCCGCAATAGCTTGCAAACCAGGCACACTTTGTAGACAGTTCCAAAGAAGTAGTTCTTTTTAAATCGTGCTATTGTGGCTCTGCTGAAGAGCCGCTTGTCGGTCCCCGGACCAGGAACTCCTGCTGTCAGCTTAAAAGTAATAAATGTATCACTTTCAACTGAATCCATTCCAGTGTTGTATGATAGATCCTGCTTGACTGTGGGGGGGCCTGATTACCATAGCTGGGAACTCTCCGGTTTTGGCTTCCAATTGCCATGTCTCCAGGGCAGAGGCTGATTCTCTGGATGTTGGGAGTTTTTAATAAAACTCTGCCCACTTCCGTGTCTTTCCCATGTGTTCCTCCCACTCCGCCCTCCACTCATAAGTCACTCCCATTTTCTGGCACGAATCGCGTCATTGATACCCAGCGGCACCAGTGGACTCCCCTCCAGGGAGTTCACAATGTAAAGTTCCAAGTATGCCGATCAGCAGTGGGATGACAATTATGCTGCATTGTTAAAACTCCCTGTATTCAACATCAAGAAATTCCTGTTTCTCTTGTAACAAACTTAACTCCTTGGATGCTAGACACATATCCAACAAGACATCTCTAGCATCCAAGAAGGTTAAAAACATGATCTGGGCCCTGGGGTAATTAACATTTAACCCCTTAAGGACCAGCGGTCCCAGGGTGTGTGGTCATTTAAGGCCAGATAGGGAGGTTCGACGTGCCGCCCCATGTGACTGAGTTAAGTACCCCGCACTCCATGATAGCATCTGTTGAAATTATATATTTATTTTCTGAGGCCTAAAATCTAGTCTTACGTATGTCCTCTGGGAGCTCCCATTCTTGACTTTTCCAGGTCTCAGCGCTCCTATTAAATATTTATATGTTTCTGATTAGTGTTAGTGTTTTATTGCCTGAAAAAGGGCTGGGATAAGGCAACAGCCTTTATGAATAGAAAAGCAGTAGAAACTAATCTAAAAAAAATAGCTCATATGTCACTACAAAGAGAATAAACACGATTAATGAAATTGTGTCAATACAGGACAATCTAAACATGAATTAAAAATGCAGGTTTAGCATTATATTTTAGGGATCTAACAAAAAAATATATTTTTGCAGATAATAGCTGGAAGACATTATATTTAAAGGGATAATAAGACTTCATTAGCCCTTAAAATTCTGAATTCAACAATACCAGTGGCATCTCTCAAACCTTTATGGTTTGAGAGATAGCCGCTTTCAAAGTTCCCTCTTTATGGCTTTTCCCCTGACGTTAGTGTTCTAGCTGAGAGCAGGGGAATCCGGTCAGTGAGCAAGCAGCGGCTCTTGGTTTGCAAGCACACGTAGAAGACCATTTTAGTGAAGGACTAGCAATGTGGGACGGCGTTGCCCGTCATGTTACTTAGACAGACACTGTTACACACACAGATTGTCTGAAAGGATGACACAAACATACAGACTAGTGTTGAGCGAGCACCCCGATGCTCGGGTGCTCTGACCGAGCACCCCCTGAGGCTCGAGTGCTCGGCCGAGCACCCGAGCCCCATTGGAATGAATGGGGCGACACCAGGCACCCCCTGCTCTGATGAGGGGAGGGTGCCTGGTCAATGCCCCCTTCATCTCCGCTATGCCCCCTTCATCTCCGAATGCCCCCTTCAGCTCCTCAATGTCCCCCTTCAGCTCCGCTATGCCCGTCTTCCACAATGTGCCCCTTCATCTCCGCTATGCCCCTCTTCCACAATGTGCCCCTTCATCTCCGCTATGCCCCTCTTCCACAATGTCCCCCTTCATCTCCTCTATGCCATAGAGGAGATGAAGGGGGACATTGTGGAAGAGGGGCATAGCGGAGATGAAGGGGCACATTGTGGAAGAGGGGCATAGCGGAGATGAAGGGGCACATTGTGGAAGACGGGCATAGCGGAGATGAAGGGGGACATTGTGGAAGAGGGGCATAGAGTCTATGCCCCTCTTCCACAATGTCCCCCTTCATCTCCGCAATGCCCCCTTCATCTCCGCAATGCCCCCGTACCTCCAGTCCCTGGTGGTCCAGCGGAGCGTCTTGTGATCTGTGCCTCTTCCGGCACAGATCCCCGCCACCCGAACATGGCGGGAGAGCACATGGCGGTACTCGACGAGTACCGCCATGTGCCGAGCAGAGCGATGCTCGAGCCGATCCGAGCATCGGCCGAGCACGCTCGCTCATCACTAATACAGACACATGCAGTTACACACACAGTGTGTCACACTATGTAACACACATAGACACACACACACACACACACATTAGGTGATATATGCAGACAGTTTGTGCGACACACACACAGACAGTATGTGAGACATGCACTGGGGATATACATATGCTCATAAGAGCTGTATAAAATGTTCTAATTTAGTTTAAAGAAAGTGGGTGGCAACAGTAGTATTGTTTTTGAATTCATTGGTATTATGGTGGACACATTGACCACTGTTAGGTGTGTAAGTGGACTCTGAAGGGTAACTGAAAAAGCTTAAAATAGCACATGATGGTTATGGGCCATCTGTTCAGGTGGTAGACAGGGATATCAGTGGTCAGCAGAATATAGTGTGCATATGAATTAAAAGTCTGATTATTTAAGCCTTTGAGTGCCAGAGATGGGAGGTACACAATGCAATGCAAAGCAATGCATTGCATACTCCTCTGGCACTCAAAGGGTTAAAGATAGTAAAAAATGAGAATGACTTGTTCCCTATGGGGATTCCTGGGAACTTTTGTCTTCTGGAGTCCCCATAGGAGAGTCCTGTGGGTCAGCTGGGGGATATAAAATACATGAATATCGGCAAAAAGGGGCGGGGCTTATTAGCGAGTGTGGGCGGGGCTTAACGGGAGATAAAGTACATGAGTGCAGATGGAAAAGGGGTGTGGCTTATTAGTGAGTGCTGGTGGGGCTTAACCGAGTGGCACAAAAGTACTGGTAGTGAAAGAGTTATTAAAGTGCAGTGTTAGAGGCAACATCACTGTAACACAAACCTGTGAATGTGAAGCAGAGAAAACGGCACATGGACAGTGTGCCAAGTGAAAATATAAGCAGAAAGGTCTCCCTCACCTATCAGTGGTTCTCCACACAGGCTCTTTGGCATGCTCCTTCTTCCCTGCAGCTCCCAGTGAGGGCTGAGGTTCAGAGTCGCTCTCCTTCTCAGGTAATGTGAAGGAGGGCAAAAAGAGGCAAGAACACGGTGAATGGGAGGGATAGTAGGACACAATGCCCTATTAGCACTTTTTAGAGATGTCTGGAAAAGCAGTGTGAGTTTTGCAAGAAAAGGAGCAGAGCCTTCTCCCACTACCTTACATTGCTGAGTTGTGGCAAGAGAAGGGTTGGTGTACCTCCTTCCAGGGCCGGATTTATAATAAGGCAGAGTAGGCATCTGCCTACAGGCGCTCCTGACAGAGGGGCGCCTGTCATTGGGATTTTTTTTTTTTTTAATAAGTAGCCAGCCTTTTCCTATCAAGTCTGTGGTCCGGGGGTGTGTGAATGTGATGTGACAAGAAGAGGCAGAGGTGGAGTCAGTGTAATTGGTCAGTCAGATCATTAAGGCGCATTACTAGTACTCACTCGGACTCCTCATTTCACCACTTGGCCTTGCCGGAAGTTCAGAACAACTACCCCGCCTTCTCCATTCCCAGACGCTTGAGCGAGCGGAGCCCACGAGAAGCTGTACACCTGAGTCCTGGACTTGAGGTAACTAGCTGAGCCGGATATGAGACACCCCGCTCCGGCTGCTTGATGTATATTAAGCTGTTTTATCCAATGGATTTGAAACCTATTTTCATGTCAAAATGGCGACAAGCCGCGACTTAGCCTACATACTTAATGGTCTCCCCCAGTCCTCCACGGTCTCCACTGATGTGTAATGTTAATTGATGATGGACCTGGGGCTGGACTGGTTCCATTGCTTACATTTGCTGTAAACCCAATTACCCAAGCATTTTTAATATTGCGGTGTGGACGAGGATGGTGTTTGAGAACAACGGAATCATTAAGTCCAGTCCAGGCCCGTCATCAATTAACATTACATGTCAGTGGAGACTGTGGATGACAGGTCGGGACTGGGAGTCTGGAGACCATTAAGTATGTAGGCCGCAGTAGGCGACATGACAACGTTGCGGCTTGTTGCCATTTTGACCATAGTGATTCGTTGGAACTTGGCATACACGAGGCGGCGGGGTCAGATTTATTTAACCTTTTGAGTGCCAGAGTGGTACCCTTAATCAATGAGTTGTGTACCCCTCTGGCACTCAAAGGGTTTAACTACTGTGTGTTGTCAGAAGGCTCATAATTCACAGAATCAATGAACATATGTAAATAAGGAAAAGGAGTAATTTATACACACATAGTGACATCATGTGATGAAAGGGTATCACAGCTCTGGAACAGTCCTGGAGGTAGAGTGAGATATATGTGTTTAGATTGACCAGTATCACATATATGTTTAAGTTTACTGCGTAATTTTTTTGTGGCTGAATAAATATATTTCAGTCAAAACTTTTTGCACTTTTTTTTTTTGGGGGGGGGAGGGGAGGGGGCGCTTCAGATTTCTGTGCCTACAGGCTCCTGAGATGTAAATCCGGCCCTGCCTCCTTCCGGTCACTGGGTCTTGTCCCTCCGAACTTAGAGCAACCATGTCCTCCTGGTGGTTGCTGTAAGTTAGGAGGTGACAGGAGCGGATGACAGGAAGGAGTCTGGGAGATGTAGTTTATGCAGCAGGAGGCGGTGACACATAGAATGGAGATGAATGGGTGAGAGGTGAGAGAGTGATTGAGTGTGTATGTGGGACTTGTTTTTTTATCTTCAGCAGAATTTGAGGTTGCCTCTGGTAAGCAGTTGTATTTTTTTAAAACGTGTATTGCAATTGTTGCAGTGAAAGGGTTAACACCTGTGGCATTGCAATGTGCGGGAGACTCCTCACCGCGAGCTGCTGCATTTCCTGCAGGAGACAGGCCGACTGGAGCAGAAGCAAGGAAGGCATTTTTTTTATTTCTCAGTGTGTGGCGCGCGCACGTGTGTGTGTGTGTGTGTGTGTGTGTGGCTTGTGGGGCATGTGTGTGTGTCTGTGGTGTAGGAGCAGTGGCAGGCATTTAATTCCTCAGTGTGGCTTGTGTGCCTGTGTGGGGCATGTGTGTGTGTCTGTGGTGCAGGAGCAAGTGGCAGCCATTTTGTTTTTCTTCAGACTTGTGTACTGGTGGGTGGGCTGGATAGTGGGGCGGGCCAACTCCCTACTGGTGTGAAAATCACACCCCCATTGAATCACCCAATGGGAACAGTAACTCAACCTTACTGCCGCCCCTGGGTGTGTCTGGCAGGCACACAGAAGTCTTCTTTTATATATATAGATTTATGTTTCTATAATGAGATCTCAGCACTGCTGCAGAGCCGCCGCCGGTCCTGGAACCGGATTCCCCTGCTGTCAAATAGAATGCTGACGTCAGAGGAGAGGAAACTTTGAAAGCAGATATCTCTCAAACCATAAAGGTTTGAGAGATGCCACTGGTAGGAATTCAGTATTTTAAGGGCTACAACATGGGGGATAGTAATACAGAAGTTTTACTATCCCTTTAAAATTATGTAAAGTCATTTCATTTTTAGGTGTTAATGTAACCTGAATAGACTTCACCTTTAACTGGGAACACATAAGGAGCTAATATATAAAAGGTGAAGTGTTTCTGAGTGCCTGCCAGTCACTCCCTGGGGCAGAAGAGGACAGTGATCTGAGGACGATTGGGTGGAGTGGCAATCTTAGCAAATCACTGCAGAAACACAACCACTGATGCAGTGATTTGGACAGGACTGGGAAGTCGTGCTGCCCAGTCCTTTCCAAATCACTGCAGGAACATGGCCATTCTTCTACTCTCCTTTCCACTCTCCCGTTCGCCACTTCAATTTTCTTCCTCTTTCTCCCACTCTCTCTTTAATTGCTCATGGTGGTCTGCTTCACTCTCTCTTATACCTTCTCTTTTGCAACTCCAGCTATTATTCTGTCTCCCCTGCCCTCCTTTTTGCTGCTCTGGCTCTTCTGGTCTCCTTCAAACCTCACCACTCCTCCTCTTCTGGTCTCCTTCACACCTCATCAGCCCGCCCCTTCTGCTCTCCTTCACACCTCTCCACTCCTCCTCTTCTGGTCTCCTTCACACCTCTCCACTCCTCCTTTTCTGCTCTCTTTCACACCTCACCACTCCGCCCCTTCTGGTCTCCTTCACACCTCTCCACTCCTCCTCTTCTGGTCTCCTTCACACCTCTCCACTCCTCCTTTTCTGCTCTCCTTCACACCTCTCCACTCCTCCTCTTCTGGTCTCCTTCACACCTCACCACTCCGCCCCTTCTGGTCTCCTTCACACCTCTCCACTCCTCCTCTTCTGGTCTCCTTCAAACCTCTCCACTCCTCTTCTGGTCTCCTTCACACCTCTCCACTCCTCCTTTTCTGCTCTCCTTCACACCTCTCCACTCCTCCTTTTCTGCTCTCCTTCACACCTCTCCACTCCTTCTCTTCTGGTCTCATTCACACCTCTCCACTCCTCCTTTTCTGGTCTCCTTCACACCTCTCCACTCCTCCTTTTCTGCTGTCTTTCACACCTCACCACTCCGCCCCTTCTGGTCTCCTTCACACCTCTCCACTCCTCCTCTTCTGGTCTCCTTCACACCTCTCCACTCCTCCTTTTCTGCTCTCCTTCACACCTCTCCACTCCTCCTCTTCTGGTCTCCTTCACACCTCACCACTCCGCCCCTTCTGGTCTCCTTCACACCTCTCCACTCCTCCTCTTCTGGTCTCCTTCAAACCTCTCCACTCCTCTTCTGGTCTCCTTCACACCTCTCCACTCCTCCTTTTCTGCTCTCCTTCACACCTCTCCACTCCTCCTTTTCTGCTCTCCTTCGCACCTCTCCACTCCTTCTCTTCTGGTCTCATTCACACCTCTCCACTCCTCCTTTTCTGGTCTCCTTCACACCTCTCCACTCCTCCTCTTCTGATTTTCTTCACATTTCTCCACTCCACCTTTTCTGGTCCCCTTCACACCTCTCCACTCCTCCTCTTCTGGTCTCCTTCATACCTCACCACTCCTCCTCTTCTGGTCTCCTTCACACCTCACCACTCCTCCTCTTCTGGTCTCCTTCACATTTCTCCACTCCTCCTTTTCTGGTCTTCTTCACACCTCTTCAATCCTCCTTTTCTGGTCTCCTTCACACCTCGCCACTCCTCTTCTGGTCTCCTTCACACCTCTCCACTCCTCCTTTTCTGCTCTCCTTCACACCTCTCCACTCCTCCTTTTCTGCTCTCCTTCGCACCTCTCCACTCCTTCTCTTCTGGTCTCATTCACACCTCTCCACTCCTCCTTTTCTGGTCTCCTTCACACCTCTCCACTCCTCCTCTTCTGATTTTCTTCACATTTCTCCACTCCACCTTTTCTGGTCCCCTTCACACCTCTCCACTCCTCCTCTTCTGGTCTCCTTCATACCTCACCACTCCTCCTCTTCTGGTCTCCTTCACACCTCACCACTCCTCCTCTTCTGGTCTCCTTCACATTTCTCCACTCCTCCTTTTCTGGTCTTCTTCACACCTCTTCAATCCTCCTTTTCTGGTCTCCTTCACACCTCGCCACTCCTCCTCTTCTGGTCTCCTTCACACCTTGAAACCCTCTTCCACTACACCTTCTCTCCTCTCCTCTCCTCTCCCTCCATCCCTTTTGCTGCTCCTGCTTTCTCTTTTGCTGCTCCTGCTCTCCTCTCCTGCTCTCAGGCTCTCCCTCTTACCTTCCTGAACAAGTCTCACAAGAGCAACATTGTACTTCGATTACTAGTAAAAAATATACATATTACAGTGCTACATTGAGATCAAAGCAGTCCTGCGGTATGCATTTTTTCATGTGTCCCCAGTTCAAGTGAGGTCTGGTCAGCCTATGCTATTGTTCCTTTAACCCTTTCAGTGCCAGATAGAGTTGTTGGAAACCTCTCTGACAGTCAAAAGGTTAATTGGTATAAGGAACAAAACCGTAGACGTCCCTTGGACAGCCCCCGTTCCTCTATTGCGTTCCTGAGTCTGGAATGTACCTGTTGCAGAGTTGACTTTACTGTAAAGAGGCCCTTTGCCGTGTTTGCTATACAAATATTATCGGATTGATAGGATAACAAGTGTTCTCCAGTCATGGTTTCCCTTTAATTCACATTTTTGATAATTATTTCCTTTGTCCTGTTGTCTTTGATCTATTTTTTTGAACATTTGTTAAATAAAATCTTTTGTTATAACTTTAAGCATTGTACTTACAGCTACAGTAAAACAATCATTATTCAGGTTTTATTCCTAAAATATACTCCTACAGTTCCTTTAAATTACAATATCCTATTCAGAGAACATTTATCTAATTTTGTTGTGCTGTTTGTAATGAGAGACAAGACTAGTCAGTTTATTCAGTGTGATTTGTGTCCACTGCTCTTATAGTCAGAAAGGCTGTTATTCTAACCCATTTACAGACAATCCTGGATGTTATTTCAGGATTGCTGTGGTATTTGGAGCCCTGGAATCCCATCTAATCTGCCCATTTTCCTACTGTAAAAACCTCTAACCTCATTTGGTCCTTGGTCTTGTCTTTTGTTTGGGACAGCCTTATGCCTATCCCATGCATGCTTAAATTCTGTCACTGTATTAACTTCTACCACTTCTGCTGGTAGGCTATTCCACTTATCTACTACCCTCTCAAGGAAGTAAAACTTTCTTACATTACATCCTGTGTCCCTCTAGTTTTAGACTATGGCCTCTTGTCCTAACATATTTACTCCTTTGAAATATACTTCCATCCTGCACTTTGTTGGATCCCTTCATGTATTTGAATGTTACTATCATATCCCCTCTCTCTCTTCTCTCCTCCAAGCTATACATGTTCAGATCCTTTAGTCTATCCTGATATGTATTTTCTTGTAAACCAGTCACCATTTTAGTAGCCCTTCTCTGAATTCTCTCTAGAGTATCTATATCCTTCTGGAGATGGGGTCTCCAGTACTGTACACAATACACTAGGTGAGGTCTAACTAGAGATCTAGATCTAAATTTTAGGCATCTATGCACAGATGTCAGCAGGACATATGGGTTATTTAATTGTTATTTCAGGATTGCTGTGGTATTTGGAGCCCTGGAATCCCATCTAATCTGCCCATTTTCCTACTGTAAAAACCTCTAACCTCATTTGGTCCTTGGTCTTGTCTTTTGTTTGGGACAGCCTTATGCCTATCCCATGCATGCTTAAATTCTGTCACTGTATTAACTTCTACCACTTCTGCTGGTAGGCTATTCCACTTATCTACTACCCTCTCAAGGAAGTAAAACTTTCTTACATTACATCCTGTGTCCCTCTAGTTTTAGACTATGGCCTCTTGTCCTAACATATTTACTCCTTTGAAATATACTTCCATCCTGCACTTTGTTGGATCCCTTCATGTATTTGAATGTTACTATCATATCCCCTCTCTCTCTTCTCTCCTCCAAGCTATACATGTTCAGATCCTTTAGTCTATCCTGATATGTATTTTCTTGTAAACCAGTCACCATTTTAGTAGCCCTTCTCTGAATTCTCTCTAGAGTATCTATATCCTTCTGGAGATGGGGTCTCCAGTACTGTACACAATACACTAGGTGAGGTCTAACTAGAGATCTAGATCTAAATTTTAGGCATCTATGTACAGATGTCAGCAGGACATATGGGTTATTTAATTGTATATAACCAGAGTTCATATTTGGTTTTAATGCTCTGCACTTTGAAGCTATATAATAATAATTTCTTACTAATTTCTACTAATAGTAGTAGTTGTAAAATGATGGAAAATGTTTTAAATGGGAATTATACCTATACCTATCTATCTAAGAACAGACAATAGGCTTCAATAATAAATGTTACAGAGAAAAGCTCCACCCATGGTTTTGGAGACCTCTTGACTTTATCAGATTGTTATCTGAAAATAACTACAACAGAGTTGCAATGCAAAAAAATTTGCATACACCCAATGGCCACCTTATTTGCATACCTGGGAACTCTCCGGTTTTGCCCCGGAGACTCCGGATTTCAGACTGAATTACCGGGTCTCCGGGGCAATGTGTGGATCGCCGGGTGGGCAGAGTTTAAATAGAAACTCTGCCCACTTGTGCTCCGTCCCGCCCGGTTCCTCCCACTCCCCGCCCTCTTCCATACATTTTTCAGTTTTTTTTTTGTTCCGCCCCCCTCCGCGGCTAAGCCACGCCCCTTTTATGACGCAAATCGCGTCATTTTCATCCTAGGTCGGCATTGACAGGGTTACCCTCCGGGTAACCCTGTTTTAAAAGTTCCCAGGTATGCTTATTTGGCACATCTAACTAGTACCTGGTAGGCCCCCCCTTGCCTCTAGAACAGCCTTGATTAATTTACAGCATGGATTTAGCACGCTGCTGGAAACATTCCTTAGGGATTTTGGTCCATGCTGACTCAATAGCATCAAGTAGTTCCTGAAGATTTGTTGGCCACACAATCATACTGCGAACCTCTTGTTCCATCTAATCACAAACTGCCCTGTTGGATTGAGATCTGGGGACTATGAAAGCCATTGGTGTAAACTAAAATGACAGCCATGTTCGTGGAACCATCTTGAGATGATGTATGCTTTGTGACTGGATCATTATTGTGCTGGAAGTATCTGAAAATGGGTACACTGTGGCCATAAATGGCTGCACATGGTCAGCAACAATGATTGTGAATGCTGTGGTATTCAAATCATTGCCAGTTTGTATTAAGGGGCCTAATGTGTGCCAAGAAAACATTCTCTAAACCATTACACCACCACCAGCACGTACTGTTGACACAAGGTAGGATGGATCCATGGATTCATGCGGTTTACACCAAATAATGACCCTACTATCTGAATGTCACAGCAGATATAGAGGTTCATCAGACCAGGCAACGTTTTTCCAATCATCAATCGTCCAGTTTTGGTCATCCCATTCCCTCTGTAGCCTCATCTTCCTATTAATAGCTGACAGCCAATGTGATCTTTTGCTTCTGTAGCCCATCCACTTCGAGGTTTGAAACGTTATGCGTTCAGAGATTCCCGTCTGTACAGCACTGTTGTAAAAGGGTGGCAATTTGAGTATTTGTGGCTTGTCTGTCAGCTTGAACAAATCTAGCCATTCTCCTCTGGCCTCTCTCATTAACAAGGTGTATTTGTCCACAAAACTGTTTTTTGTTTATCATATCATTCTCTGTAAACTCTGGAGACTAAGTATATTAAAATCTAGCATTGAAGGGGTTAAAAACCTCATTTAACTCAATGGGATTTTTTTAAAATATTTATTTGTCACCTGTGGTGCAGTTTATCCAAGTATTACTGCAGTTCTCCTTAGAGCACGAGCCACACTGAGCAGACTGTACCGTGTGCCCCAGATCAATAAGGATAGAGGGATCCAGAGAGTTCCAAACTGCACTGTATTACAGTTACGGTTTTTCCATCACTGTGGGGAGCCCCTTCCCTCAATAACTGGAAAATATCAAAATCAGCTGACCCTGAGTGCTTTGAAATATTAATACTTAAAGTTTCCCAGAATGTTGTAGATTGTAGGAGATGTCTCTACTAAAGATAATGAAGGGGTGCTCTGATCAGTCTTCAAGGAACCTTAAACATGCTACAAATTGGAGACCTAACTTACTATTAGAATTGGCACCAGTGTAGAAACTAATGAAGTAGTTAATTGGTGAAGATCATTTACATAGCTGGAGACTCCAGGTTTTGCTGTTGATTACCAAGTCTCCGGCGCAGAGGCTGATTTGCCTGATGTGGGGAGTTTCTAATGAAAATCTACCCACTTCTGCTCCTTATCATCCTGTTCCTCCCATTCACTGCCCACTTCATCTCCTTCCCCACCCTGTTCCTCATACTTTTTCCACGTCTTTTAAGCCCCGCCCCCACTCACAACTAAGCCAGCCCCCTTTTTGACAATAACCACATCATTTATCTCCCCCAGCAGCACCACAAGACAAAGCTCCCAGGTATGATCATGCAGTAGGAATCATACACCCAGGGATGACTAACCATGGGGCAAATGGGGCCCTGTGTTCTAGGAGCATCTGAAACGGGCCCAGCTGTCCTCTGTATTTTCAAATTCCCGTGTTCTGATTCCACTTTTTGCAGTGTAGCAGCTTACAGCATGTCCCCAATACTTCCTATCCTCATCACATGGTAACTGCACGCACCATTTCCACAGCAGTGATATAGTAACTTCCAGATCACTACCCAGAAGTACTCTATGACTGTAATGGTCATACTACTATGTGAGTGGCAAAGGAGGCACTGGGACATGTTATAAACTGCTGCATTACAGGAAAACGGAATTGGAACACAGAGTGGGGTGAGGGAATCTAAATATATTAACACTTTGAGCGATAAAGGGGGTAGGGCGAGAAAGGTTCCTGGGGGATTTAACCCCTTTGCAATGCACTGGAAACCCCTCTAGCATCCAAGGAGTTAATAATTGTTGGTAAATGGTCACTTGGGGACTTAGACCTCCACAAATGGCCATAGTTTCATTAAGGGTACTTTAAGGGCACTAGGACAAGAGTGATATCCCCTGATGCAGAGATACCCTTGATCACTGGAGGGGAGAAATGAGGTACAGTGAATCAGAGGAAACATCTGCATACAAATACAGTCACGTGTACATCTATATACATATGCGGTGTATATATTTGAGGGGAGCCCCTTGTGATCCCACCTGTTGTCACTCACCCCTGCTTTCAGTTTGACTGATTACCTTTAGACCCAGACAGTTGCCAGGAATGCCTTCCACCAGTGGGCCCTGGGCAGCTGCACACTTTTCCCTTTTGTCAAAATGGCACCAGCTGTAGGTAGAGAGTATTGTCTGTATCAGACAACAGTGAATTTGATCAGGGGCTGAGTCTTGGAAGGTGTGGCCACGGTTGGGGCCAGGGGTGCCCCATCATGATCTCATTCTTTCTCACCGGCAGCCAGAGAAGAGCCAAACCTGTGTGGGTGGGGCATAAACTTACATGAAAAGGGATTATGGAATGTCAGATATGACCAGAAAAATGTGAGAACTTAGAAGAATTTTAGAAAATGCCACAAGGTTTATGACCTATTTTACATGCGTGCCAGAGCAGTGTCCAGCTCGCTTAAAGAAATGCTTTGGACACCTCTCTGACACTCAAACGGTTAACTCCTTGAGAACTACAAAAGTAGCACATTGACCAGAGTTTAACCCCTAAAGGACCGGCGGAGCAATTTTTTTTTTTTTTGGCTAAACGACTCAGGGATACCCAGATGGCGTGCAGCCTCGCGGGCAGCCCTGAAATCCATGACGTGCCAGGACCGTCATGGGTCGTTATCACACGTTGGACCCATGACGGTCCTTAAGGGGTTAATAATGTGTGAATTTCAGTTACCCCTTTCATACAGTTCTGTTTTTCCTTTTTGTTAGTTCACAATTCTCCCATTTATCACTGGGAGTCTCTACTCATCCTGGGACAGTTTAGGGTCATTTTGACCATTTATGTGCCAGAGGGGCTGAAAACGCATTGAGTAGAAACCCTCTGGCACTCAAAGAGTTTAACACATATCTGCCAGGCATGCAATCTCATTAGGGTTGCCACCTTTTCTTCAAGAAAATACCGGCCATGGCATTCCCTCCATAGACTTAACATTGGACAGAAGCCAATTTTTTACCGGCCTGCCCATAAAATACCGGCTGGGTGGCAACCTTAAATCTCCTTGAAGTGGATGGGAGAGTTGTAGCCATGCCTGGGAACTTTAGAAATCAGATCTTTGAACTATTAACCCTTAACACTACCAAGATTAGATTCTAGGTACTTTGACAGTATTTGCTGTAACCCAGAGATTATGTAATAATCAGTCCTCACAGAACCTTTAACATTCTACAGTTCTGAGACATCACTTCTCACTCACTCACAAGACAAGCAGGACTTCTACTACTGCTTTTCTGGTAGAAATATCACTAATATGGATATCAAATAAGCAGTGAATTGGTCTAAATCATGTAGTAGCAAACACTGGACTCTCTGACCCTGAGAATTTGTCCCTCCACCTTGATATTTGGTTCAAAACTGTGAGAGCTCCCAGGTATGGTTATAGCACAGGGCTAGATAATCAGGGCTGGATTTCCCATCAGGCAAAGTAGGTAACTGCCTAGAGCGCCAAATTTTGATGGGCACTTCAGCTGTGCTGGCCACACCCACATCTGTTTTGTTGGTGTGGCCAGAGCAATCTCATTGCCCCTGCACCATTTTAGTACCCCTTTACAAGTCATTATTTACCCCCCTTGGTTGCTAGAGAGATATCCATTGTTTTACAAAGCAGTGCATTGATGATTTTTCTAGAAACCAAAGAGTTATAGCTTTTCTTTGTCCTTGCTTGTTATAGGCCAAGGGTATTATCTGTGCTGGAAATATTGATGGGACTGGGGGGGTGTCATGTGAAGAATGGGGGTGTGGCTATGGGTGGAGCTAAGGGCACTTAGCATGCCTTGTCTAAGGAAGACTGGAATGTAAATCCAGCCCTGACTGTATGTTCATCTCAGGTGTACCTAAGCAAGGTACCCTAGTCCCACCCAGCCAAATACTTCATAAGACCTCAACTCCAGTACCATCCACTCTTGCCTGGTACAGCAAATAGCCCTAAAGTAAGATGACCAGATATCCCTTTAAAGCTTATGAAAAGTTCTCCAGGACTGCACAGGGATCAGTGCACCCCTGTAGTGTGTCTTTTTCATAAGCATCCTCCATTCACTGGGATATCTGGTCCCCTTACCATAAAGGAACAGTATATGTTTATTATGAAGAAAAAATATTGTAAGGCTTCTCCTGCTGATTAACCACTTAAGGACTTTTTTTTATCCAGATCAGGGCTCTCTGAATGGTGTGAAGCCGAGCAGGGAGCCCTGAAATCCATGACAGTCCTGGCACATCATGGGTCCTATTATGGGTCCTTAAGGGGTTAAGTCAGTGGTGTTCCTATTGCTAGGGAATGGCTGGATTTCAGATGAAACTGTTATTCTTTATATTAAACTGCTAGCCATAATGCCACATGGCATCTAGACAGTTCACCTGGTACACAGAGAGCTATTGTACAGGAGAGGTGAGCCACTGGCTTCAGTACTCCATGGAAAATCAGAGTCAGGACTATAATAACATTTCAATAAAGCAACTGCCAGCGGTGGGGGTACATTTTTGCAATCAGCAGGTAAAGATCTACAGCAGGGGTAGTCAAGTGTTGAAAGTCCAGTTTTTAGGGATTTCATCTCCTATCATCCCCAACATGGGTCACTCATTCATTGGAACTTGCATGAGCATCTCTTCCTACCTTGTATCTAATGTGGAAGGTTTGCATGTCTCCACCAGGGGATAAACTACCACTTGTGTAGCAGTTGCACTGCACTCGGACCAGCCAGCTTTAGACCCATGGATTGCTTAACCCTTTGAGTGCCAGATGGGTACGCAAAGCATTGCGAAGTTATGCGTTGCATACCCCTCTGTCACGCAAAGGGCTAAAATGTAAAATGGTTGGTACTTTTCAATAGTCTGCATAGAGTTGGGGGCCCAAAATCTTTTTGCCCCATGGCCCTTATTCACTAGGTCCACCACTAGAATATAATATTTGGAATATTAACCCTTAAGGCTCTTGGTAATGTCCCTATGTGCTCTAGCCCAGACGTGCTACAATCAGTCATTCAATGTACATAAGAGACAAACAGGGCTTCTTCCACTGCCTTTTTGGCAGAAATTGTACAAATTTAGAGACTACAGACACACTTATTTGGTGCAGATCGTATAGTAAATAACACTGGACTCTCTCACCCTCAGAATTTGTCTCTTCACCCTGAGATCTGGGTTAAAAGCCTGATCCTCAGGGTCAAATCCTATGAGTTCTCAGGTATGTCCATATGCCTACAAGAACATTTGACTGGGTGTAAATTTACTGCATTCCGGCATGGACACAGTGAAGTTGCAGCATTCTAGGTTTTGGTGAATTCATGCAGAGATAGTCGCTCATGTGAAAGGGACCACAGACCATCAGCATAACTTTCTGCACGGGCGACATCACCAATGCACCATCTCTGTGCTGGTGCTATGTGAAATCATTCTTAAAAGGATAAAGTAGCAACCCTAAAGGTTTCTCATTCATTAATCTATGTGCAGATATGTGCATACAATTTCTTTGTTGCATGTTAGTAAATAAGATAATGTAACCCTTCATGTTCAGCAATTAGAGATGAGATATAAGCCCCCCCAGCTGATAACTCAACTTTGCTAATCCCTTTAACCTGAGATATTTATTTAAAGGAGCAGTAAATCTTTTTTATGAAAACCTCTATGTTATAGAGCTTTTCCTGTTGTGTAAAACAACAATACTCCCACTACTTTCAGTTGTTTTATTCAAAAATTCTAACAGTTCAAATAATTAGGAAGTGAATTACAGTGTAATTACTTCCTGATAGAAAGTGATTCAGCAGTTTCTATCACATTCTATGTAAAGCTGTTTGTCATTGACTTTCCTCTCAAATAGAATATAACAGAATAACTAATTGGAATCTGACCACTAGAGGGCACTGCAAATGTAAAAAAAACAAACAAAAAACGTAGAATTTAAACTGTAATAACTCTGGAAGTATGCATCTCTCAGCAGTGGGAGTACTCTTATTTTACTTAACAGGAAATTCCCTACAGTATATATTTTTTCATAACAAGAGATTACTGCTCCTTTAAGTCTCCTCAACAGTTTGACGTTCAGAAGCTTCTTTTATACAGATTTCAAGTTCTTGAGCTGATTTACGCACGCACCACTTAGTGTTCTGGACTTAATCCGGATTAAAGATGCAATCCTTTAACCAAACAAACAAATACAAAAAATTAAAAAACACTGGTTCTGGAATAATATAAGGACAGGAATACAAAGAAAAGGATTTATAGTTTAGTTAGTGATTACACTGGTGATTAGACCTTTCTTTTAAACCAGTGGTTCTCAGTGGTGGCCCTCAGGATACAATAACAGTTAATTTTTAGTGATACACCTGCTTCATTACAGAAGGTTAATCAGTGGATCAATCATTGTGATTGCTCTACCTCTGTTTAAGGTATAGTCTCAATTAATATGAAGAAAAAAAATGCAGTGAGTGAACAGAAGAAAAATCTAAATCAAATCAATATTTGTTGTGACCACCCTTTTCCTTCAAAACTGCATCAGTTCTTCTAGGTACACTTGCATAAATTCAGGGATTTTGTAAGCATAGAGTCAGTTGTATGATTAAACAATTATACCAAACAGGTGCTAATGATCATCAATTTAATATGTGGGTTGAAACACAATCATTAACTGAAACAGAAACAGCTGTAGGAGGAATAAAACTGGATGAGGAACAGCCAAACTCAGTTAACAAGGTGAGGTTGATGAAGACCGTTAAATGTCAAAAGTCATACGCCATGGTAAGATAGCACAGCAACAAGGCACAAGGTAGTTATACTGCATCAGCAAAGTCTTTCCTAGGAAGAAATCTCAAGGCAGGCAGGGGTTTCCAGATGTGCTGGATCTTTTGAAGAAGCACAAAGAAACAGGCAATGTTGAGGACCGTAGACGCAGTGGTCGGCCAAGGAAATTTAGTGCAGCAGATTAACCCCTTAAGGACCGGGAAAATCTGAGGTCGTTTTCCCTTAAGGACCGGAGCAATTCTGACCTTTTTGACTATGTCTTTGTTCAACAGTGTTTTCCCTCTTAGGCTTTTATTCCACCCCCATAAATTATATACTGTTTTTTTTAAGCATAAATAGGGCTTTTATTTGATACCCTATTTATATGGATAACCCACCATTCACTTTATTAAAATTAAAAAAAAGATAAAAAAATGTAAAAAAAACCCCACCATTTTTGATTTTTCTCTTGGGATCAATTGGCCACAAAGGGTTACATTTTTATGGAGACTGCATGAAAGGTATGACCGGTCAGTCATACCTACAAAATGCGCAGTTTAAAGTGGCCACTGTCCTCCCGGGTGAAAATCCCCATGTCCCTTTTTCCCACCCTATTTTGACACTTTTTTGTCCCTGGCATTTGGTGGTGTATATAAGTGTATTACATGGCTCCACAACAATCAAACTTGAAATATTGTTTAATTATTAGTGTTGAGCGAGCATGCTCGGCCGATGCTCGGATCGGCTCGAGCATCGCTCTGCTCGGCACATGGCGGTACTCGTACGAGTACCGCATGTGCTCGCCCGCCATGTTCGGGTCTCCTCCCCGCACGTTTTGCGGCTGCTGCGCAGCCAATAAACGTGCAGGGAGGCTCTGACATCGGTGTAATGCCAGCAGCCATGTTGGCTGCTGGCATTACACTGATTGGCTGGCCAGAACCCGTGGTCAGGTGCTGTATAGCACCTGACCATCGAGTTCGGCTCAGTCTGAGCCAGGGAGAGCTGAGGATAGGAAGGGAAAGGCAGTGTAGGGAGGAAAAAAAAAAATTGTGACAAAAAAGAACCAAAAGTCCTTTTTAGGACTACTGTGTGTGGGGGCAGCAGGTTATATTGTGTGTGGGGGGAAAAAAAAAAAAAAAAAAAAAAAAAATATTCTGTTTAGTGTGAAAAGTTGCAGATTAGAGCACATTCTGTTTAGTGTGCACAGTTGCAGATTAGAGCACATTCTGTTTAGTGTGCAAAGTTGCAGATTAGAGCACATTCTGTTTAGTGTGCAAAGTTGCAGATTAGAGCACATTCTGTTAAGTCTTCAAACTAAAATATCAAAGTCACGTATTCCATTCAGTGTGCGTCGCCGCAGTTTAGCAGCACATTCTGAGTACTGTGCAGAGTTGCAGAATAGGAAGAAATACTGTTAAGTCTTCAAACTAAAATATCAAAGTCACATATTCCATTCAGTGTGCTTCGCCGCAGTTTAGCAGCACATTCTGTGTACTGTGCAGAGTTGCAGAATAGGAAGAAATACTGTTAAGTCTTCAAACTAAAATATCAAAGTCACATATTCCATTCAGTGTGCTTCGCCGCAGTTTAGCAGCCTATTCTGTGTACTGTGCAGAGTTGCAGAATAGGAAGAAATACTGTTAAGTCTTCAAACTAAAATATCAAAGTCACATATTCCATTCAGTGTGTTTCACCGCCGTTTAGCAGCCTATTCTGTGTACTGTGCAGAGTTGCAGAATAATAAGAAATACTGTTAAGTTTTCAAACTCAAATATTAAAGTCACATATTCCATTCAGTGTGTTTCACCGCAGTTTAGCAGCCTATTCTGTGTACTCTGTACAGTTGCAGAATAATAAGAAATACTGTTAAGTTTTCAAACTCAAATATTAAACTCACATATTCCATTCAGTGTGTTTCACCGCCGTTTAACAGCCTATTCTGTGTACTCTGTACAGTTGCAGAATAATAAGAAATACTGTTAAGTTTTCAAACTCAAATATTAAAGTCACATATTCCATTCAGTGTGTTTCACCGCCGTTTAACAGCCTATTCTGTGTACTCTGTACAGTTGCAGAATAATAAGAAATACTGTTAAGTTTTCAAACTCAAATATTAAAGTCACATATTCCATTCAGTGTGTTTCACCGCCGTTTAACAGCCTATTCTGTGTACTCTGTACAGTTGCAGAATAATAAGAAATACTGTTAAGTTTTCAAACTCAAATATTAAAGTCACATATTCCATTCAGTGTGTTTCACCGCCGTTTAACAGCCTATTCTGTGTACTCTGTACAGTTGCAGAATAATAAGAAATACTGTTAAGTTTTCAAACTCAAATATTAAAGTCACATATTCCATTCAGTGTGTTTCACCGCCGTTTAACAGCCTATTCTGTGTACTCTGTACAGTTGCAGAATAATAAGAAATACTGTTAAGTTTTCAAACTCAAATATTAAACTCACATATTCCATTCAGTGTGTTTCACCGCAGTTTAGCAGCCTATTCTGTGTACTCTGCAGAGTTGCAGAATAATAAGAAATACTGTTAAGTTTTCAAACTCAAATATTAAAGTCACATATTCCATTCAGTGTGTTTCACCGCAGTTTAGCAGCCTATTCTGTGTACTCTGTACAGTTGCAGAATAATAAGAAATACTGTTAAGTTTTCAAACTCAAATATTAAACTCACATATTCCATTCAGTGTGTTTCACCGCAGTTTAGCAGCCTATTCTGTGTACTCTGCAGAGTTGCAGAATAATAAGAAATACTGTTAAGTTTTCAAACTCAAATATTAAAGTCACATATTCCATTCAGTGTGTTTCACCGCAGTTTAGCAGCCTATTCTGTGTACTCTGTACAGTTGCAGAATAATAAGAAATACTGTTAAGTTTTCAAACTCAAATATTAAACTCACATATTCCATTCAGTGTGTTTCACCGCAGTTTAGCAGCCTATTCTGTGTACTCTGCAGAGTTGCAGAATAATAAGAAATACTGTTAAGTTTTCAAACTCAAATATTAAAGTCACATATTCCATTCAGTGTGTTTCACCGCAGTTTAGCAGCCTATTCTGTGTACTCTGTACAGTTGCAGAATAATAAGAAATACTGTTAAGTTTTCAAACTCAAATATTAAACTCACATATTCCATTCAGTGTGTTTCACCGCCGTTTAACAGCCTATTCTGTGTACTCTGTACAGTTGCAGAATAATAAGAAATACTGTTAAGTTTTCAAACTCAAATATTAAAGTCACATATTCCATTCAGTGTGTTTCACCGCCGTTTAACAGCCTATTCTGTGTACTCTGTACAGTTGCAGAATAATAAGAAATACTGTTAAGTTTTCAAACTCAAATATTAAACTCACATATTCCATTCAGTGTGTTTCACCGCAGTTTAGCAGCCTATTCTGTGTACTCTGTACAGTTGCAGAATAATAAGAAATACTGTTAAGTTTTCAAACTCAAATATTAAAGTCACATATTCCATTCAGTGTGTTTCAACGCCGTTTAACAGCCTATTCTGTGTACTCTGCAGAGTTGCAGAATAGTAAGAAATACTGTTAAGTTTTCAAACTCAAATATTAAAGTCACATATTCCATTCAGTGTGTTTCACCGCCGTTTAACAGCCTATTCTGTGTACTCTGTACAGTTGCAGAATAATAAGAAATACTGTTAAGTTTTCAAACTCAAATATTAAAGTCACATATTCTGTGTAAGATGAAGAAGGCGGGTAAAAAGGGACGGGGAAGTGGACGTGATCCTGAAAGTTCAGGGCGCGGGTCAGGACGCGGAGAAACTGTGCCTGGTGCCAGAGCACAAGAAAGAAAGACATCCACCATACCTAGCTTCATGTGTAATTTTACAGGGTGTCGCAGGACATCACTCTCGAGGTCCGACCACTGCGAACAGGTGGTCGGTTGGATGACAGCTGATACTGCTTCCAGTCGGTTAAGCACCACCCTGTCTTCCACCAAGTCCACTCTCAGTAGCCAAGAGTCTGGTCAACATAATCCTCACTCTGATCATCCTTCCTCCCACCATACACGGTCTGGTCAAAGAAGTGATCCCACACTGGGATATAGTGAGGAGCTCGTCTCATCACCAATCCTTCATTTGACCCTCTCTCCAAGCACGCTTGCAGAGGAACATGACATCTTGTGCCCTGATTCACAACCTCTAGAGGCTACCCAATCTCAAGAAGATGACAGATGTGAACGGCATTTAAGGTCAAAGGAAGTAGTGGATGATGATGATGATGATGAGACACAGTTGCCATTAAATCAACCACTATTTCCGTCTCAAGACCTTGTTGAGGAGAATGTTATACAGTTGTCAATGACTGAGTATGTGGTGGGATCAAGACTTGAGGAGGATGATCAGAGTGAGGAAGTGGAGGAGGACTTGGTGGACGATGAGGTGACTGACCCCACCTGGGAAGGTGTAGAGCCGAGCGATGACAGCAGTCCTGAGGGTGAGCCATCTGCAGCACCGCAACAGGCTGGAAGAGGCAGTGGTGTGGCTACAGAAAGAAGGCGGACCGCACCAAACCGGCCCGCAAATGTTCCACGGAGCACCCCCTTGCGTAAATCTACCTTGCCAAGGGGTAGGTGTTCCGCGGTATGGCGTTTTTTTAAGGAAAGTGCGGACGACAAAAGAATTGTAGTTTGCAACCTGTGCCACACCAGAATGAGCCGAGGCATGAACACTAGAAACCTCACCACCACCAGCATGATCCGACACATGGCATCCAAGCACCGTAGTAAGTGGGAGGAACGCCTGGATCGCCCATCTGTGTCTGCAGGCCACACCACTGCCTCCTCTTCCCCTGTTTTCGGTGCCGGCCAATCGCCTGTCGAAGGCGCAGGCCCGCATACCTCCCGCCCTGCACCTGTAGCATCTGAAGCACCATCAGCGACCACATCCACTTCCCTGTCCCAGCACAGCGTCCAAATGTCGTTACCCCAGGCATTTGAGCGCAAGAGAAAGTACCCAGCCACCCACCCACAGGCCATAGCACTAACCTCACACCTTTCAAAATTACTGGCCATCGAAATGCTGCCATTTAGGCTTGTGGACACTGAGTCCTTCCGCAGCCTGATGGCAGCAGCTGTCCCTCGGTACGCGGTCCCCAGCCGCCACTACTTTTCCCGGTGTGCCATCCCCGCATTACACCACCATGTGTCCCGTAACATCACCCGTGCCCTGACCAACGCAGTTACTGGGAAGGTCCACTTAACGACTGACACATGGACAAGTGCTTGTGGCCAGGGACGCTACATTTCCCTGACGGCACACTGGGTGAATGTCGTGGAGGCTGGGAGCGACTCGGACCCTGGGATGGCACGGGTGCTACCCACGCCGAGGATTGCGGGCCCTACCTCCATCAGGGTTTCCACCAGCACCTACGTTATTGGCTCCTCCTCCTCCGTTTCCACCTCCGAATTCTCTACACACACCGCCACTCCCCCATCAGCCAGTAGCTGGAAGCAGTGTAGCACTGCAGTGGGGAAGCGTCAACAGGCCGTGCTGAAGCTGATCTGCCTTGGGGACAAACAGCACACGGCCTCAGAGCTGTTGCAGGGGATTAGTCACCAGACCGAGCAGTGGCTCTCGCCACTCAACCTGCAACCAGGCATGGTTGTGTGTGATAATGGGCGTAACTTGGTGGCGGCTTTGGAGCTCGGCAAGCTCACACACGTACCATGCCTAGCGCATGTATTTAATTTAGTGGTGCAGCGATTTCTAAAAACCTACCCCAATGTGCATGATCTCTTGACCAAGGTGCGCCGCGTGTGTGCACATTTCCGTAAGTCATCAACAGCTTCAGCCGGCCTGTTGAAGCTGCAGCAGCGCTTACAATTGCCAGCTCACCGGCTGCTGTGTGACCTGAGCACGCGCTGGAACTCCACCTTCCACATGTTGGCCCGGCTTTGTGAGCAGCAGAGGGCAGTAGTGGAGTACCAGCTGTTACACGGTCGTCGCCTCTCCGTTCAACTTCCTGTAATCAGAAGTGAGGAGTGGGAATGGATGTCAGACCTCTGTGAGGTTTTACGCAATTTTGAGGAATCGACACAGATGGTGAGCGGCGATAACGCTATTATCAGTGTAACCATCCCACTTCTGTGTCTACTGAAACGCTCGCTGCTCACAATTAAAACCGACGCTTTGCATGTGGAAGAGGTGGAAATGGGGGAGGAAGAGCTTACACAAGGTGATAGCCAGAGCACCCTCACTTAGTCTTCTCAGCGACAATTGGAGGAGGCGGAGGAGGAGGAGGAGGAGGAGGAGGAAGACACGGTTGTCTCCGCTACAGAGGGTAGCCATGGAACTTTAGTTCCATCTCTTCAGCGTGGGTGGGCAGAAGAGGAGGAAGAGGATGAGGAGATTGAGAGTCATCCTCCTGGTGAGGACAGCGAAATCTTGCCTGTTGGTACTCTGGCACACATGGCTGACTTTATGTTAGGCTGCCTTTCCCGTGACCCACGCGTTACACGCATTTTAGACAACACGGATTACTGGGTGTTCACCCTTCTGGACCCCCGCTACAAAGAGAATTTCTCATCTCTCATTCCTCCGGTGGAGAGGACAAGCAAAATGGTGCAATACCAGAAGGTTCTTGTTGAAAAATTGCTCCAAAATTTTCCATCTGACAACGCTGGCGGCAGAGTACGTGCTACCTTGGCCAACCGAGAAGGGGAGAAAAGGGGAGCACACAGCAGTTCCGAGAAAGGCAGGGCAACACTCTCCAAGGCGTGGGACACCTTCATGACACCCCGCCAGCACCCTCACCCTGATGCGCAGCCTAGTGTCACAAGGAGGGAAAAGTTTTGGAAGATGGTGAAGGAGTACGTAGCAGACCGTGTCAGCGTCCTCAATGATCCCTCTGTGCCTTACAACTACTGGGTGTCCAAGCTGGACACGTGGTATGAACTGGCACTCTACGCCTTGGAGGTGCTGGCCTGCCCTGCCGCCAGCGTTCTGTCTGAGCGGGTATTTAGTGCTGCTGGTGGCATCATAACAGATAAGCGTATCCGCCTTTCCACCGACAATGCTGATAGGTTGACACTTATAAAAATGAACAAGGCCTGGATTTCCCCTGACTTCTCCACTCCACTGGAGGAAAGCCCCGGGGGAACATAAACTCACTTTATATATGTTATTTACAATGATGGGAATACTCTGTATTCCCATTCACCCCTTCCACCCAAAAAACGGGTATATGGTTGACTCTTAATCTTCTCATCCTCCTCCTCCTCTTCCATATGCCCTGGGATATAATTTTTATATAGGGCCAGCTCACCAGCGGGCCCTGTTTGACAATTTTTATATAGGTCAGCTCACCAGCGGGCCTTCTCATATAATGTTTTATTGGGTCAGCTCTCTAGCGGGCCCTCTCATATAATGTTTTATAGCGTCAGCTCACTAGCGGGCCTTCGCATATAATGTTTAGGATGGTCAGCTCTGCAGCAGACCCTCACCCATAATGTTTTAGATGGTCGGCTCAGCGCACGTTTCCCTCTTAATCATGGCCTCAGTTCAATAAAATCAAGGAAATTTTTGGGAGAATTTGCCTCTGTGCACGTTTCCCTCTTAATCATGGCCTCAGTTCTGAAAATCAAGGAAATTTTTGGGAGAATTTGCCTCTGCGCACGTTTCCCTCTTAATCATGGCCTCACTTCCGAAAACCAAGGAAATTTTTGGGAGAATTTGCAGATGATATACAAGTAAATATACAGCAAATATTGTTTGGTAACAATTTTTCGCCTAAAGTCGTTTTTATTTTCCTTTTTGTGTGTTTTATGGTCAGTCTGTAAAAATGGCGTACTACGGGCGAAAGATCGTTCCCAGCAGCGATGTTGGAGTCCAAGATGCATCCAGACATCCTCCCTATGCTGTCCCTGAACCATTTCTGTGGTGTTTCCATCCTTTTCTGCCCTTTTCCTATGGACCAGGCACCCTCCCCTCATCAGAGCAGGGGGTGCCTGGTGTAATGCTCGAGTCCTCCCATTGACTTCAATGGGGCTCGGGTGCTCGGCCGAGCACTCGAGCCTCAGGGGGTGCTCGGTCAGAGCACCCGAACACCCGAGCATTGGGGTGCTCGCTCATCACTATTAATTATATATTTTTTTTTTAAATAAAAAAATGTTTTTGTAAAAAAAAAAAGTGTGTTGTGTTTAAAAAAAAAAAAAAAAAAAAAGTGTAAAATTGCAGGTCAAAAATTGACCTGCATTTAGCCAGCCTCCTGCACCAGCAGTGAAGGGGTTAATACCCCCAACTGCTGTATTTTTTTTAACCACTAGGTGTCTCCCGTCTACTTCTGTCTCCCTTACTTTGAGAGCAAGGGAGACAGAGGCAGACGAGACAGACACAGACAGCATGCTTTGCATGCTGCCTCTGTCTGTCACTATGCCGGTACATGTGATTGCTGATACGGTGATCGCATGAACCGGAAGAAGGAAGAAGGGCTGAGACTGAATGCCCCGGTCTCGGAGCGCTCAGTCTCAGCCTGATTTAATGATAGCAGCGTGCACGGAGGCACGCTGCTATCATTTAAGCCATGACGGTCCTTGACCGTCATGGGTCGTTAAGGGTATAACAACCCATGACGGTGCAGGACTGTCATGGGTCCTTAAGGGGTTAAAGTCGCATCATGCCTACTTCCGTTCGCAATTGGAAGATGTCCAGCAGTGCCATCAGCTCAGAATTGGGAGAAAACAGTGGGATCCTGGTACATCCAGGTCAGAATTGGTCGTCATATAAGATTTGAGGCTAAAAACCCATACCTCCAATGTGCAAACAAGGCCAAGCGACTCAACTATGCACAAAAACAGGAACTGGGGTGCAGAAAAAATGGCAGCAGGTGCTCTGGACTGATGAGTCAAAATTTGAAATATTTGGCTGTAGTAGAAGGCAGTTTATTTGCAGAAGGGCTGGAGAGAGGTACAACAATGAGTGTCTGCAGGCAACGGTGAAGCATGGGGGAGGTTCCTTGCAAGTCTGGGGCTGCATTTCTGCAAATGGAGTTTGGGATTTGGTCAGAATTAATGGTCTCCTCAATGCTGAGAAGTACAGGCAGATACTTATCCATCATGCAATACCATCAGAGAGGCAGGTGATTGGCCCCAAATTTATACTGCAGCATGAGAACGACCCCAAACATACAGCCAAAGTCATTAAGAACTATCTTCAACATAGAGGAGAACAAGGAGTCCTGGAAGTGATGGTATGGCCCCCACAGAGCCCATATCAACATCATTGAATCTGTCTGGGATTACTTGAGAGAGAAGCAACTGAGGGTGTCTAAATCCACAGAAGAACTAACTACAGTTCTTTTGTGGATTTAGGCACCCTCACCCTCACTTCCAGGACTCATTGTTCTTCTTCATGCTGAAGATAGTTCTTAATGACTTTGGCTGTATGTTTGGGGTCGTTGTCATGCTGCAGAATAAATTTGGGGCCAATCACTTGCCTCCCTGATGGTATTGCATGATTAATAAGTATCTGCCTGTACTTCTCAGCATTGAGGAGATGTTTGGAACAACCTACCTGCCAAGTTCCTTAATCCTTTGAGTGCCAGAGGGGTACACAACGCATTGCAAAGCAATGCGTTGCGTACCCCTCTGGCACTCAAAGGGTTAACAAACTGTGTGCAAGTGTACCTAGAAGAATTGATGCTGTTTTGAAGGCAAATGATTTAAAAAAGTGTCAGTCCACTTGCCTCTGTCGCTATTCTTAGTTCGGCAAGAGGGCTAGCACTTTTTATAAAGAACTAAACGCATGAATGTGCTCAGTCTGTGCCTGCGGCCACAGCAGTCTCATTGTTCCTAAACCAGTTTTATACTCCTTTTCTGGCTATTATTTAAAAGGATAGTAATACTTCGTTTTATCTTTATTTTATTTTGTAGGCATTAAAAAAACATGAAGAACGATATAAGTCTTATCTCTCAAACCTTTATGGTTTGAGAGATATTCACAAGCAAAGTTTCCCTTCCCGCCCCTTTTACCTAGTGTAAGCCATCTCTTCTCAGATGTGGAATGCAGTCCATAGACCAGACAGATAACAGAAGGGGACAATCTTCTTCCTATGAGAACAATGAAAGCCCTGCCCCCCTTGACAAGTTTTTCAGGTTTTTCCCTTATCTTAATTGAAGTTTGTCCCTCTCTTCAGTCTACCTGGGCACCTTCCTTCTGATCTGGCTGGACAGTGTTACATCAGTAAAAGGGGCAGGAGGGGGATACTTTGTCATTGAATTACTCTTGAACTACAACTCTGATAGAGTTGAAATAACACTCTCCAAAGTCCAAATACTATGATGATTAATTAGAGCTGCTTTTATTATGAAACATTACTATCCCTTTAACCTCTTTAATGCTATAGCAACCAGGGGTTTAAAGTGTTTTTTTGTTCTTGCTTGTTTTTGGCCAAGGGTATTTTGTGTGCTGGGAAACAGTAGCTGGGACTTGGGGCAGGGTCATGAGAGGAGTGCGGTGTGTGGACATAGACGGAGCTAAGGAGTGCCTTGCCTAGGGGCACCTGGGATGTAAATCCGGCCCTGTGCTTGTACTATATAAAGTAGTAACAGACAACCAGATTCATACCAAGGAAAGCATGTGTGGGCCTCAAGTACACCAAATGTCCACTAAATATGTCTAAATTTTTTTTATAGGGTTTTAAATAATTAATTAGCCCCTTGAGTGCTAGAGAGGTCTCCAATGCATTTTTTCTCAATGAGTTGGTGACCTCTCTAGCATCCAAGGGTTTAAGGTGGAACAGAGCAAGAGAACACTCTTCCCTTAGTACCAAAGAATAAATTGGGGACAGCGGAAGATGCCTTGGAGAGATGGGTGTGGCATTAGGGCTGATGATGCTGACTATTTTATTATTATTATTAGTATTAATCTTTATTGATACAGCGCCAACTAATTCCGCAGCTCTGTACAATAGGGAATAGACATACAGAGGTATTAAATAGTACAAATCAAATGAGGAGAACAAAAGGATCAGAGGGCCCCGCTCGTGAGAGCGTACAGTCTAGATGAAGGAAGGTTGGACACAGGAGGAGTAAGTGCTATTGGGTGTAATATAATTTTTCATATTTTCGTCAACGTTTTTTTTGGGGGGGTGCCGGAACCAAGTAACCTCACAAAAAAGCCCTGTTTTGCAGTGTGTTGCGCACACCTCTAGCATTCACACTGCTAATTCACACTTCCACTTTCAAGAGGTCAGCAAGAGAGTCATAGGGAACCAGAGACTTGGAGAAACCAGATCTGCCCTTTAAATGTCAGCTGACACAGTTTTCCACCAGGTAGGGGGGGGGTTTACATTCCGGTTATGGGGAGAATTGAATAAAACAACATAACTCATTATCAAATTAGAGTAAAAGGCCTTATTCACACAACTAAACAGGGGCAATTTTGGAGTAAACCAAGTACACAGTAGGCGGAGGAAATTAACAGCCGTCCCATTGATTCCAACAGTCAAGGGGTTAAAAATCCCATTTAACTCAATGTGAATTTGCAGAATTTTCATTATACCCTATGGCGTGGTTTGCTCCAGAATTGCTCCTGTTTACCTTGATGAATAAGGTCCCAAGAGGACAGAAGTGATTCGGAAATAAATCAAGTGCATCATAGGAGACATATAAAACTTCCTATTGCTTTACATGGAACTTTTAACCCCTTGAATGCTAGCAAAGTCTCCAGTGCATTGGTAATGTAGTAAGAGAGCTAGTGTAACTCTGCGGCAAACCAGCTGTACCAAAAGGGAATATAAAACGTCCCATTGATTTAAAAGGATAGTAAGACTTAAAGGGATAGTAATACTTCGTTTTATCTTTATTTTATTTTGTAGGCATTAAAAAAATATGAACGATATAAGTCTTATCTCTCAAACCTTTATGGTTTGAGAGATATTCACAAGCAAAGTTTCCCCTCCCTCCCCTTTTACCTAGTGTAAGCCATCTCTTCTCAGATGTGGAATGCAGTCCATAGACCAGAGAGATAACAGCAGGGGACAGTCTTCTTCCTATGAGAACAATGAAAGTCCTGCCCCTTTTGACAAGTTTTTCAGGTTTTTCCCTTATCTTAATTGAAGATTGTCCCTCTCTGCGATCTACCTGGGCACCTCCCTTCTGCTCTGAGGTGAACAGTGTTACATCAGTAAAAGGGGCGGGAGGGGGATACTTTGTCATTGAATTACTCTTGAACTACAACTCTGACAGAATTGAAATAATACTCTCCAAAGTCCAAATACTATGATGATTAATTAGAGCTCCTTTTATTATGAAACATTACTATCCCTTTAATATTCAAAAGGGTTTTCCTGCTGAGTAAAACATGACTACTCCCACTACTGAGATAAGTTTATTTATAAAGTTACTGCAGCTCAAACTTGCATTTTTTGGGTGCAGTACACCTCCATGGCCTGACATCTTACAGTGGCGCTGTTCCTACAGTATCCTATGGAAGATTAAGGTCAACTGATGAGGATCTAGATTCTATTGCAGGTGCTAAATGTTAACACCCATTTTATCAAACATTTTCCTATTGAAGTCTATGGGGAAAACTGGAGATAAAAGCAGAGATAAAATTAGCACCTGAAATAGAATCTGGCCCTAGATCTGTAGCAACAATGTCTCCATAAAATTTCAGGCCTTGGAGGTACTGGACAGAAAAAAACAATACTTTTGTCTGTAATAACTTCTAAATAAAACATTTCCCAGGAGTGGAAGCACTCTTGTTCAGCTGGCTAAGGCATGCAATATATAATTTTTCCGTATTAAGTCTTACTATTCTTTCATATAGGGCATTTAATCCCTGTCTAGTGCGATCAGTTTGCTCATTTTGCCTTTACATAATGAAAATAAATGCAAAAGAAAAGTTGAGTAATTGTGAATTAAACCAGCTGCACCTTAGGAGACAAATTCAATATTCCCATTGATTTAAAGTTGTCTTCGATGCACTGGGGACATATATAAAGTCCCAGTTATGTAAATATGGCTTTATTCCATTAACCCTTTGAGTGCCAATGCTAGAGAGGGCTTCAGTGCACAGTCCCTTTGAGCTAAATGGGGCTTTTACCCTGTAAATGCTAGTGAGGTCTCCAATACCTGTCTAGCATTCAGGAAGTTAAAAGCTCATTTAACCCTTTGAGTGCTGGAGGAGTACGCAACGCATTGCAGAGCAATGCGTTGCATACTTCTCTGTCACTCAAAGGGTTACAACCTTTGATAACCAGTGGTGTGCTAATCGCTTTGCCCAGTAAGATGTGGAACTCCCTTCTGGTCCTCAAGGGGTTAAATAAATTATTTTTTTGTAAATGTGTTCCCTATAGTGATGGAAAGGATTGTAAGCTTTCGGCAGGGACCTCGCACCCAATGTTTCACTCTACAAAGCACCTGTAACCCTGTATTGTTTAACCCCTTAAATTGTAAAGCGCTGCGTACACTTGTGGCGCTATATAAATAAACATATTCATTCATGTTGGTTTGCCCTAGAGTTGTTTTATTTTTGTATCTTTTGAACATAGGTCCATAGAGCAGGGCTTGGTAATCCGTGGCCCTCCAGCTGGTATTGACTAGAAATCGGTTCATCCACAACTAAGCTGGCTGAGGATGATGGGTTTTGTAGTCTTAAACCTCTGCGTGGCGACTCGGATACCCCTCCTGCAAGTACAGGGTTAAATATCCGGTAGGCATCAGTTTGCCCACCACAGCGCTAGAGACTGCTGGAAACTCAGAGAGAGAGTGAAAAAGGCAGCGGAGAGGGGAAACTTCCAGTGACAGAGGGAGGCGGAGAGAGGGGAAGCTGGTTAATTACAGAGGGAGGAGGCGTATACAGACATACACATAGGATTATACACAAGGGAGGCAGGAGAGGGAATCGTACACTGGGTGAGGGATAGAGCTGGGGACGGAAGGGGAATACACAGGAATTATACACAGGGGGAGTATAGGAACACAGACTGGCGCACCTGGAGGGCAGGGAGCAGGCACAGACTAACTGAACGCAGGTACAGACAAGCAGGCTCTCTCAGGACTCTGTGTACTCAGCAACCGGCTGCAGGGACCTCAAACAGGCGGGGACTGCAGGTGAGTGAGTTTTCTGTGAAGGGCTGGAGGCGAGTGTAATACTATGGAGAAGGGGTGGAGAGTGAGAGTTTGGAGACGAGATGAAGGCGAATGGATGTTTTTGGAGGAGAGAGTGACTTTGGAGGAAATTAAGGAGGTCAAGTCAAGTAAGAGACTTTTTGGAGAGGGGGTTTGAGGTGAGTGAGACTTATTGTAGAGGCAAGTGAGAGGCATTGTGGAATTGATGTGAGTTGGGGTCAGATACAATAGGGAAACAGGGTGCAGGTAAGTGAGATTTGGGGTGTGTGGAGATGAATGGCCTGTGTGGGTGTAGATTTGTTAGTGCAGGTGTGGATGAGAGTAGGCCAAGTGCACAGTGAATATGGATAAATGCTGGGAGAGTATTAATGGAAGCTGGCTTAGTAAGTGCAGAGAGAGAGAGCAGGGCTAATGTTAATGTAAGCTGAGTTAGTAAACAGTGAGCACAGCGAGCACTGGCGTGAGCTAGCTGAGTTAGTAGAGTGAGCACAGCAAGCATTGGCGTGAGCTAGCTGAGTTAGTACAGTGAGTGAGCACAGCAAGCATTGGCGTGAGCTAGCTGAGTTAGTACAGTGAGTGAGCACAGCGAGCATTGGCGTGAGCTAGCTGAGTTAGACAGTGAGTGAGCACAGCGAGCATTGGCGTGAGCTAGCTGAGTTAGACAGTGAGTGAGCACAGCGAGCATTGGCGTGAGCTAGCTGAGTTAGTACAGTGAGTGAGCACAGCGAGCATTGGCGTGAGCTAGCTGAGTTAGTACAGTGAGTGAGCACAGCGAGCATTGGCATGAGCTAGCTGAGTTAGTACAGTGAGTGAGCACAGCGAGCATTGGCATGAGCTAGCTGAGTTAGTACAGTGAGTGAGCACAGCAAGCATTGGCATGAGCTAGCTGAGTTAGTACAGTGAGTGAGCACAGCAAGCATTGGCATGAGCTAGCTGAGTTAGTACAGTGAGTGAGCACAGCAAGCATTGGCATGAGCTAGCTGAGTTAGTACAGTGAGTGAGCACAGCAAGCATTGGCATGAGCTAGCTGAGTTAGTACAGTGAGTGAGCACAGCAAGCATTGGCATGAGCTAGCTGAGTTAGTACAGTGAGTGAGCACAGCAAGCATTGGCATGAGCTAGCTGAGTTAGCACAGTGAGTGAGCACAGCGAGCACTGGCATGAGCTAGCTGAGTTAGTACAGTGAGCCAGCACCTGAACGTTGGAGGTAGCTAGCTGAGTTAGTACAGTGAGCGAGCACCTGAACGTTGGAGGTAGCTAGCTGAGTTAGTACAGAGTGACCGGGAGCTAGCTGAGTTAGTACAGAGAGCGAACAGGGTGAGCGGGAGCAGGAGCTAGCTGAGTTAGTACAGAGAGCGAGCAGGGTGAGCGGGAGCTAAAGCTAGCTGCGTTAGTACAGAGAGCAAGCAGGGTGAGCTGGAGATAGCTAAGTTAGTACAGAGAGCGAGCAGGGTGAACGTTAGCTGGAGCTAGGGTTGCCACCTTTTCTTCAAAAAAATACCGGCCATAGCATTCCCTCCATAGACTTAACATTGGACAGAAACCAATTTTTTACCGGCCTGCCGGTAAAATACCGGCTGGGTGGCAACCCTAGCTGGAGGTAGCTGAGTTAGTATAGAGGGCGATCAGGGTGAGTGTTAGTGGGAGCTAGCTGAGTTAGTATAGAGGGCTCGTAGGGTTAGCTAGAGCTAGCTGAGTTAGTATGGAGGACGATCAGGGTGAGTGTTAGTGGGAGCTAGCTGAGTTACTACAGAGGGTGAGCAGGGACAGCTTGGAGCTAGTTGAGTTAGTATAGAGGGTGAGCGTTAGTGGGAGCTAGTTGAATTAGTACAGCTAGAGAGAAAGGTGAGGTTTAGTGGGAGCTGAGTAAGTAGTGAAGGTTAGTGTATTGGCAGAATAAACACAAGAGCAGGGTACAGATGTGGGGTTCTTGATGAGAGTGCATGTTGGCCAAAAACTGAGCCTAGAATAAGTACTCAGAGTTGAGTGATGGCTATGTAAAGGTATACAGAGAAAAGTGCAGGTGGGCAATCTGAAGCCTGTTGATGCTGAGCACTGCAATTCCCATCATCTCCAGCCAGCCATTTGCTGACTGGGGATGATGGGTGTTGTAGGCCACAACAACTGGAGAGCCACAAGTTATGCAGTTTTGAAACTGGCAGTGGGTGAGTGCAGTGGCTGCTGGTTACATAACTACAGATTACATTTTGTGTGAGAATAGTTCAGGGAGAGCATGGAAGCAGCAAGCTGAGTAAGTAACATTGTGCCTGGTGGGTGAGTGCAATGGTGGGGGTCTATTGGATGATTCTAGAAAACCATAATAGTGCAGACTGTGCACGTAGAATGAGTGTAGTGGGAGCTGGCACAGTGGACGAGTGCAGTGAAACTAGCTGAGGACAGGTTTGCAGGATGAGCAAACAGGCTAAATGCAGTGGGAAGGGGTGAAATGAAGGAATTAATATAATCTGTTTACTATGCAAACTTAAAAAGAAATGCCCAATGAATGCATTTGTGTGTACAGATTTACTGGTATTTTGTACCTTTTCTTTATATCTCTTTCATTTGTGTTTATGTGTCAGTGACATATGTTTGGAGGAGTTAAATTATATACTTGTATGTGTGCTGGCTTCTAAACCTTATATTGTTAACCGTTTGCATGCCAGAGGGGTACGAAATGCATTCCTTTGCAATGCATTCCGTAACCCTCTGGCACTCAAAGGGTTAAATTGATTTGATCACTTTCTTGTGTGGATGTGTAATCCTATATAATAATTTGCTAAAACGTGTGTAACGCCACGACATGCGCAGTAGATACTGCTGCTCGTGCTGCAGTCATGCGCAGTAGAGACTGCCCGAGCCGCGGCTGATACACAGGCTCTGTATCAGCCGTGGCATGGGCAGTCTCCACTGCGCGTGACTGCCCCGCGACCGGGTGGCAGTTGGACTGTGGCCCGTGTAACGGGCTGTTCAACTAATATATAATATATATTACACACACATTCATATATACATATGTACTAGTTGAACAGCCTGTGTACACGACCCACAGTGCCAGGCAGCAACGGCCGCGCTGCAGTCATGTGCAGTACAGACTGCCCGCGCCGTGGCTGATAACGGAGCGGGGTGCTCCGAATTCAGACCGTAGTCATCTCTGTGCACTGGTGCGCAGAGAGGGCTGCGGTCTGAATTCAGAGCTCCCTGCTTCGTTATCAGCCGCGGCGCGGGCAGTCTGTACTGCACATGACTGCAGAGTGCGCAGCCGTCTGTACTGTGCATGACAGCTTCTGACAGACATACATTAGCAAATTATTATGTAGGATATAATGTGTGTGTGTTTTAATAATCTAATTGGGGCTTCCGATTCTGTGAGCATCCTTTTAGAGTTCCCAGATTTTCAACAAGGAACCAATTTAATGCTGTAACTAGAAAACATAGAGGATGTCCTGGGCTCATAAGACACCAGTGTGGCTGGTTTTCCCAGAGATAGTTATGGGCTCAAGGAAGACAACAAATAAATTTAACCCCTTAAGGACCGGTGACATGCCAGGACCGTCACCGTTTTTTTCCCTTACGGACCAGTGACAGTCCTGGAACGTCATGTACCTTTTAATTAGAGTGCTTCTATGGGAGAGCTGTAGGTGCAAACGTGTGGGGGAGAGAGAAAGGTATAGTCTTTAGTAGTCGGGTGGTGGATTCTCCAGACATCGACCAATTGAGTTTGGTGAAGAGCCACCTTTTACCTTCCTTATTTTAGAGTAGCGGATAGTGGATGCACCCGTTGAGGAATCCATAAGCGGCTTTAGGTGAAGGCTTATGTCCCCACCCAATACCACAATACCCTCCGCAAAAGGACTCCAGGTCACAGAGGACAGAGCAAAGAAATAAATGCTGAATCTTGTTCGGAGCATAAATGTTGGCTATTGTGATCTTTTCTCAGCCAAGTGAACCTTTTGTAAAGCCCTACCATCATGATCCGACCAAGTGTCTGAGACTACCGAGGGCAGAGAGCTGGCAAGAAATATCGCTACTCCTTTAGTTTTCTTGAAAGGAGAATGAGCGTAATAACTCGTAGGATATAGTGGGTTGGAGCAGACAGGAGCCCGATCCCGGTGGAAGTGGGTATCCTGAACCAGTCCGATATCTGCCCTTCTGGACCTTAGTTCACGAGATAGTCTAGATCTCTTCTCAAGGGTGTTTAGCCCTTTTGCATTGATAGACTATATGTAGGGCAAAATCGCCCTTATCTACATTCGTCGTGTTGAATCTTTCGAGATGCCATTACCCTTGGCAGTCGACAAATCTGCATGCCAGCATGAACCTGCCACATCCAAGGGGAGCAGACGGACAGGACAAGGACACAGATAGGATGAGGAGGGGGAGAGTAGGGAGAAAAAGGGAAAAGATGAGAGAAGAGTAAGATTAACAAACATAACAAGAAATCAGAGAAATATATTCCCAAACACATGATGGGATAATCCCAAAGAGCAAAAATGTCTAGGATGTGAAGCCCCCCGGAGTGAAAACCGGAGGAGCTCAGCTCCCAAAATACAGTGACACAAGTGCGCCGCGGGGTCATAACAGCGAAGATGTGAGGACACTGAGCGAACAATAAACCCACATCTCCCCTCCATGAGTAATACGTACATCAACAATGAATATATCAACACACGTAAAAAAGATTTGAGGAAAACAGAACATAATGTGGCAATAATGAAGGTACAATAATGGAGTCACCTGGACAACCTAGTGACATAAACAAAGCCCCATTCAACTTCATCCCCACCCCCACCCCAGTTGGGAGAATAAAGGATGCATCAAACCCGCTGCAGGGGAACAAAAAGGGGAGGGTAAGGGTACTCTATATATTATGCACTTGCACACTATATAAAATGAAAATGAGGTTGACTGTCACTTTATAATGCTACTGCTGGGTGTTAAATTGTACATATCAAAAAATAGCAAAATAGCAATATTTATTTTTACCCTTTGAGTGCCAGTTATGCAACGCATTGTGCTGGATACCCATCTGACACTCAGTGTTAAAGTGGACTTGGCATCTTAATAGTTGATGGGGTGGTACCATGTGATGAATGGGGGTGTGGCCATGGGTGGAGCTAAGGGCACCTGTTATGTAAATCCACCCCTGGAAGTCTTGAAAGTTGTCCACCCCTGCTCTATACACATGTTCCTTACCTGATCCTCTACTGCACATATCAGTCTGTCGGTGCTTTTTGTGTATATATTTCTCTTTTTAGATCCATAGACGTGTTACCCAACCCTCTCCTTAAAGGGATAGCAATGTTTCACAACAAATGCAGCTCTAATTAATCTTCATAGTATTTGCACCATGGAAAGTGTTATTTCAATTATGTCAGAATTGTACTACAAGAGTAACTGAATGATAAAGTATCCCCTCCCACCCCTTTTACTGATGTAACACTGCTCACCTCAGAGCAGCAAGACTGTCTGGATTGATCACCAAGAGGGACAATTTTCAGTGAGCATAAGGAAAAACAAGAAAAACCTGTCAAGGGGGGGGGCAGGGTTTTCCTTATGCTCACAGTAAGAAGATTGTACCTTGCTGTGACCTGTCCAGTCAAGAGACCAAATTCCACATCTGAGGGGAGGTGGCTTACACTAGGTAAAAGGGGCGGGAGGGGGATACTTTATCATTCAATTACTCTTAAACTACAACTCTGACAGTATTGAAATAACACTCTCCATGGCCCAAATACTATGAAGATTAATTGGAGCTGCTGTTTTTGTGACACGTTACTATCCCTTTAAGGGCACCTAACGTTCCATGTCACTTTAGGATTTTGCTTCTTCAGCACTGGTGAGTTAATGAGAAGTTCGGTCTTTTAATTAACTCACCTGTGCACACACAGGGAAATCCTATGGTCTGTTAAGCGCCCCGAGGATAGGGTGGGTAGCCACGGATCTATAGTGTGAACAGGTTAGGATATTACTTAAAAATAAACACTTTCTAGACCAGGGAAGGTTGAGTGTAAAGTCCATAATAAATGTATTCTGATGTTCCATTCCTAAGTACACAGCATATAAGTTCATATGTATCAGGTGGTCCCCCTGTATAAGTGTGCTGAGTCTGTGTTTGTAAAACACTAATAGATTCTGTAGCCCTGTATAACTGGTTGTGTATTTTTAGTTGTCTTCCATGAATATCCAGTAACATGGCTTGATATGGTTTCATAATACATAAATGCACTCAGCATGTGTCATGGCTAAAGTTAGACATACAGGTATTGTCATTACATTGCAATGCATTGGTTACCTCTCTGGCACTCTCTGGGTTAATAATCACTATGAATCCATTTTATATAGGTTGATACCACCAAAGTAACCTCCTAGTTAGTAGTGGGTATCATCCATTTGAGGTGGATGTGATTAACCCATTGAGTGCCAGTGGGGTAACCAACACAATACGTTGGGTAATTTGTTCCCAGACTTCACAACCTCAGACTCCTCCCACTTCTTCCTTAGCCATTAGTGGGAGGAGTTTGAGGCTCGAGCAGCAAAAAAACTCCTGTTTGCCACAATGGACGTGATACTCAGTACTAATTGGATGCATCTACGCAGAACTGATGCCTAATGGCTATTAGGATTTTCTGTCCAGGTTAAAGTGAGTGGGATTCATTTTTAGTGTTACTGATTACTTAACTCCTTTGATGCCAGAGATGTCTCCAATGCATTGCTTTGCAATGCGATGTAGACATAAAGAGCATCTAAGGAGTTACAGGCATACAGTGGGCAGCCACGTGTGATTCATTGTGGCTGGCAATAAGGAAACAGTGATTTGTTTATACTTCTTAACACCTTAATGATGCAGGAAGTACACGTACGTCATGGTTGGATGTCCCTAAAGGCCCCGTGATGTACATGTACGTCATCGATTTCAGGGCTCCCCGTGTGGCTGAACTCTGTTCGGGGGGCCACACGTGGCTGCACACCTTTCTGAGAGCCCTGAATCGGATTGAAAATTTTTTTTAAAAAAATGCTCTGTGGTCCTTAAGTGCCAACCGCGTGCGTGCGCGCCGGTCCTTAAGGGGTTAATATATTTTTTTCTTCACTTATCTATTATTTTACACACGTCTATGAAAAAATACGCTGGATCTGTTTCCAGAGCTTTCTGTCTGAGATTGTAAAATCGGTGCTAGTGATACAATGTAATAATGATATGTAAAAAAACATGGCATACAGAGCACTTAGCACTACTGGAATAATGTTACATGGTATCACTGTCCTGCTGGTTGACAGACCAGAAAAACCTACGGAAAAAGAGATCCACAGAGCTTTCTGTATGGGTCATAAACGTGTTTAAAAATAAATTCATAAAAATAAAATAAGGCAATTTTCTTTACATATTTTACCCATGCAGAATGTGTAAAGTTTAAAATGAAGGGTTACTATCCCTTTAAAGTGGTGGTGGGGTTACCCTAAAGGCTTGTTCACATGGGTGTCAAAATAGGGTTCATTGCACTCTGTGGAGCTGTTTACACAGAGCCATCACAACACCAATATTACAGCAATGGGTTACCTATCTACAGCTTACTGTAACGCTGTGTATGCTAGCAATGGCCGGTGAAAGCCTGCGTAGAGGTCTTTGAGGTGCCATGCAGCTGTTCACACTTGTGATTTTATTGCTGTGATGCAGTTCTTAATCCCACCGATTTACCAGCAGTTCATATGGCAGGAGGTACTTACATCCCATAGCACTTGCTCCTTCTGTGTCCCACCTACCGTCCTCTAGACAGCTCTCACCAGCACGGCCCTCTGATCCTTTTGTTGTGTATGTTCCATTTGTCCTGTTGTATGTCTTCCTTATTGTACAGTCCTGCACAACAAGTGGTGCTATATAAATAAATAATGCACTTGGGTGCCAGTGAGCGAAGTATGGCCTGCCAGCTACTTATAGTGCACATATCTCCCTGTGTCCGACTTGGGCTCAGGACACAGGCAACAGCAGTGTCATGTGGTTGGTGTTGTCTGTGTGAATAAGGTGTAATAATATGCGATCACCATTGTATGCACTTGTGCCAGCTTGATGATATCACATTTCTGAATAACACCACAATAATGTACATAAATGTGTGTGTGTGTGTGTATACATGCAGTGTTTTAGACTGTGATGTATAATCCACCTGTAACTCTCACATCACAGTTTGCCTGTGCAGGACCCCACTAGTATTTGTGCAAACCGGATCCTTTGTTTTACGTAAGATAAAAATTTTGTACATAAGACAGAGGACTCATATTTAATTGGAGATAACTTTATTTGTATGTTATTAGTTACGCACTCTGTACTGCTTCCCACTAGTTGTGATTCGAATTTCTTTACCTGGGTGCTTTTGCTTCATTCTCTTATGATGATGTAACCTTTCCTCTACGCATGACATATTTACCATTATCTTAGTTTTGTCCCATATCTGGGACTTGGTTGCGCTCATACTACAAGTGCCTGTATGTTCTGATATTTTTTTGGTTAATCATATAATAATATCATCCTCCTATATAATAATTCGCTAAAAAGTGTGTAACGCATCAGTCTTGCGCAGTAGAGACTGCTGTGCGTGCTGCAGTCTCCATTGCGCATGACTGCCCTGCTATCGGCTGGCAGTGGCACTGTGGCCCGTGTAAGGAGTTCTTCAACTAGTCAAATAATATTCTAACTGGTTCCAGTTGGACCTCTGTTAACCTTTTATTACCTGTATGTATTGAATATTCTGTCGACTCCTGCGTGAGTCTCATTGCTTGTTTGCACTCTTTTCAGTATTCAATAAAATCTTTTGAATTATTAAAAAAAAAAAGAGAGGGAAGAAAAAAGAAATTCCAACACATGCTGGAAAAGCCTCTCAATCTGACCCCAGAGACTTTGAGGTAAATTTTAAGAACTGGTGTAAAACGGAACTAGAAGGGTAAAAACAAAATTCTCGTTGATTTAACCCTTTGAGTGCCAGACTGCAATCTACCTGGACACTCCCTGCTGCTCTGAGCTGAGCAGTGTTACATCAGTAAAAGTGGCGGGAGGGGGATACTTTATAATTCAATTACTCTTGAACTACAACTCTGACAGCATTGAAATAACACTCTCCAAAGTCCCAAATACTATGGAGAGTAATTAGAGCTGTTTTTATTATGAAACATTACTATTCCTTTAAAAGCAACTTTCTTAACCCTGCCCCCACCCAGGTGGACCCCCATGGTTGACAGAAGACCTTTAGAGACTGCACAGCATAGTCCTACCTAGGAGTTATTATTACGTGTATTGACGTGGTAAAACAACATTGTTTCCCTTTTATAGCCAATAGTTATCAGATACAATGTGGATGTAGCATCAGTCCTGCAGATTTGGACAGAATCTAATGAGAACTAGGGGGAGATTCTCTAAGCAGTGATAAAGAGGTGATAAAGTGGGAGATAACTTATCCAGTGATATCACTTCTCCAATTCCTATGTTATTCTATGGAGCCAACGCATTAAACGGATAGTAATGTCAGAAAAAGAGTATGAACTATATGGTATATACAATTAAGAGAGTACTTGCACTTATTCGTATCTCTCAAATCATTATGGTTTGAGAGATATAGGAAAATAAAGTTCTCTGGTCCCTTCCCTTTCTGCTTGATGAGCTGTAAAGCTGTCCAGAAGCAGATTCTGGTCGCTTGACTATATGTGGCGCTTCAGCAGCGCCGATATAACAATATCTAAAGATTAATACTTAAATTGGAACGGTCTACAAAGTGTGCCTGGCTTACAAGCACACTTTGTGGATCGTTACAATGAAGTATTTATATCTGAATAGCGTGATTGCAGCTCTGCTGAAGAGCCTCTGTCTGGTCAAATGACTGGAATCTGCAGCTGTCAGCTAGATGGCAGACTTGAGTAAAACAGCCAGGAAAAGGTAACTTCACAAAGTTATATCTCTCAAACCATAAAGGTTTGACAGATAACACTTACATTGATATTAATCTTTTTTTAATGTCTATAATATTAAATCAACTTAAAATTAACAGTTACTATCCCTTTAAGATTTCTTCAACTTTGGAGCCCTTGGTGAATAGGCTCCATAGAATAACATAGGAACTGGAGAAGTGATACAATGGAGAATACATCTCCTCTTTATAGCTACTTAGTAAATCTCCCCCCTAGTTGTTTGTTGAGCCTCGGCTGCGCTGGTCACCCCAGCCATGCCAAGTTATGGGAGGACAGCACAATCTGAATATCCCTGAATAAGCAATTCCCTCCTGGTATACAGTAGTTGGTTTATTTACCAGTATGTATTTTACAGCTGGTGATGTTTGGTTTTATGAGTGACAGAGGACTGCTATTCGGAGACGCTGGTGGTTTCTGAATTGGCATGTTCCCTTCCACATCTACTTTGAGTTAAAAAAGAAACTTGACAAAAAACAAGGTCTTACTTTCCAGCCTGTGGTCGTACTTGGCTTTCCTGCCCAGCAGCTTCAGGCTTTTCTTCCAAGCTGACACCTGATCCTGTATTCATATTGTCCCACCACAATGAAAGCCCTGCCCACCCCATGATGCTTTATGCGTCATGAGTAAATCTGCACGTCTGTGCACCTCTCCAGTGTAAGAGGGGTCATCTGAGCTGCATACAGTATTCGATGGGTTGGGCTGACAGTGATCCATTAATAGAATTTCCTGTGGCACATACCTACTCACAAGTTAAAAATTAACAAAAAAAAAAAAAAAAATATATATATATATATAAATATATATATATTTTTTGTTATTCATACTATTAACCCTTTAAGAACCATGGGGTTGTGCAACATATCCCTTTCAGTTACTAATAAGTTGCCCTTCAATTATTAAAAACATTGCGGCTAGCATCCTAATACATGTATTACCTCTGTAAAGTGCCGCATTCTAAAGAAATCTTTCATCTTGGGAGACCAGAAGCCAGGCATCAGTGCAGACATCTTGTCTGTGTGCCTGCGCTGTCAGTCCCGGTCTCCTGTAAGAAGCATTGCAGAGTACCACATGGAAACCGGAAGGACTGGCCGCGCAGATGGCACTAACCTGCCTGTCAGTCTCCGAAGATGAGATTTCTTTAGAATGCAGCACTTTACAGAGGTAATACATGTATTAGGATGCTAGTCACCACATGTTTTTAATAATTGAAGGGCAACTTATTAGTAACTGAAAGGGATATGTTGCACAACCCCATGGTCACCACATGTTTAATAATTGAAGGGAGACTTATTAGTAAGTGAAAGTTCCGCTTTAAAAAGGGGAAAATGCCTCTTAACCATTTTGAGTGCCAGAGCGCTATCCAATGCATCTTTGGCACTCAAAATCCCAATAATAATATCCTACTTGGCTTACTATGAACAGAAACACTTAATCACCACTATGGATTTTGCCCTTGTACCTTTTCTTCAACATCTTAACTTTTTTTTTTTAACTTTTACCCCAATTCCCTGTCACCGGTGTCCTTGCCTAAAGGACCGATGATGATCCTGGTATGTAATGTATTTTGTTCTCACAATACTCCTGCGGGATCACTGTGAGCACTAGTTGGGTCCGCTCCAAGACAGGAGAGGTCACTACCAGACCCCCATTCGGCAAACCTGCACTTGTGATCAGTCATATGTGCTGGCTCGCCAACCGAGATCAAAGAGGTCCTTAAGAGGACTCCACTCCCCGGACCACTGGTCATTAAGGGGTTAAACTTAATATAAATAGATTCCTTAGTTATGTGTTTTAATCCAATGTGTGTTTTTTTTTTCAAATAATTTCTATCTCAAAATATAAGTGTTTAAATAAGTAACCTGTGACGTTACACTATTGCAGCTTAACATAACCTCCCCTCTCCTGTAATCCAACCCACAAGAGAAGAGAAGGGTCAGTCTTTTCTCCACTCTTTAAAATCTGCAGGGAGTGAAAGCGATGCCAAACAATGCGATCGTCCTCAACATTGCCACGCTCTCACAGTTGGACAACTTTGGAGGTAAAAACTGTAGCTGACAGCATGAGATCGTGGTCCCGGGACCGGCCGGCGGCTCTTCAGCAAAGCCATAATATCGCTATCTAAAAAGATATACTTCATTGGAATGATCTACAAAGTGTGCCTGGTTTGTAAGCACACTTCGTAGACCGTTCCAATAAAGTATTTCTTTCTGGATAGTGCTATTTGGGCTCTGCTGAAGAGCCACCGTTGGGACGCAAGACACGAATCGCATGCTGTCAGCTAGAGAGAGAAGGGGGAGGGAGAGGGCAACTTTAGGAGCGATTATCTCTCAAACCATAAAGGTTTGAGAGATGACACCGGGGGCAATACATTTTCTTTTTAATAGGACTTTAATATAGGGATTATTAAGTATTACTGTCCCTTTAAGGACCAGAGGGGTGCAAAACCTATTGGGCAGCAATGCATTGCACACTCCCCTGGTCCTTAAACCTTTTTTTAATGCCAGAGGGGTGTCCAAAACAAAATGCGTTGTATACCCCTCTGGCACTCAAAGGGTTAAAGGCTGAAGATTTCAATGTACAGTGATCAGAATTTGAGGTCCCGTGTTTCTGCTACCAACTGTCATTTCTGCCTCCATGGATACGACATCAAGGACTAATTTAACCCTTTGTGTGCCAGGTTCAATTCCTTGTGACCTTAGGCAAGTTACCTTATCTCCTTCTTCAAGCACGCAAACAAGGAACATAGATTGTTAGCTCTGTGGGACAGGATCTTTCTGTGCCTGTAAAACTACGTGAACAGTGCTGTGTACAATTTGGTAGTGCTTTATAAGGAATATATATATTGAAGATGTTATCTGTTAAACCAAGGCTAAAATTAATAGGGGCCATGAAGGCTTTTGTAGTCATAGTAGGGTGTTATTAGATGTTGGTTCCCCTTTAAGGAGACTCATTGACCAGCCACCACTAATTAGAGAGAGTAATCCAGTCTGGTTATTTCTAAACATGATAGACCATTTATTTTCAGCTCCAGTGATTGGAACACACCAAAAGGTCAGGTTTTCAGGATGTCCCTAATTAAAGGGGTAGTAATACTAAAAGTGTAAAACAAAAGGGTTTATCTCAGAGTAAAACATGGGCGTAGCTGGGAACCCTCCAGATTTGCCCCAGAGACTCCTTCACAGTCTGTTCTTCCCACTTCTCCTTCCCTAGCCTGTTTCTCAACTTTATTCTCTACTTGTCAGCAAGAAAAAGTTCCCAGGTATGAACATTGGTACGCCCACGTCTGAAAGATGTTTTATTAAACAGTGATTACAACTCAAGCTTGAAATTTTTTAGGTGCAGTATCACAGTGGCCTGAAATTGTATAGTGGCGCTGTTGCTACATCATGCTATGGAGGTTTATGGTCAACTGACCAGAGATGTCCATACGATGGTGTAGCACCAGCACCACTGTACAATTTCAGGCTGCTGTGATACTGCACCTAAAAAATTTCAAGCTTGAGTTGTAATCACTGTTTAATAAAACATCTTTCAGACGTGGGAGTACCAATGTTTGACTGATCCACTGACTACTGGCCTATGATTACTCTGGGGTATCCTGAATAAGTTGCACTGTTGGTGTATCACATATTAGATCAGAGGTTCTCAGAGTGCTGTGGCAGTTGCATGTGCTTAGGACGTCACACTTTTTGAAGAATTACAAAAAAAATGTGAATGAGTTTCAAATGTGTACTTAAGAAATGGATACGCACAATGTGCTTTTTCTGTTATTCTCACTGAGACATAATAGCTACTGTATGTGTGTGCTTGCCCTCTGTGTTATACTCTCGATTCTTGACCTATAATTGAGGTTCTCAAAATTTTTGCAGAGGTGGAAAGAGGCTGTGCTAAATAAAATCTCAGTGGAATACCAGCAAGTAAGTATTTTAACTCCTTGTGTGCTACAGAGGTCTCCAACGCATGGCCTAGCCATGTGATGAAGACCTCTCGGTCATCCAAGTCGTTAATGTTTCCATATCAAATAAGATTGCTAATTGGCACCAGCGTCTTTAAGGTTACATTATAAGGCTAAAATGTATTGGGTTACAGATCAGGGGCTAGGTTATAGTCAGGGCTGGAAATATCCACTAGCCCCTGATCTGTAACTAGTTGAAAAATAAGGCACTGAATGAATGAATAAGAAGTGATGCTTTTCTCTATGTTTAACATTGGGTAGACTAATAACATTTTTTTCTGCTTAAAGGGATAGTAATACTTGCAAATTACTAATCCCCATATTATTGCTTTGTTAAAAGGAAACTTACTGCCCCCAGTGTCATCTCTCAAACCCTTATGGTTTGAGAGATGATAGCACACGTAGAAGACCGTTTCAATGAAAGAATTCTTTTTTATAAACACGATTTTGGCTCAGCTGCAGAGCACCCTGATGTACAAAAGACTGTTGTATGACAGCTTCCCCTGCAGTCAGCATTCAGTAATGGAAGGGGGAAACTTTGAGCGCTATCATCTCTCAAACCATAAGGGTTTGAGAGATAACACTGGGGACAATAAGTTTCTTTTTAACAAAGCTACAATATGGGGATTAGTAATTTGCAAGTATAACTATCCCTTTAACGAAGGTTAAATCTAACTAGGGTTGCATACTGCAAGTGAAATCTAACTGAAAACACAACTGAAATGTATTCAGTGCAACCACAATCGCTGTCTGCAAGTCTAGCCTTGAGCTTCTGTCCAACATAACTGAAGTGTATGTATAATAAATACATTGTTTTACTTGTATGCTACTTACTATAAGCTCTCTGGATCTGTTTCCAGAGATCTTTATGGTTAGTTGACCATCAAAGCAGGATAAAAACAAAATGAAACACTATTCGTGCAGCACAGATTATGTGTATGATGTTGCATACCCCTGTGTTGTATCCCTATACCTGATTTCACAGTCCCTTACAGAATACTCTCTGGAAACGGATCCAGAGAGCTCACTGTCAGTGACAGGCGTACAATAAAAAAGGTAAAAAAAGTAAAACTTGAATTTACATATTACGCACTTGCAGATTACATAAAGGGTTTTTATCACACTGAGTACAAGTTATTTAAATCCTAATGAATCTCTAGAGCAATGGAACACTCTGTGGGAGTCAGAAAAATCTTGTATTTGTTGTGTGTTTGTGAAGTTCTACATTTTTTTTTTTTTTTGTAGGGGGGGCTACTTGCAGGCCTCCAGCTGTTGGACCACAACTCCCATCATTCCCAGCTGGCCTACAGAAGGCTGAGGATAATGAGAATTGCAGTCCAACAACAGCTGGTGGGCTGCAGGTTGCTCATCGGTGAGCTACATCTTGTGTTTTCTGTTAAAACAATTTGTAAGTCTGTGTGTATCAGGGGAGGGCTGGCCTGGGGGGCAGGGGGGCAATTGCCCCCGGGCCAGTCATATGTCTGGGCTGGTGGGCCACTCCCACTTGTTCCTGCAAATGTAGCTACACTAGTGATGCCACAGAGCTTACAACTGAAATGGAGCTACAATCCAAATGAAGATACACTAGTACTATAACCAATTTCTCTTGTAAGGTCTATGGTATCACTAGTGTAGCTTTACTTAAATTGTAAGCTCTGTAGCTGCACCAGTGTAATCCCATTTCAATTGTAAGCTTTGTGGTATTGCCTTGCTTCACAACACTAACTCTTTGAGTGCCAGAGTGGTATGCATACCCGTACCTCCCAAGTGTCCCTCTTTAGGAGGGACAGTCCCTCTGTCCCTTTTTCCCACCCTGATGTCCCTGTTTTTAGGAGATCAGATTGCATGGTGTGTGAATATGGGTATCATATTGCTCTACAGCAATAAAACTCGCATTAATGTTTGTTTAAACGTCAGTATATATATGTTTATAAAATATATGTAAATAAAATACTTTGGTCTTGTTATAAGTCATTTATTAGGTTACACAAGGAGGTGTCAATAGGGCCATGAAATACCCTAAAATTTCTCGGTAATGCCCGGCCTACCAGCTATGCCCCCCAGCAACACCCACTAAAACACAAGTGTCTCTCTTTTGGAAATTTGAAATGTTGGGAGGTATGCATACCCCTCTGGCACTCAAAGGATTAATGGCAATTTTAAAATTTAATTAAAGAGGGTGGGCTGGGACAGTGGGCTGGAATGATAGCCTCTTGATTGTAGTTGCCCTCCAGGCCACAAGTTGCCAGCCCTCCCCTGGTGTGTATAGTATACTGGAGGAAAATGCTTGTGTTGTCTAGGTAATCCTATATAATAATTCGCTAAATCGTGTGTAACGCGCAACATGCGCAGTACACACTGCTGCGCGTGCTGCGGTCATGCACAGTAGAGACTGCCCGCTCCTTCGGAGCGCCCAGCTCTGTATCAGCCGCGGCGCGGGCAGTCTCCTCTGTGCGTGACTGCCCCGCGATTGGGTGGCAGTGACACTGTGGCCCGTGTAACGGGCTGTTCAACTAGTTTAATATATTATACTAGTTGAAGAGCCCGTTACACGTGCCACTGCCAGCCAGTCACGGGGCAGTCATGCGCAGTAGAGACTGCCCGCACCGCGGCTGATACAGAGTCCACCTCTGTATCAGCCACAGCACGGGCAGTCTCTACTATGCATGACTGCAGCACACACAGCAGTTCTCTATTGCGCATGACTGTGTTGTTACACACGTTTTAGCGAATTATTAGACAGGAGATGATGATCTACTTCTCTCCATAACATACTGCTACAAGCCACAGATTGTCCCCTGTTTTCCTGACAGTGTAGAAGGAGATATGGATAGGTGTGGACACTAGAAGACTATATGCTTAACTGGGTGCCATAGAGGTATCCAACGCATTGTGTTGGATACCTCTTTGGCACTCATAGGGTTAAATGAATAATGCTTTTACTACTAAAGGTGGGGGTGTGAATAAAAAATACATATAAAATATTAGAGCTTTTCCTATTGGGTGATGAAGGTTACTCCCACTTCTGGGTGGAGTCATTCAGAAGTTTTGCACTGATTCCGTCTCGTCACATGCAGTAAGATGTTTTTCCTTGTGAATAGTCCGTAAATACATTAACCCCTTAAGGACCCTTGACGTACCAGGACCGTCACGGTCCTTGAACTACTCAAGGACCGATGACGGTCATGGTACGTCACGTACTTTTTACTTACAGCGCTCTACCGGGAGCGCTGTAAGTAAAAATAGGGCCTGAAATAGACCACTCCAAGATCAGAGCGATCTCTTTCAAGCCCCATAATGACGCACCGATACACGTGACAGGTCACATGTACCGGCGCGTCCAAGTGCGCCTATGCGGTCATTATGGGACGGAAATGTCCCATGACCGCCGGTCCTTAAGGGGTTAATATCGCTGTACTATCACCATGCCTTTGTTAGGTTTACACTGTTGCAGTGTTTACTCTGACAGTGGCTAATATACATATTGAAACGCAGCTTAACCCTTTGATTGCCAGAGGGGTATGCAACTCATTACTTTGCTTACCTTTCTTGTACTCAGTGTGTTAATGATCCATATTTTTTTTTTTGTCTCTCCTGTTGGTGTATTTATATGTTAATATTATCTCTTCTGTCAGGTTCACACTCACACCGCACCTACCCACCCTTAACCCTTTTAGTGCCACATGGGTACAAAATGCATTGCATAGCAACGCGCTGCACGTCCGTTTGGCACTCAAAGCGTTAATAGGGGGTCTGCGGAGTATTCTTGGTGCCGAAATCTGAGTGCATCCACTCTGCACCCCCACTTGTCCTAACACATCCCCAACATTCTGCCAAACTCAAATGCTAATGATTAAAGTGCCCCCCCCTTCCCTTGCATAGATAATAGTGCATATGGCAAAGTGTGTCATATTCTGCATGGAAAAGTGATCAGCACACATCACCAGACACTTTGCCATAGCATCACCCTCCTGGTGACCAACAGCTGTTTGTCCATGAAGAAATATTGGTTCCAAACTGGAGCAGTAAGTGCCACTTGGTGACTAAACCACAGATTGCAATTTCAGAGTTAGAAAACTGAGAGCAGGAGATCTGTGTCAGCCGACACGAAGAGGCTCTGCAGCAGAGCAGAAATTGCGTTATTGCAAAAGAATTACATTTTGTAGACCTTTCCAGTGAAGTAATTCTTTTGCAATAACACGATTTTGGCTCTGCTGCAGAGCCGCAGGCTGATCCCCAGACCGGGATCTCCTGCTGTTAGCTAGACGCTGACATCAGGAGAAGGAGAGGGAGAGGGGGAACTTTTCAATGCGAATAACTCTCAAACCATAGCAGTTTGAGATAGGGTTTGCGCCATTAAGCTTATTTTTTCATCTTCTACAAAACTATAACACGTTTTTATGGGACATTACTGTCCCTTTTAATTTCAAGCAATAGTTTGAAAAATATGGTTTGTCTATGAAAATAAGCTAGTGCTTGTGCGTATGGAGTGGCAGTTGGGATGGAGAGATGTGTGGAATGTTCATATATGGCAGCAAACTGGCCAGATTTGCACTAACTGACAGCCAAATATCTCAAACTATTGTTTTAAATACAAATATGGCTAACATAACTATAGATGCTCTTGAAGTTTCTTTGAAAAATCTCATATTTGTTACAAAGTGACAGATCCATTTAAAGATGCAGTGTTGGGGCGATAGTTGCAATTGTAAACAGCCCCATATAGGCAGCACACAATTTTTTAATTTGGGGTGGTTATTGCAGTATAAGAAACAACCCCATAAATCTGCCTATGTGAACTCAGCTTTAGATTTCCAAATCTCCACAGGGGTTAGTTTTCTTTCCTGCAAAACATCGGTCATAAAGCTACACAAAGCTGTCTGTCAAATCTGCTTCTTCCTTATGTTAGTTCCCGTTTAACGCTTTGAGATCCAGAGGAGTATGCAACGCATTTCAATGAAATTTATTGTTCAGGAAGCCATTAACGTCCACGGTCCTGGGAAGTAACCTTCCCTTAAGGACCACTTTGTTTCCTACACACCGGTACACGTGACCTGTGACGCATACCGGCACGCCGCGCTGGGGAGAGACTGCGCCAGTCTTGGAGTGATCAATTTCACTTCCCATTTTTACTTACTGAGCTCCCAGAGGATCACTGTAAATAAAATGTGTGTGACGTGCTATGAGAGTCACCGGTCCTTAACGCAAAAAACGCATGATGGTCCTAGCAAGGCACGCGTGCGTTAAGGGGTTAAAAAAAACCCATTAAAAATAGGAACACGCCAATTCTTACGATTTTTTGTAAGTAGAGGATGTGGTCATAAAAGGATACGTCCATAGGCCTTATGTTGAAAGACAGGATGGAGCAATTCTGGGACAGATTTAGCCTTCAAACCCCCATTAATTTGAAACCCCTCTAATGTTAACCCTTTGAGTGCCAGAGGGATGCACAACGCATTGCCTTGTAATGTGTTGCGTACGCCTCTGGCACTCAAATGGTTAAAGAGCTCGCCATACATTTCAAAGCAAACCAACGTCACCACAGGAAACACTGATTCTAATGGGGATTTTCACCCTTTGATTGCTAGAGAGGTGTCCAAAGCATTGCAGAGCAATGCTTTTGAGATCTCCCCAGTATTCAAGGGGCCAGACACTCATTTAAAGGGATAGTAATGTTTCATAATAAAAGCAGCTCTAATTAATCATCATAATATTTGGACTTTGGAGAGTTATTTCAATTCTGTCAGAGTTGTAGTTCAAGAGTAATTCAATGACAAAGTATCCCCCTCCCGCCCCTTTTACTGATGTAACACTGTTCAGCCAGATCAGAAGGGAGGTGCCCAGGTAGACTGCAGAGAGGGACAATCTTCAATTAAGATAAGGGACAAACCTGAAAAACTTGTCAAGGGGGGCAGGGCTTTCATTGTTCTCATAGGAAGAAGATTGTCCCCTTCTGTTATCTGTCTGGTCTATGGACTGGATTTCACATCTGGAAGAGATGGCTTACACTAGGTAAAAGGGGCGGGAGGGGAAATTTTGCTTGTGAATATCTCTCAAACCATAAAGGTTTGAGAGATAAGACCTATCATTCTTTGTTTTTTTTTTTTTTTAATTCCTACAAAATAAAATAAAGATAAAACGAAGTATTACTATCCCTTTTTAAAAGACTAATTTTTCATTTAACTCCCTATAGAGCACTGGTCCCACTTTGCCTTTTATAAGTAATGCCCGATGCTTTGAGGTTACTGTCATGGGCGAACGTCAGCTCTGCTCAGATACAGCAGGGTAAGCATGCGTCCACCCAGCTGATGTGGTTTCAACTATATAAATATTCATGAATACATACAAATGTCCAAATTGTTGCAGTAAAAGCTTCTGAAATTCTCCCACAAGTCCCCCCTCCTCTCTTCCATCTTTTTATTTTTTCTTCCTCTTGAACAAAGCTGGTTGTGTCTAATTTAACACTGGGATGCTTTACAAAGCGAAGGAGGGGGCTTCCCCACCGTGCGCGGTCTGCGGACACTTTTGGCTCCGTTTTAGCGTTGCGTAGATTTATTCAATGTTTGAACACAGCTCCTTCACACAGCACAGCTGCTTCTCCTGCTATCTGCCAAACACAGATTGAAATTTTCCAACCAAGTTGTTTTGCCAGCAGACTGAAGGCTCCCACATTCCCTGCCTGTCTGCATCATTCTCTCTCCCTTCTTTACCCAGGTAAGATTCTGATTTTCAGAGCTGTTTTTGGATGCTGGGCAGATTTGCGCATTTAAAAGGGAACTATTCATCAGGAGCACATGGCTGTTAATTTAACAGTTTAATTTACCTGGGTAAGTGTCCTTTATAAAGCTATGTATTTCAGCATTATGTGTAATTTCTTGCATAGAGTGAGTTGTTGAATTTTTCATTGGGTTCACAATGAATGTAAGACCTGAATGGCTTGTAAAGGACACTAGTCTAGCAGGATTGTAAATTAAAACAGCTGGTGATGGACTACAACAGTTCAAATCTCAAAAAAAATAAAATAAAATAAGTCAATGGCCTGGGTGTCAAGGTCCCATATAGTATACATACGTTTAGTAGTTGAAGAACAGCACTCACAGTACTTTTGATTGATAGTGCAATTTAATCTATATATGGATTTATCTGACTACTGTGTGAAGGACATTTACCTAGGTAAATTTTGTGTAAACAAAACATTGCTAGGGCCTAACTCACCTTTAACACCTCAGAACGCCAGAGCGGTCTCCAGTATATTGCAAAGCAATATGTTTAATACAGTGTTACTGCATAAATTCAGGATTGCAAGCGCATCTGTTTAATACTGAGATGCTTATGAGTGATTCATACTTCAGGGCTGAGTAATCATCACTGCAGCAATAGAAAAGGAGTGGGCAGGTTTTGGCTGTCGCTGTCATATGATCTTGGACTCCAATTCACGTAATCCTTTGCTGGCTGAGTATGATGGGGGATGTATAGTCCGATGATAGGAGATGATCAGCTGAAGGTGATGGGATGCATAGCCCAAGAACAGCTGGCAAGCCAAAGTTTGGCCATCCCTGCTTTGAGGCTCCAGTGGCTTCTATGTAGACCTGTAGAATTCATCTTTCATACGCAGCTGGTAGTACTTATATGCGGTGGAAACCCTACCCACCCAGTGCCAGAGGGGCAAGCAATACATTGCTTTGCTCTGGCACTCAACAGTTCAATCTATAACCCAATAGCTAGCCCTCACCCAGTGTAAGAATGTGCTCTGTATTTGAAAATGTGCCAAGGTAGCAGACACACACTGCAGGACAGTTGGCATCAGAGATTTTGTGGTCTGGAGAAAATTCCAGTGGGTAGTGGAAATTGCTCATACCACATGCATTTATAGCTGCAATGTATTTCTGCAGGAATCTTGTCAGATGCCTCCTCCAACACACACACACACACACACCCACACCTTGGGTGGTCGCCAGAACTGGGTTAATAAAACCAGGTTTGGAGTTAGCCTCTGAAATCTGCTCATATTCCTTTGAATACCAGGGGGTGTACAATGTATTGCGTGCCCCTTTGTTGTGCAAGTGTTTATGTTTAAGGAATATTAATGTTTCACAAAAAGTAGCTCTTATTAATCTTCATAGTATTTGGGCCATGGAGAGTGTTATTTTAATACTGTCAGAGTTGTAGTTCAAGAGTAATTGAATGATAAAGTATCCCCCTCCCGCCCCTTTTACAAATGGATCACGGAGAGGGACAGTCTTCAGTGAGCGTAAGGAAAAATCTGTCAAGGGGGGCAGGGTTTTCCTTACGCTCACAGTATGAAGATTGTCCCCTTGTTGTGACCTCTCCGATCCCAGGACCAGATTCCACATCTGAGTGGGGGTGGCTTACGTTTGGTAAAAGGGGCGGGAAGGCAATACTTTATCATTCAATTACTCTTGAAGTACAACTCTGACAGTATTGAAATTCTTTGCAGTGCAGTACAGACCTCTATCATTCAAGGCTGATCGATCTGGAGAGGGTCGGCAGTGCATTCTTGCACTGTGAAACACTGCATTGTATTAAATCTCCCAGCTTTATATCCAAACGGAAGTTTCATTTGCAAAGCAACACTGTTGGCACAAGGAAGGAGCTTTCTCTATGGAATAAAATGTTTATGCCAGGGCTGAGCACCCGATCCTCACCAGCTGTTCAGAACTACAAATTCCATGGTAGTCAATCCCTTGAATTCGGGAGACCTCTCCAGCAAATTTCTCCAGAACAACTTGGAGAGTTTTAGCATCCATGGAGCTAAAGCAAGGATGGGCAACTATTTTAACCTGGGGTCCGCATAATCTGTTTAACCCTTTGAGTGCCAGAGGGATATCCAGTGCATTGCAAAGCAATGCATTGGATACCCCTTTGGCACTCATGGCTCAAAATATTTCTAAACCCTATAACGTGTGTGTGTGTATGCATTCATGATATATAATATGACCGTTATGTCTGGTCATTTGATCAAACTGTGAAGGAGTGCCAGACAGGCATACAACACATTGCAAAGCAATACATTTGGATACCTCTGACACACAAAGGGTTAAAACAGTTAATGCATCCATTCTGGGTCTCTGTGCTGATAGAGAAGCTTTGAATCAAGATTGTAATTTCTGATAAAATATCACTCTTTTTACATAGAAATCTAGGAGTCTTTTTATGCTAGTAGCACAGCTGTATTTGAAGACACACACCTAAGAGCCAGCAAAAGCCAGCCTGTGTGCCTACTTCTATGTTAAAGGGATGCTAATAGAAAAGTATGACTTGTTTTCATATGATAAGGTATGTTGTAAACCTATAGTAATGTTTATATACGTTTGATATATTTCCTGTTCTTCAGCAGGCTAGGGGGACTAATATTTCCTTGCAGTACTCTCTTCCTGCTGTGTCATCTAGAGAGAACATCTGCCTAAACAGGAAGTGCGGAGTGCACTGAAAATGTGCTTCCCCCATGTAATGAAAAATGTACATTCCATATCGTATCTTAAATAGTAGTATTTGTCAAGGGATAGAAAAACACATGTGAACATATAATAACACATACACATTTATCAAAATCAAGTGGTTGAAACTGGTCCGAAATGTTGACCTATGCATTAACCCTTTGAGTGTCAGAGGGGTGGCATTCTAAGGGTTAATAAGTCCTGTTGAGTGCCATTATTTTTTTTCTTTCCAAGCTGAGATCCAAGTGAAAGTGACTTGGACTGTGTGTGGAAAATGCTGTTCCCTCAGATTAATCATAAAAATAAATACATTCGTTTTTTTTTTCCGTAATCCCACACACTTCCATGAGTATGTGTATTCTTTTTAGATTATCACTCTGTATATTACAACATGCTTCTTCATATAATGGCAGCTTGTATTTTAGTTTTCATGTGTTTTTAAGACATCCTGCAGTGACAGGACCTCACCTGACTTATTTATTTTGGTTGGAAAATTCATGCTGGCAACCATGTTTGTGGCCCTGTAAAAATGAATCTGGTTCAGTAATTTTCTGCAATTGAAACTGCTGGGGTTTTGGCAGTACCCCTGTTTGTATACAAAATGACTATTTTGAGAGAGGACTGTGTGATTCCTGTTCCATTGCAAATCCCGGTGGCTAGTTTGTGCTGGTGAGGGGGAGAGGTGGCATGGCCGGTCTTGTTACAAGAGCAGTGATTTATGTTCACTGCCTGTGGTGTGTGGGTAGCGGGCAGGCATTCACAGCTCACTTAATGTCCTATAAAACCCGTCAGGGCACTTCTCATGCCAGCTGCATCCTTGATGGGCTCAGAGCCTTTGGCCGTTTGTCTCTTAATAATTTTCTGAGTTTTCAACGTAACCCTTTGAGTGCCAGAGGAGTACGCAGTTGCTTTGCAATGTGTTGCGTACCCCTTTGGCACTCAAAGGGTTAAACTGGGATTGTACTCTATAAGGGCCATGCAAACACTATCAAGGCTGAAAAATACCTTTGTTCATTTGTAGACTACAGCAGGGTTCAAGGGCAAAAAAAACTCCATAGATATACCTAACTGCTGAATGATGGGTACCTGCCTAGTTAAAGGGATAGTAATACTTAAATTTTACTATCCAGTATCTTGTAGCCCTTAAAAAACCAAATTAAATTACCCCAGCGGCATCTCTCAAACCTTTATGGTTTGAGAGGTATCCGCTTTCAACGTTCCCCCTCCCCTGACGTCAGCGCTCTAGTTGACTGCAGCGGAATCCGGTCCTGGGACCAGCAGAGGCTCTTCAGCAGAGTCAAGATAGCATTATGGAAAAATAAATCCTTCACTGGAACTGTCTTCTGCGTGTGCTTGGTTTGGATCTCTTCTTCAATAACGCAATCTCGGCTCTGCTGAAGAGCCTCCACTTGTCAGGGACAGGATTCCCCTGCAGTCAGCTAGAGCGCTGATGTCAGGGGAGGGGGAACTTTGGAGGCGGATATCTCTCAAACCATAAAGGTTTGAGAGATTCTGCTGGGGTCATTTAATTTGGCTTTTTAAGGTCTACAAGATGCTAGATAGTAAAATTTAAATATTACTATCCCTTTAAGGCTTTCTCTTCTATAAATTGCTGCAATGTGCATGTGGAAGTGAAATCGTATGGAATGACTTTATCCTTGCAAGAAATCACAAGTATTTATTTATTTTTTTTGCTCTGTTACCTTTTCATTGTAAACGTTTGGTAATCATCTATATAAGCATTGCTAAATGGATCATACAGATGGCAGTTTAAAAAAAATAAATAAATACCGGTATATTAACTAAAGTACATTTAATACCAAACATCTTTTGATAGGCCTTATGGAAAATGTATAGGAGAAACTCTGACCCTAAATTTAAGAAAAGGACAAAAATAATGGGAAACTCTGGTAACCCTCTATTATGCAGGGGGTGTAACTCTACAACCGGTCTTAAACACTGCTTACTGGAAAAAAAAAATGAGCTTATGGGGTATGAAACATGGGCTTGAAAAACACACATGAACAGTTTTATTAAATAAAGACAACTGTATAGCTGAATTGGTTCAAAAAAGGCCTCTCTGATTAACAGCTGTGTCCTGGATAGTGTGGTCAATGCTCCATATCGATAGCAACACCACTCATCCCAGATGCCGTCCTCAAGCACAGAATGGCAATCCTATCTGCAGGGCTTAAAATGTGAAGTCCTTTGCTACTAGCCAGACCTGAAAAGTTACTCGCCACTGCAAGCCATAGCATACCCACCAGGGCTGAATTTCTACTCTCCAGAGCTAGTGGCGAGTGGAAATTTTGAGCCCTGCTATCTATATAAAAATGGATTCCAAAATAATCTTAACACTCCCATTCACAATACAAAGCATTAGGCAGAAGCATTGACACAATATATGTTTGAACTCTGCTGGGTTACCTTCTTAAGTCAGAATTTTTAGGGCAACCCTAGCATTTTGTAGCTAGGATTTAATGAAAATATATAAATGTAGATTTATTCTTGGGTCTCAACAGTCATAATGACAACAGAGCATATTGTGCATAATAATTTCCATAAATATACATTAGAAACTAAATTTTTCTCAGTCTACATAGGAAAGGTGGGGCACCCTAAGCTTAGGACCGTGGCACCCTGGCTGAAAGACGCTGATCTAGTGAAATATAATATAAGGGACACGGTGGGCACAGATCATTCATGGAAAAATAATTGGTGAAAATGTAGGTATAATATGGGTAAACTGCAACCTCTGCTCTTATAGATTAAGAGCTACATCCAAAGGACAACTAAACTTTTAGACACAATCAAAAGGTTATTATAAAATATAACCCATAATATATGTTTTAAATGCTTCCTGGCCAGAAACAGTAGCACCTAGTGTGTTCTCTGCAGCATCTTCACCACCTTGTACAGAATGCTCCTGAAGGTCAGATGGATAGTCAAGATATGTCTATGGAACCACAGACATGTAAACAGTCACGTAACTGATGCTCTGCGTATGTGATGCACACTAGACAGAACTTTGTCAAAAGACTAATGGTGACATTGGGTCACCAGGTTTTAAATATCCTCTGCGTCCATCTAATTGCATAGTACTGTTAGAGTGGATGAACCACAGTGGTTCAAGTTCTTAAATGACCCACCTCACCTGTCTGATATATATAACATTGATCTCTGAATCAGTGGCACTTACATCTAAGGAGGTTCATACTAATGTCAATGGGTTTGTATACAATATTTCCAAATGATCTTTGGACTGCCAGTTCCCTGATTCTCAGCTGGACTAACCTAGGAGCTTAACCCTTCGAGGTGAATGGTTGTTTACTTTCAGGTTCAGTGCCCAACCATGGCCCTGCTTTCTCAGCCGTTGGTATCCAGCCTGTCTGTTCCAGTTTGTATCCAGCTTCTGCACCGTGCTTTGGACTGTTCTTGGTCTTTCTTCAGTAGCATACAGTTGATTAATACAGTCACACTGTTTCCCTTGTAATTAACCCGTTCAACACTGATGAGAAGTGCAGTAGAAATATGTAAAACTTGACCTTTATATCAACCATTAAATATCCATGTTGTTGGTATCAAATTAAAATACAGATTGCATGATTGGAACTTCCAATTCCATTATCGGATTAAAGACAATAAACGCAGTTAGTATGGGGTACAGTCACTACTCCGATATGACTGATTCAAGCAAATGTTCTTTTATGACTGATCTTATTTCTAATATCCAATCCAGCCGGATCTGTATCTAGTGAAGATGAGTAACTGTAAACCGCTCACAATGGAGCTATAGTATATGAATGATAGATGGTAAAGAGAAGGGAAAGTGCCTGGAGCTCATTAGATAGATGAGCACTAGAGAATATCTCCCGGGTCTGGATAATCTCGCCCGGTACTACTACCTAAGTCGCATCAGAAAAGCCCTGCCAATGAGTATATTTGTCAAAGGAGTGAGTACAAAAATATTGCCCTAATTCCCTATGCATTTCACCCCTTCATGCGTGGCTTTGTGAGATAGCAAATAATGCTCTTTGGTACTGACAGAGAAGAGCTATTACATCCCACGAGTAGAAAGAGTAACGACTCTACCAATCAGATTCGTTTCATAGGCACTTTTGACAATCAGCATCGTTCTGTTAGGCACATTTTGCAACAACACTGGAGAAGATAGACTAAAGATGATTATCTTCTTGAAATAATAAGTACCCACCCCAAAAGTACATTTAGGAGGGGACCTAATCTTAAAGCGGAACTGCCACCCCACCTAAAGTTGCCTCCAAAGAATTACCCATCTGGAGACTAGCTGCTCAGCAGTACTAGTTCTCAAAATTATTACCTCGTTACAGAGAATTCCTACCGCTACTGGGACTGACAGCCAGGAAACAGCACAGACATTTTTGCATAGTGACATCTGCGCCCCTGCGCTGTCAGTCCCTTTCAGCTCTAGGAAGCATTGCTGGGAGCCATATGGTACAGGAAGTGACTGACAGCGCAGGTGCCGCTATACAAAGATGTCTGCACTGTTTCCTGGCTGTCAGTCCCGGAAGCAGTAGGAATTCTTTACAACGAAGTAAGAATTCTGGCGACTAGTACTATTGAGCAGCTAGTCGCCAGATGGTAATTCTTTGGGGGCAACTTTAGGTGGGGTGGTACTTCCGCTTTAAAGATATATTAACATTTAGACACTACAGCAGACTAAAAACTGAAAGCTGCTTGAAAAGCAATATTAAAGGCTCATATACATGTGGCACATGCCAAGCATGCAAGTTTATGAAAAAAGGAGATCGGCTTGGCACTTCTCTGGAACCAGAGAAATATTGGATTAGGGAATTCATCAATTGCAAATCCTCAGGAATAGTGTATCTTCTGTCATGCATATGTGGCCAAAATGATATAGGCAAAATGAAGAGTACTGTGATGTAGAGTGCAGCAGGTGCATATGCGAGACGCAAGAAACAAAAGCCAGCAGCCATGTTTTGCTACAGGTTTTTCTATGGGTTGTGTCCCCTGAGTGATAAGGTAACCGTGTATCTGAAAAGTGACAGTAATGTTTCACAAAAACAGCAGTTCCAATTAATCTTTATAGCAATTGAGCCATAGAGAGTGTTATTTCAATACTGTGAGAGTTGTAGTTCAATAGTAATTGAATGATAGTTTTCACCCTCCCGACCCTTTTACCTAGTGTAAGCCCCTACTCCTCAGATGTGGAATCCAGTCCATAGACCAGACAGCTCACATCGAGGGTCAGTATTCTACTGTGAGAACAATGAAAGCCCTGCCCCCTTTGACAGGTTTTTCTGCTTTTTCCCTTATCTTAATTGTCCCTCTCTGCAGTCTACCTGGGCACCTCCCTGCTGCTCTGAAGTGAGCAGTGTTACATCAGTAAAAGGGGCAGGAGGGGGATACTTTATCATTCAATTACTCTTGAACTACAACTCTGACAGAATTGAAATAACACTGTCCAAGGCCCAAATACTATGATGATTAATTAGAGCTGTTTTTATTATGAAACATTACTAACCCTTTAAGCTTTAAGTGTCTCTTCTTCTGCCTAGTTCTCCATATTGGAAATGGGACTGTTGAGATTCTTTTACAATCCATATTTCCATCAATAGGATTGACCTTCTGTACTTGTAGCTGGAGTCTAGAGTGTTATCTATACCACGCTATCCAGGTGAGAGGTGATAATCAGAGCTGCGTTTTTTTTTGTATCCCTACAGGTGTAGGTGTCTTCTATGTTAGTGTTTCCAATCCCATGTTACATACCCCTAAATAATTTTTTCAGTAATCAATGATTAGGACTGATACTTTGTTCGGTTCTATAGTTGCATTTTTATAAACATACAAGTATTTAAACTATTGTTTGTATAATCCATTTCGCGCTGTTTTTATATAGATTGCTTGTAGTCTTAGGGCCGTGTGTTCAAAAAATGTAGTATGAATGACAAAAATAAGTATTTGTACGCATGAACAACATATTTTCTATAGAGTATACGACAAAAAACTAGTAATGTCCGTTGTGTACGACACAGCTCCAGAATTGCCCTGCAAAGGGGCGGGGCAAGGGCGTGGCTAAACTATTCTCCAGTGTCGTATAGAGGAAAATAAAATTTGTCTTGTACAATGACAAAAGACAAAATCTGTACGTTAAGAAAAGAGGAGGGAATGTGAAGTTCTGAATGTGAGAATTTTTATATTTAGTTAAGACATTTTTGTCGTTGCATGAGCCCAGCGACACTGTGCTTTGAAAAGTCGTGACAAACTACAAAAGCTATTTAGCTACTTCTTTGAACATATGGCTCTTAATGTTTTCTTAACCCCTTTAAGGACAAAGGATGTACATATACGTCATGGGGTGAATGTCCCTAAAGGACCCGGATTTCAGGGCTGCACGCCATTCAGGAGACACTGATCCAGGGCTTTTTTTTTTTTTTCCTTCCGCCTCAGGGCTCCGGAGGGGTGTGCTATTTTTGGTGGTCTATTGTGTGTGATTCCATTGAAACTCGTACTACTAATTGGGGAGTTTAATGCTCTGTTACACCAGAGTTGCAGTGATGACATGCCCTGAGCAAATCGTACTTGAGAATATGGGCCTTATTCATCACATTACAGATGTGCAATTTTGGCGGTCACTAACTGCCCCATTGGTGGGGAGGAGACAGGATGACCCCACACACACACACACTGATTTTTAATTGGATTTTTATTCCCTTAAACTCAAGAGAGGACCGTGCATTATTTCATAATGTGTTGAGTCATAACATAGTAATTTGAAGTTGAAATAACTTTGCAGACTTTTCCAATGCAGTCATTCTTTAAAAAAACAAAACAAAAAAAAAAAAAACAAAAACCCGCGATTGTGGCTCTGCTGAAGAGCCTCCGTGTTGGCCATCTCCTGCTGACAGCTTTACAGCTGACAGCAGGAAACGTCAGACTTTGAATGCAGATATCTCTCAAGCCATAGCGGTTTGAGAGATAGGGTTTTTTGCATTCAAGTCAACTTTCTAATCCCTACAAAATGCAAAAAATGTTCTGGGACATTACCATCCCTTTAAAATTGAGTCCCAGTGTTACCAAACCCATGGGTTTTTATTGCTCTGGAAACAGAGATAAAGTCAGCAGTGTTAATGTACCCTAATTAGAAAGGGAATGCTGAATATCAGGGAGGCCGTGGGGATAAACCTCACTATAATGTGGGAATTATAACTCTCATAACTGCAGGTTAATATAACAACCTATCTGGCAATGAAATGATAAACTCATACACCTTAGGGCTTATATACCAATGAGTGATAAAGAGGTGATAAAGTGGAGATGACTTGTCTAGTGATATTGCTTCTTCAGTTCCTATGTTGTTCTATAGAGCCTATGCACTAAGATCTCCGGTTGTAAAAACATTAGTGCATTGACTCCATAGACTAACACAGGAATTGGAGAAGTAATCTACTCGGTCACCTTAATGCATCCCCACCCCCTTTAGTTCCAAGGAGATGCGCAGCGTACTGTTGCCTGTCCATCACTCAAAAGGCCAATAAAAAGTTGAGTTGAAATTTTAATTTTGATTAATTTTAATGAAAGTTCCGCTTTAAAATTAAAGTGCCTCCCAAATCATTATTCACATTGCGATACGCATATAAATAACTTTATTATCCTGAATAAGTCCGGCATTATAGAGAAATACAACTTGTTCCGCGGGCATCTTGCTGTAGACTCATCTGTGCAGTCAGCCCCTTCCTGTACTGTGCGGTACAAAGGAACTCCCCCCTCACCAATTCTGGAGGAGACTGGGACGGACTCAAAGATGCCTTTTTGGCAAGATGTCTGCCCTAATGCCTGCCGAACAAATATTTCTCAATAATGCAAGATTTATTCAGGCTAATACTATTATTGATACACTAATTGGTATTTGAATAAAGATTTGGGGGTTCTTAAATTGTAATGGAAGTTCCGCTTTAACCTCTTGAATGACAGGCCCCCAGTGCGTTGCTTAGCAGTGCTTTTAGACCTCTTTATCTTCCACGGGATGAAGAGGAAAGTAAAGGGCTGCAAGAAATTTGCAAGGCATGCTGTAAGAAGTAATCCTTTTTTAAGAATGAAAACGCTCTTAACCCTTTTATGGACCAGAGGCGTGCTCCTTAAAGGGTTAGAATTGAGAGGTTAATCATTTTTATCCTTGTATTTTCTTTACCTATAGAGGACTGCGTCCAGGACAAATGGCTGGAATATTGTGCATTGTTTTATTGCTCTTTATATAGAGGGAAATGGTAAACTAGTTTGTGTAAAAGTTACAAGCTCAAACATTCACTGTCACTTTAAAGATTACACAGCACTAAGCAGATTAAAGTTACATTATGTTAACTCTCAATGTTCCGGGTCTCTCTAGCACCAAAGAGCTTAACTGAAACACTGAGGGGAGCTATTTCGTGCCTGCCGTTACACCTGCAGAATTTAACATATTTGCTGCCAAAACAAGCTTTTCCAGCAGAGATCATGAAACGGTTTTTAAAAAAAACCAAAAAAAAAACAAAAACATTTTTGAGTACCAGCTGGTTGTGCGGTGCATGGTCAGTAGAGGGTGAAGCCAGATGAATTATATTATTTAACCATTTGAGAGCCAGAGAGGTAAGCAACGCATTGCTTTGCAATGCATTGTGTACCACTGGCACTCAAAGGGTTAACCCTGATTTACCACTGGAGCCAATGCTGAATTACCAGATAGGCAGGGTAGGCAGGTGCCAATTTGTGTGCTATGCGACAGCTGTGCTGACCTCATTCACCATACAATATACAATTTTAGTGTGAAGAGTACAGTCCCAGTTCTCTTGCACTAAACACCAACTAATGGTCTGTGTATCGGTTTATAGACTGCTGTAATGTTCCATTTATATATGGCTATAAAATCCAGTTTATGTACTAATTTAGTCAGTTTATCAATTTGTATATAAAACTTTAACACTTTGCGTGCCGGAGAGGTATCCAATGCATTGCGTTGGATACACCTCTGGCATGCAAAGGTTTTTTTTGTTTTTTTTTACATGGGTGAAAGAAACGTAGCAGCATCCCTGCAAGTAGCTGGTTGGGAATGATGGGAATCGAAGTCTCCAACAGCTGAGTAGCTGGTTCCCAAACCTATCCGCGGGAGATCCTAACAGGCCATGAGTTTAGGATTCCATGCTTGTGCACCTTTGAGTTAATTAAATGACCGCACCTCTGTGCACAAACAGGGAAGTCCTGAAGTCGTAGCTTCTTAGGCTCCCCTGCGGATAGGGTTTAAGGTCACTGGACTGAGCATATTTTAAATGCCAAGCAACAGTGGATGGGGCTGGGGGCGGGATTATGTTAGGAATGTGGGTGGGGCTAGGGTTACCCGCAGAGTTCTGACTGTGGTCCTCTGTGCTTTGCAAACCTGTTTAGCTTGGCAGCCACTAAACATTTAATACCTCTCATAAACAAAGCAATATTGTGAAACGAACAATATCCCTAATAACAAATTTGTTTTGTGATAAGTCTGCCTTTTATCTCCTGAGGGAAATATTATGATAATGGGATGATGGTGCATGAACTGGTTTTGCAGACATTTGGTGGAAATCGTGTTCCTTTTTACCGATCGTTTCCTGCTGTGTCTTGCACAGTAGACTATGGTCTCCTGACCAGGAAATCAGGGTTGCAAACAGGGCTGGATTTCTCATAAGGCAGAGTAGGCATCTGCCTACAGGCGCACCCCACAAAGGGGCGCCTGTCATTCGGACCCGTGTTTTATTTTATTTTTTTTTATTACCCTTGCCGTGGACACTAACCCCCCACCCGGTCAGGTCTGTGCTTCCTTCAGCACAAATCTGTATCTGCTGAGCTCCCTCATGAGCTCTTTAGTAATACAGAGCCCTGGAGATTACATCATCTCCCAGCGGTCTGCATTACTGATGAGAACACCACGTGGGAGTGCCAGCAGCTACAGGTCTGTGCAGAAGGGGGCACAGACATGTCCTGCCACGCCACTGGACCACCAGGAAGGAGGTAGGAAATGGACATGGGGGGGGGGCGCGCAATGTGAAGCTAATATGGAGCTGATGGGGGGGGAAGTTGGAGCTGATGGGGGCAGTGTGAGGGCAAAGTGGAGATGATGGGGGAATGTGAGGGCAATATGGAGCTAATGGGGGGCAATGTGGAGATGATGAGAGCAATGTGGAGATGATGGGGGCAATGTGGAGAATAGGAGCTTTGTGGAAATGTCCGGTGGAGATGGCCAATGGGGGGGGTGGTGCTTCAGATTTCTGTGCCTACAGGCTCCTGAGATGTAAATCCGGCCCTGGTTGCAAAGGAAAATTATTCAAAGGGATAACTTTTTGGATGCTAGTAATTTATTTAGCCGCTTGGATATAATCGTTGAAGACCTCTAGTATTAGGAGGTTTCAAATATAGAAATATGCTAAATGTAAATCTGTTTTGTAAATTGCAATAATTGTATTGATTTAGGGAGAGTGGTTTTACGTTTATTTATGAAATATGTAACATTTGTGAATGGTTAGGCTGTGTTCACATGGATAATATGGTCTTGGATGGAGGCATCATCACAATATTTGAATCATCTGTCTCCATGTACTAATAGCTTCATGCAAGCTGAATGCAAGGGTGTGGGAACTGAAGAGGATTGTGCTAGGCTAAATGAATATAGGCCATACATGATTGGCTGGTGACAATGTGAGCCAGTCCATGATTGGATGGTTGTGATGATTCAAAACCATCACTGTTCTCAAAGGTGTTCTTGGCGCTCCCATAGGCTACAATATCTTGTCAGCCGTCAGTAGACTGGGGGGAATTTGCGGAATTTGCAGCATGCTGTGTCTTTGAGTGACTGTCGATCAAAGCAGTCACATGTGCAGGGCTCTGTAGGATGCAGTGCGCCCTATTTTAGAGCAACTGTGAATGGCGATGTTGCAGCAGCACAGTCACCCATGTGAACAGAGCCTTAGGAATGTTACGCCAAGCAAGTTACAAACATTTGGTCTTTTGCAATACCAGTGTTTTTATAGTGTTGCATAATCATGAAGGTGATTTAATCTCTCTGTTTTGCAGTTGTTTGTTTAACCCTTTGAGTGCCAGAAAGGTAACTAATGTGTGTGAACAACATATGAGGTGCAACTAGGACTGAGGGGACCCTCCACAGTTCCGAAATTAAAGATAAAGAGGCATGGCAGTCCTACACGAATTCATTTAAATTACATTGACTTGAACAATATACTATACCAGTGTATACATTTTCTTAAAACCTTTTTTTTTTTTTTTTTTTTTTTTGTCACATAGTATGGTCAAAATATGTGCAAGCGCTCTCTTCTCACCAGGTTACGCCCATTTTAAGCAGGTCCTGTGTATTACATATTGCCATATCTTATGGCTCACCTTTATATTACAAAGCCAAATGTATCTATCAGGGATCAAGTGTAGTGAATGGGTTGAGACCCCAACAGCTGGAATATACCCACCAGTCCATTTATATAGAAGTCTGCCCCACTCACGACTATAAACTGCATTGAGGCTGTAAAATACAATTTTCCAGTATATATTGAGGTTTTCATTTACTCAAATAAGTTGGAATGATTTACAGGCAAACATATGCCACACAAGCTAGTTAAATTGCTGTATACAAAACCGATGACAGTCCTGCGCTGCTTCGTATAAATTGGCTACACGTGAACACTGTGTATAGCATATATTATACACTTGTTTCAAAAATGAAGGCTTTGTTAGATAGGTTAGCCTCCCACAGGTCTGTCTCCCCCCCCCACCCCCACAGAGAGCTCTCACACCACACAGATCTGTCTTCTCCCAATAACTATAGTATGCCCCTCTCCCCACACACTGTATGACCCTCTTCTACACACAGGTCCCTCTTAATGTGTCAGCTTTCTCCCCCATCACCAACAGATCTTTCTTCCCCTACATGTCCCCCCATAGGTATCTTTACCTCCAATTCCCCTCCAAGTTTCTTCTTTTTCCCTCCACAACACCACGCTCCACAGTTTTCACATACTCATAGGAGAGCAGCTGAGGCAAGAGATGCTGGCAGATTATTGCCTGATCACAGGGAAGTGCTTTCAGGCCAATATTTCTATGTAGGGCTCAGGATTGAAGAGCGGAACTCTCAAAACAGAGCCTGAGACCTTTTCTTAATTGCTGTGATTGGCTGACACAACCACAGCAGGATTGGCCAACCACAGGAAGGAATAACATGCTCAAGAGTTTAATGGAGTCTGCAGGAATTATGTGCTGCCCCTTAAAGTTATGGACCCCTTCTGGCTGCAGCTTTATGATAGGCTGGGCTACCAGAACAAAGCATTGGCTCCGTATTCCATTGTGGAAGGGATGTGTTAACACTGAAAGCATCTGGGGTCATTTCCAGGGAAGAGGCCTCCGTCCAGGGACTGTCCCTGGAAAACAGGGGTGTCTGGTTACCCTACTTTGGATTTGATGAGGAAACAGGGCTGTATTTGGGAAGTTAAAGTGGATCAAACTAACCATCATAGATAACAAATTTTAATCCCTAGAATGCTTTAGAGTTTGGCAGTGCATTGCTTTGTATTTCATTGGAGACCTTTCAAACATTCAAGTGGTTAAAATACCAGTTAAATCAATGAGGGCTGACACAGTTTTATCTCCCTATGTGCAGGTGGGTTGGTCTCTGTAGCTCCCCCTTACTGTGGTATTTTGCACTATTATTTCTCTTCACCTTGGGACTTAGCAAGTGGCTGAAAGCACTTGTCTGAAGGAGGCACTTCTGTCTTAAAATTCTGTGTGTTACTTTCATTAGATAAAAGATCTAAAGGAGGTGCCTGAATTCTATTTCTGTGCACAAAGCATTTTCCACTTCATCCAAGAACAAAGGGGACTGGGTTAATTATTATGGAAGCGCACGCAAGATCATAGTTAGTATGGATAAAGGAATAAAAATGTACAAAATAACGTCAAAAATATAAATACTATTATTTATATAACCTTTTTATTGCCAGAGGGGTGTGCAATGCATTGCTCTGCAGTGCATTGCTAGGGTTGCCACCCAGCTGGTATTTTACCGGCAGGCCGGTAAAAAATTGGCTTCTGTCCAATGTTAAGTCTATGGAGGGAATGCCTGGGCTGGTATTTTTTTGTAGAAATGGTGACAACCCTATGCATTGCACACCCTACTGGCATTCAAAGAGTTAAGGTTCAGCCTTTCCCTTTTAATGTACCTGCCTTTCTTCTCTTGCTGTTTCCCCTCCAATAAGCTTACTGTGATCAGTGAGCCTTTTAAGCACATGAGGAGCAGATGGGTGAGAAACACTCTGCAAAGCAATGCATTGTACTCTTCTCTGCTCATCAAGGGGGTAACACATTCTTTATTACTGGAGATGCAATGCTTCATTTCCATGACTATCAATAGTTGTTAATTAAGACAGCCTACCCATTCCTGGGAACTCTCACATCTGCCCCATAGTTAATATGGATCTCTGGGGAGGTATCCAATCAAAAGGCACCGCACACATGAAGAACATCATTACAGTGAGCTCACAACATCATGGACGTCAAAATGGGGCCACCAACATGTTACTGGTTGGAATGTCGCCAGGTGATTGTTGGTTAGGTTAGTATCTATTAGGTTAGGCTTGGTTAGGTTACTGTCTGTTAGGGTCAGTGTCTGCGGTATCCTATTGAAATGTGGCCCTCTATTTGGCGACCATGAAAAGGGTGACATCACTCCAACACTTCTCTTTCAGAAGAGGTCCATATACATAAGATACCTGACAGGGCTGTCCTCTCACCCATTACTAATCCTCCCGGCCACAGAGCTTCTGTTCCATCTCTATATACATTAAAAGCCCAGTCTAGATCTCAAAGGGAAAACTGAATTTAAAGAGATTGTAATGTCTCCAGTGGCATAACTATAGGGGTCGCACCCGCGACCGGGCCCTGCTGCCCCCTGCAACCCCTCCGCCTGGCGGCCGTAATCTCCCTCCAGCTCTCTAGTAATGCAGAGCGCTGTCAGATGACATCATCTCCCAGCGCTCTGCATTACAGAAGAGGACTCCGTGGGAACACCACGCACCAGCCCGTCTCTTCTGACACTCCACTGGACCACCAGGGATTGGGAGGTAGGAGATGGGGGCATTGTGGAGGGCCCGGGGGCCAATGTGGTCAGGGATTGGGGGGGACCATGGCACTTCTTGCACCAGGGCCTGGAGGGTTCTAGTTATGCCTCTGAATGTCTCATTATAAATAAAGCTTGGATTACTTCTTACATTTAGTAATAATGCTCCCCACCGTTGCCACTGTGCGTCTAGTTGATAAGTAATTCGATTATAAAGTTCCCCCTCCCGCCTCTTTTACAGATGTAAATCTTTTTCCCTCAGATCTGGAATCCGGACAGATCGCAAAGAGGAACAATCTTCTTTCCATCAGTATAAGGGAAACCCTGCACCCTTTTGATGAAGGACTGCAGGTTTTTCCTTATACTGACAGAAGATTTCCCTTGTCACGATCCATTCGGACTAGTTCCTGATCGGTAGTGAAGAAGAGTGATATCGTTAAAAGGGGCAGGAGAGGGAATCTTTATAATTTAATTACTCCTCAACTAGACTGAGCTGCACAGTGACAAGGTTGTAGAGAGTAATACTAAATGTAAGGAGTTATATAAGCTTTATTTATGCTAAGACATTACTATCCCTTTAAAATATGTTAACAATATATATTTTTTTCTTTTTTCACAAAACCCTACAGCTCTTTGTATCCAAGGTATTCTAAAAAACTCAGGCTGCATTGTGCTTCCCCAAAACGGCTAACGGGAGTCTGAAAATGGACCCGTATGTTGGCAAAAAAAAAAAATAGCCCCACTTGTTTTGTTTTGTTTTCCATTGAGGACCTGCATAGTGTAGTACAGCATTAATTCACTGAGGGAGCATTGGGAGTCCCTTTTCAAACCCCATTGTGCCACCTGTTGGTCTACTTGGGCTCACAGTGTAACTCAGACTTCATCAGCAGGATCTGACAGTTGGGCTGCTAGCTCATGGTTGCTATTTAAAACTCCCTTAACAATCAATGGAAATCTTAATGTCCCATGTGTGAGGTTGAAACTGTGAGTCTACTACTTTTATTAGTTGTAAAACATTAAAGGGTATGCCATCTTGGAATGGTATTTTAACCCCTTAAGGAACGGCCACGCACTCATGGTGCGGTCACTTAAGGACCATTTAATTTTTTTCAGAATCGGATTCCGGACTCCCCGAAATGGCGTGCAGCAGCGCGGGGAGCCTGGAATTCCATGGGTCCTTAAGGGTATAACAACCCATGATGGTCCAGGGCCATCATGGGTCCTTAAAGGGTTAAAGACTTGTACTGAGTTGCTGCTTTGTTTGTGTTACTTCCCAGGTTTTTTTTTTTACTGCTATGCATTACATCACTATTGCTCTGTGTGGGTGTATGTGTATGATGGGATGTAGAGAACACAGGAGAAGCGGATTAAAACTGATAAATGGAAAGCTGGCTGAGCAAACTATATACCAGGGACAGGAATCCAGCAAGGCATAACACTATTCCATGAGATATGCAGGGCAAGCAGTACACATTATGTAAGGATAAAGGTTCAGTTCTCTGTTATGAGACCTGAGGATCAATATGTCATCCATTACAGCAGGGCTGGTGTACTGTTAGAACTCTGGATGATGGGAATTGTAGTCCCCAATATCTGGAGGTCCAACAATTGACTATCTCTGCATTACATTAACCCCTTAAGGTCCAGCGATCCTGGGGTGTCTGGTCCTTTAAGGACCAGATAGACGAGTTCGACGTGCCGTCCCACGCGACTGATCACATGGGGCGGCACGTCGAAAGAGGGACTGAAAGAGATCGCTCCTGTCTTGGAGCGATCCATTTCAGTCCACGGGATTACTCACCTCGCTCCTGCAGGAGTGCGGTGAGTAATAGTACGTGACGTACCAGGACTGTCACTGGTCCTTAAGTGCCGGACCAGCATGACGTTCCGGGTACGTCATAGGACGCGAAGGGGTTAAAGGAAAACTGTACTCTAGGAATATAAATTTGTTTAAATGATTGATTTACCAAGTTAAGTGTCCTCCTTCGTACAGCATACTGGATTTGTCTGCCTGTCTGGTCACATTATATCTGCCTCTAGGACACCATGGGCTGCAATAGATCTGAATGATTAGTAATGGTCACTGGTTATTATCTGGTTGAATCCACAAGCAGTGGGCTAGAACAGATACACAAACAAAAACATAGATAAAAATAACTGCTTTTTGAAGGACACATACCTAGGTATGTCCTTCTATGACTCAGTTAACCCTTTGAGGGCTGAAGGGGTACACAACGCATTGCTTTTGCAAAGTGTTGCATCACCTCTGGCAGGTTAAGAGCTCTTCTCCTGTAAATACTATGTAAAGAGAGAGTATTGTGTCATCGAACTTGTGGAAAATCAGCCTTCCACTCCTGGGTTCAAATTCTGGATTTGTTTCCAAAACCTATCCTCATGTAGTTCTTGATATATATAGTAAACTAATTGAGGGCTGTGCAAGTTCAGTCCTCAAGGGCCACCAATAGGCCAGGATGTAAGGATTTCCCTGATTAAGCACAGGTGAGTCAGTCACAATGAATGATCCACTGATCAACTCACCTGTGCTCATACCGCCCAACATTTCAAATGGCCAAAGAGTGACACTTTGTTTTAGGGGGTGTTGCTTGGGGGAGTGACTGGTAGGTGGAGCATTAACCCTTTGAGTGCCAGAGGGGTACGGAACACATTGCTTTGCAATGCGGTCTGTACCCCTCTGGCACGCAAAGGGTTAACTATAATAATTTTTATTTCATGAGCTATTGAGACAGGGTTGTGGAATTTATATCGCCCGATGCCTGGGACATGTAGTTCCGGGCGCCGGACAGGGAAATTTTTCTCCCATTTAGCCCTGGCAGGCAGAACCGGACCGACAGCCCGGTGAAGCTGTGAATTCCATTCTCCCCCCCCCCTGCTCTGAATCAGTGAAGGGAAGCTATTGTGAACTGCTCATGCGTGTGCCTAGTGATGTCATCACGGCCCACAGGGGCTCGTGATGTCGAGTCTGGTTGGGCCAACAAAAATGCTGCACCAAGCCAGTTCTCCAGCAGCTTTCTTATGCAGGCCAGGCACCAATATCACAAAGGTGAGGCAGGCTGGCGGCAGCACTTCAGTGGAGGAGAGTGAGCCCAGTCTGGACTGGAGGACTCTGGAGGAGGCTTCATTGGAAGTAAGCACTGGTCTGAGTGCCAGTGTGGGCAGCGTGGACATAGTGTGGAGGTGGACACAGGGTGGGCAGGCAGGTCCGGATTTGTGAATAGGCAGACAAGGCACTTGCCTAGGGTGCCCGATTTTCCGGACGCCTTGCAATGCCATTGTCACGCCCACAATTCCGGGTGCTGTTATTGCTGTGCCTGACACTGCTATTTAAATATTTGCTGTGCGCATGCACCTTGGCTATGCCCTGGCTTGACTCGAGGGCGCAGGCTCTGTTACCTTGGACAGTGAACTAGTAGTCTATTCTGTCACTGCTACATCTGCGTCTGATGTCACAAGTTGTCCTTAGGTGACCAGTGAGAACAGAGGTAGAGGCTCTGTGTTCTCATTGGTCACCTCGGGACATCTCGTGTCATCACGATGCACCCACATGGACGTATTGGGAGCAGTGCAAGCTACGCTGAAGGATCTACATAAATACTCCAGGAAGCGGCCTACACCACATATTTGCCGGCTAAGCTGAGTGAGAGAGCGTTTTGGTTTGGGCTGGCTCAGAGGCGGGTTACTAGCAGTTGTGGGAACTTGTGTAAAGGGCAATGTGGAAATGAAGGGGGCATTGTGAAAGGGGCAATGTGGAGATGAAGGTGGTAATGTGGAGATGAAGGGAGTATTGTGGAAGGGGCAATGTGGAGATGAAGGGAGCATTGTGGAAGGGGGCAATGTGGAGATGAAGGGGGCAATGTGGAGATGAAGGGGGCATTGTGGAAGGGGCAATGTTTAGATGAAGGGGGTATTGTGGAAGGGGCAGTGTGGAGATGAAGGTGGCATTGTGGAAGGGGCAGTGTGTAAACAGGGTTAGGTGTGAGACCAACATCAGCATTTCAGTCTGCTCTGTAAGTGTTAAGGGTGTGTGGTATGAGTGTTTGAACTGTTCACAATGTGTTTGTGTGGAAGAGCTGTGACACAGTAAGGCATGTGTTAAAGTTCAGAAAGCGAACATCAAAAGATGTGCACATAGCGGTTGAAGTGTTAAGAATGTGTGTTGTGTAATTTAGAACTCACTGCTTGATTTATCAGTATTGAGTTGATCTTTGGTACTGGTACCTTACAATTACTTGGGTCTTAAACGCTGGGAAATAAAGGGCAGGTTACATATATAACAAAGGTGATTTATGCTGTATGTATATATACCGGGCCCGCACCTCACTATATATAATTTTTTCCTATAACTCTGGGGAAAATTGTCACAGTACTGTGAGGACTAAAACAAACCTAAAAATGAGTGTGATTAATGGAGGGGTGTGGCTAACTGAGAGGTGTGGTTAGGGGGTGGGGCAAAGGTGGGGCTAGGGGCACCAGACTTTGTTGTGCCTAGGGGCGCCTGAGATGTAAATCCGGCCTTGTGGGCAGGGTGTGGACATGGAGGTGGACACAGGGTGTGGACATGGAGGTGGACACAGGGTGTGGACATGGAGGTGGACACAGGGTGTGGAAGTGGACATAGGGTGTGGACATGGAGGTGGACACAGGGTGTGGGGGTGGAGTCTATATTGATATGAGGTGGTAGGCTGTGTTTTTCCTTTTTGTACATATATTTTTAGATTTTTTTTAACTTTATCTTAGGTCAACAACTTTTGACATTAGTATGTGGGAAAGGATGTTTGTCACGTCTCTAGGTGATTGATTTCACCTGCTTGATTGTTTCCACTTGAGCGGAAGCAATTAAAGCGGAACTACCACCGCTAAGCAACTTTGTTTCTAATAATTCCCTATCTGGCGACTAGCCGCTTAGTAGCGCTAGTCGCCAGAATTATTACCTGGTTATGGAGAAATAAGTATTCATCCTCGGCTGACGGGCAGAACGGAGCGCGGCCATCTTGCCCTAGTGACGTCCACGCGCCTGCGCTGTTAGTCCCTTCCGGAGCCGAATGGCTCCTAGCAACGCCTCCTACAGCCTTCTGGGACTGACCGCGCAGGCGCTGGACGTCACTAGGGCAAGATGTCCACACTCCGTCCTGCCTGTCAGCCGAGGATGAATGCATATTTCTCCATAAAGAGGTAATAATTCTGGCGACTAGCGCTACTAAGCAGCTAGTCGCCAGATAGGGAATTATTACAAACAAAGTTTCTTAGTGGTGGTAGTTCCACTTTAACTTGCAGATGCCGGTATATGGGAGCAGTTTTTAACATTTTAACATGTATGTGAGGGCACGTTGGGGTATCTCTCCGACTGCGTATCTGTCTGCTAGTTGTGCCTGTTTAGGACAAGTAGATTGTCATGAGGGACAAGTAGATTGGGCTCCTGTTTTAGTGCCTTGGACAAGTAGTTTGTTTTTAAATTTCCACACCCCTGTGAGAGAGCTCTGTTTAACTGAATAAGTTATATAGAAAAAGGATAAAGTATCCTATATAATAATTCGCTAAGTTGTGTGTAATGCCCGACATGCGCAGTAGACACTGCTGCTCGTGCGGCAGTCATGCGCAGTACAGACTGCCCGCGCCACAGCTGATACAGAGCTAGGCGCTCCGAAGGAGCGTCCAGCTCTGTATCAGCAGTGGTGCGGGCAGTCTCTGCTGCGCGTGACTGCCCCGCGACTGGCTGCCAGAGGCACTGTGGCCCATGTGACGGGCTGTTCAACTAGTTTTATACATACAAACGAATTTATAAACACATGTACTGAAGTTTAACCCAACATTAATGGCCATTTTATTGCTGTGGAGTAAGTGATACATTTACATACATACCACACAGTCTAATCTCTTAAAATATGGACACCAGGGTGGGAAAGAAAAAGAACATGCCTTGAAGGAGTCCTGAAATGGGGCAGAAGCCTGGGAAACAAGCAGGACATAAAGTTCATGCCGCAGGACAGCAGGATTGGATCCCAAAATCGGGACTGTCCTGCATAAATCAGGATGGCTGGCAGCTATGTGTGCTTAATCAGGGAAATCCTTACATCTTGGCCTGTTGGTGGCCCTTTAGGACTGAACTTGGACACCTATGATGTAATTATCAATGTTATCGACCATTCTTTTGAAGGAATAATAAAACAAAAAAATGTAATTGGTTGTTATTAAATATCATGTACTTACAGCTAATATGGGAAAATTACTCCTGTTATAGGTCTAAAATATAATTGTAAACTTTTTCTGATGCATGCGTAAGTCTGTTCAGACAGAATTTATTTAAAGGGACACTAATGTCCCAAAAAAATTATGTATAGTTTTGTAGAGTTGAAACTAATAAACTAAGTGCAATAAACCCTATCTCTCAAACCACTATGGTTTGAGAGATATAGGGATTCAAAGTTTCCCCCCTCCCTCTCCTTCTCCTGATGTCAGCGTCTAGCTGACAGCAGGAGATTCAGGTCCGGGAACCAGCCGGCGGCTCTGTCGGAATTGCGTTACTTAAAAATAATTAATTCGTTGGAATGGTCTACAAAGTGCGCTTGCAAACAAGGCACACTTTTTAGACCTTTCCAATGAATTAATTCTTTTTAAGTAATGCAATTCCGACAGAGCGATTTAGGCTCTGCTGCAGAGCGTCCTCGAGTCTTACGATTTGATTCTCCTGCTGTCAGCTTTACAGCTGACGTCAGGAGAAGGGGGGGGGGACTTTGAATCCCTGTATCTCTCAAACCATAGCATTTTGAGAGAGTGGGTTTGTTGCACTTAGTTTATCAGTTTCAGCAAAACTGTAAATAATTTTTTTGGAACATTAATGTCCCTTTAATGTTCGTTTTGATAGAAAATATCTAAAGAGCGTGTTTTTGTTTAAAAAACAAAAAAACAAAAAAAAAAATGAAGTGCAGATTATTTAACCCTTGGAGTGCCAGTGTGGTATGCAACACACATCTGTAAGACTCTGCAATGCATTCCACACCCCTCTGGCACTCAAAGGGTTAATTCCCTATAACCCCAGTTCATTTTAGTATGTATCCAATGCATAAAAAGACAATGTGTTAAAGACTTGCTTAATATCCAGGGAGGGGTTAAAAATGTAGGCTAGGTACACAAGAACAAGGATACAGAATGATGCCCTCCTTGATTAGAACCTCCCTGTTCCAGGGTTCTGTTTTGCAGATAGAATTCAAATTATTTTAACTTATTATAAAAGTAACTTTCTGGTATAAAGTTATTTTATGCCTTGCATCAATTCTTAACCCTTTGATTGCCAGAGGGGTACGCAATGTGTTGCGTACCCCTTTGGCACTCAAAAGGTTAATAATAATTAAAAAAAAAAAAAAAAAAAAAAGAGAGAGAGCTGGCTGCTTACAATTGAAACAGTAACTCACCATACGTGTCCCAACCCCACCCCCAGCCTTAACCCTTTGTGGAGCACAAAGGTCTGCAATACATTGCTTTTCAATGTTTTGTGCCCCTGTATCATCCTTTAAAAAGTTAAAGGAACACCTACATGAAAGTAAGTTAGTAGTATACATTGCATACCCCCTGGCAATCAAAGGGTTAATTCCATATGATGCTTAAAGTAAACAAACACACAGGAGTTGGGATGGGTTCTAATCACAGAACAATTTCATATATTTAGGTTTTTTTTTAACAAGCTTGATTACAAATAGACTGAATGTGATGTTCATTGACTTACCTAGGTATATTTATCTGTATATGTTTTACATTATATCCACAGTTTACTGCATGAGCACTGGTGTAACAGTAAGGGTCGCACCTGCAACTGGGCCGTCACTCCAGGGGCCCGGCCGCCTCCTGCAATCCTGGCGCCTGCAGCAAGGTAGGTCTGTGCCTTCTTCGGCACAGGCCTCTAACCGCTGATCTACCTCTCCGGCGCTCTAGTAATGCAGAGCGCTGGGAGATGACATCATCTCCCAGCGCTCTGCATTACTGAGAACCACTCTGGAGCTTCGTCTCTAGAGAGGTCTGTGCTGGAGGAGGCACAGACCTTTCATGCCATGCCGCTAGACCACCAGGGAGGTGGGGGGGTCAGTAGGGGCAATGTGTAGATTGTGGAGGCAATATGGAGGTCGTGGGCAATGTGGGAAAATGTGAAGACTGGGGAAAATGTGGTTGGGGGGGGACCCATGGCAATTTCTGCACCAGGGCCTGGTGGCTTCTAGTTACGCCTCTGTGCATAAGTATTGATCTCTGAAGTGTGCATCTAGGTTACCCCTCCTTACAGCAAACAATAGGCTTCAACATAGCTGAACAGCTTGTAAGTTAGGGCGACCAGACCTCACCTTTATCCAGGGACACACATGAAAAATACTTAGGATGCTTTGATTTCAGTGCAGTCCTGAAATATAACTATTTCCTGTGTCCCGGGTTAAAGGGAAGGTCTGGTCAGCTTATTTTAAGTGTCTCTAGTATTTATCAGATTGTAAACTGATACTAGATGCAGTAGACTACAAGATATAAAATTGAGAAAAATAAAATGTATATCGAAAACGGACTGCTATATGAAGGACATCAGCCCAGGTAAATCCTTTTGTGAAACGGAGTCACTTATTCCTAGGGATAATTACCTTTTAACAGAAGGATGTGCTTACGAAGGAGTCCTTTATGAAGCAGCAGTATAACACTTATATAGTTCTTAAAGAGTTAAAACTGTTAGAAAGCAATGATGTAGAAAATTGGGATACTACTGTGTTTGGCCTGCGAGACAACGTGTATAATTACAAAGTACTCTGGGAGCGAGACATGCTATCTAAATGCAAATTGTGTAAGAGAAGCAGCGAGTGAAATGGGATTTCATCCAAACCCTTGGTATAGTGAATTGGGGATGCAGTCTGGTGTGGAGCGGTCACCTTGTGTGTTAAAGGACTTTGGCATTATTATGTCCTACTTTCTGGCCAATCAGATTGCAGCAGCTCTGTCCTCCCCCTGCACAATGTTGTCCTTTTAGGAGTTGTACGTTGTATTTGGAGTCCTCCCTACAGCTGGATAAAACAATAGAACTCGTGTTTTATTAAGTCTGCTCCTATAGCAGTCATAATAAACCGCGGGATGCACTGTTCAGCCTAAAATATGCTCTGATCAACCATTCATGAAGGTGGAAAACTGACCCCTTGGCTTTAACACTTTCATTGGTACTGAATGGGTTAAAGCAATCTGGAAGTATATAGTTAAACCACAGATTTTACTGGTTGCAGTTGCAGGCTCCTGTACCTGCTAGATCAGCCTTTTAAGCTCGATACAGAGGGTCTGTGGTGACGGAACAGTGAGACTAAGTCTTAAAGGGATAGTAATACTTAAAATGTAAAAAAAAAAAAATATATATATATATATTGTAGGGTTTATCCCCCTGAGTAAAACAAGAGTACTCCCACTGCTGAAAGGTGTTTCATTCAAAAGTTATTAATTTTCAAAGTTGAATTTTTTTAGGTGCAATATCACAGTGGCCTGAAATTGTACAGTGGCGCTGTTGCTACAGCATCCTATGGAGATTTGAAAATTAATAACTTTTGAATGAAACATCTTTCAGCAGTGGGAGTACTCTTGTTTTACTCAGGGGTATAAACCCTACAACATATTTTTTTTTTTTACATTTTAAGTATTACTCTCCCTTTAAAGTTCAGTCTCTGCTCATGAGATCAATGCAGTAATAATAAGGTCTCTCTTGAAATTCCCAGTTCTGTTCCACTTTTTCGCCTGCGTGCACACCCCAGCCTTGGCGTCATCTGCAGGACTGCTCACAGGGGACCTGAAACTGTCGTGATGACGGTTGCCATTTAACTCTTTGATAGCAGAGAGGTATTCAGCGCATTGTGTTGCAACGCATTGGATATCACTCTGGCACTCTGTTATCCTCTTGAATGCTAGACACGTCTCTAGTATATTGCAAATCAATGCTTTGGAGACTTCTCTAGCTTTCAACAGGTTAAAAATCTTATTTAACTCAGTGGGAATCTCTCCCCGCCCCTTTGTGCAACTGGTTTGCAACCGGTTTGCTCCAGAATTGCTAATTCTTTTTCTTTCTGTATAAAGCCCTATATCAGCCCAAACCAACTGCATTATAGGGGAGAAGTAAAGAAATCCCAAATCTGTAATTGGGTAAATTGGACTTTTAACCCCTTGGGTACTAGTGATATGTTTACAGAATTGACTCTAGTATCCAGGGATTTAAATATGCCATGGAATGTGGATGTATAATATGTTGCAGTTTATTTTATTTATTTTGAAAATGTTTTACCAGGAAGAATACATTGAGATTTCTCTTGTTTTCAGTATGTCCTGGAGTGTTTACAGTAAAGAGTTACATATTTACACAAACCGAGAAACATTATACACACAAACATATTTATATACAGCAGTGGTTCTCAATCTTTTTTTGTTCGGGGCACCCCTAACACACAATCTAGAACATTCGGGGCACACCTAACATATTTAACCCTTAACAGCCCTTGACCGATCTGACTGAACGACCCATGACATACTATGACCGTTATGGAGTTCCGGGCATCCCCCCGCGGCTGCACACCGTTCAAGGATTCCGGAACCAGGAAAAGAGAAAAAAAAAAATGCTCCGCGGTCGTTCAGTCGCGTCGCCACGACGATCGGCCGGTCGTTAAGGGGTTAATGTACTTTTATCAAGGGTATAAGAAGGGTACAATACATAAATATACAGTTATTATTAGGTCTTATAATCTTAATAACAAAACCAAACATATTGTGCATAACCGTTTCTATGAATCTTTATTTAATAGTCTATTTTTGTTAGTCTTCATAGAAACCATGGGGCACCCTAAGCTGATGATTGTGGCACATCAAAGTGCCACAGCACCCTGGTTGAGAATCACCTATATACAGTTACATATTGTTGTTAGATACAAAGAAGGGGTTATTTTTAAGGATTTTAGACTAGACTGGGAGAAGATCTGATTTTTTTTTTTTTTGGTTAGATTATTCAAGGCTTTCGGAGCTCTGAATGAGAAGGCAGTTCAACCCCCTTCATTCTTGTAATGTGGGATACTCTGTAAGTTGTTAGCAGTGAAGCGGAGGTTATAGTTAGTATGGAGAGCCGGAGTGAGCATACTGCTCAGTTAATCCAGTAGCTTTCCAGAGAAATGGGTGTATACTAAGCAAAAAAAAGGGAAGGGCATGTCTAGATTTGAGTGTTAGCCAATTTAGTTCTTTAACCCCTTATGAACCAATGACATGCCAGGACCATCACTGCTGTCCTGGACTTAAAGGAGCAGTACATTTTATTTATGAAAACACATATATTTTACAGAGCATTTCCTGCTAAATAAAACAAGGTCACTCCCAGTGATGTCAGATGTTTTATTCAAATATTATAGCAGTTTAAATAATCAGGAAGTGAATTTACTGTGTTTACTTCCTGATAGTTCTAACTGACAGGAAGTGACAGGTAGTTTCTATCACATTCTGTGGATAACTGTATGTCTCTGACTTTCCTCTCCATTAGAATCTAATAGGAAATCTAATTTGAATTTGACCACTAGAGGACACTGCTAATGTAAAAAAAACATGGGTTTAAACTGTAATAACTCTGGAAATATAAAGGGGAGTACCCTTATTTTACTCAATAGGAAAATCCCTACAATATATATTTTTTCATAAAAAAAAAAAGTTTACAGCTCCTTTAAGAACCGGTGACAGTCCTGGCGCATTGTTAAACATATCACAGTGATTGGTAGTGGTTAAACATATCACAGTGATTGGTAGTGTAATTACATTGGAGAATATAGCGGCATGAGTTATAGAGAATGTCAGGTTTACCATGATAGATTTGTGGCATGGGAGCATATACTACTTACCCTTAGTGTATTACTGGGTTTAACGTCTGTTGAATAATAGGATTTGTTTATAAAAAGAGCACCTATTTTAGGATACAGTTTGGATGTTAATTTATCAATCTGAAGACCAAATGTGAATTAGGGGTCAAGCCACATACCAGGGTATATGTAGGAGTCCATGGGGCCAAATTAGAGTTAGACATTGTTACGATGGATATATGGTTATTGCGGAGATTACGTAGTTTGTGCTTTGTACCAAATACCATTGTGAATGTTTTGTCGTGTTTAAGAACAGTTTGTTCTTTGCTATCTTTCAGTTTCAGAGAAATCGTGCTGTAATACGGCTTCAAGTTGAGATACGTTTGAATTTTTAGCATAGATTATGGAGTCATCTGCATAAATGTGCACAGCAAATGCCTTGCAAACCGTGGGCAGATAATTTCTGAAGAATATCATTCTCATTTATATATTTAGCTCCTGGCATATTCCATAGCTGTATATAATGGAGTGACAAACAATAAAGGCCTTAACGTTTGTAACAATTATTGTGGCAGATGCTGTAGTGACATCCCTGCTCAGAAGAGATTACAGTCTAGAGCAGGGCAGACAATCTGAGTCCCTCCAGCTGTTGGGCACCTCAATTCCCGTCGCTCCCTACCAGACAAAAGCTGGCAGCAGATGATGAGATTTGTTGCCCTCAGTTTAGTAATGTGTTGAACACATCTCTGGTCATCAAAAGGTTAATGTTAGGAAGTGGTACTGTCTTTACATATCTGGTTTTCGTAACATTGGTAGTCTGTGCACACACCAACAGGCCAGATTTTCAGGATAAACTTACTTGATCACATGTGGATAATTGGATTATTGTTTTATTCACATGTGTTTAAAGGGATAGTATTGCTTGAAAATAATTTTATTTTATATTGTAGCCCTTAAAACTTATATCATTTTTATTGTTTTTGTTTTTTTTTTTTTAACCCCTTCGCGACAAAGGACGTACATGTACGTCCTCTGTGGCTGTCACTTAGTGACAGAGGATGTACATGTACGTCCAGGAAATCCGGATCCCCGCGCGGCTGCACGCTGTTCGGGGACTCCGGATTCCTTTGACAGAAAAAAAAAATGTTAGACGGGCGTTAAGTGACGGCCGCGTCTGCACGCGGCCGTCACTAAGGGGTTAACTCCCAAACCTTTATGGTTTGGGAGATATTCGCAAGTAAACTTCCCTTTTCCTGGCTGTTTTAGCCAAGCCTGCCATCTAGTGGACAGATTTGTAATCCGGTCCACAGATCGGCGGGCAGCTCTTTAGAAATGCTGAGATCACAATCTTTAAAAAGAACTACTTAATTGGAACGGTCTACAAAGTGTGCCTGGCTTGCAAGCACACTTTGTAGGTCATTCCAATGAAGAAATTCTTTTGAAAGATTGTGATCTCCGCACTGCTTAGTAGCCACGGCCGTCCGGGACCGGATTCCAAATCTGAAGGCTAGAGCAGTGACGTCACACCAGGGGAAACTTCACTTGCTAATGTCTCCCAAACAATAAAGGTTTGGGAGATAAGACTTTTATATAATTTTTAATGTTTTTCTATAAGGACTACAATATAAAATTAAAATTATTTTCAAGCAATACTATCCCTTTAAGTAGAGAGAACCTGTCCTGTTTGTGTGTTCCCAACAGCTCAAGCTAACAAGCTGTTTTATGGCTAGCATCAAGTTACATTGTTGCAAACACATGAATGTGAGAAGTATTTACAGATTACTACTTTTTATTAATATGGTGGACAGCTTGTATCTTGTGTAATATCCAAGTGCTTTATCTTCATTTATACACTTTTTTTTTATACAACTCGTAAAAAAGTTACTCTATATTTTGCAGGGGTGTGGTTGGCATTTATACCCATTGTGAGTAATAACCTTGTGTGAATCAGAAGTATGAGATGTGAATGCTAGCTTGCAAGTAAGTTAACCGTTTAAGGACCTCAGGAGTGTGCAACACATTGTGAAGCAATACGTTGCACACCTCTCTGTTTGTTAAATGGTTACATATTTTTTCCCACATGATTTTAACCCTATGGATGCTAAAGATATCTCCAGTGCATTCTGAAACAATACGTTGAAGACTTGCTTAGCAACCAAGGGGTCAATACCTTGTGGGGACAATGGTTTCATTAAAAATTGAGGAAGAGGGAAGAAAAAAAAAAGATTGCTTACCCCTTTGATTGCCAGAGGGGTACACAACGCATTGCATACGCCTCTGGCACTCACAGGGTTAACACTAAAATGTATTTTTGTATCCATTAGCTTTTGCCAAGGCCTGGATGCAAGACAGGTCTCTGGTATCTAAGAGGTTAAAGGGGAGCTCTCATCTGTTAATGTTGTCTTCATCTGAATGTTCCCTGGGAATGACTCTGTAATCCTTTATTTATTTATTTGTTTAATATAACGCTGTATTGCCCAAGATATTGCCATGTAAAGTTAAGCCGGTGACGTCAGTTCTGTACCGCAGCCTTCCTCTCCCCAAATATTGCCTCCTTCCCACTTCCTCCGATGACAGAAGATTCCTGCAAATGCACATACAGGTAATTGCGCGCTCAGTATGTGCCTATACAATGACCCATTTGCAAGAGAGCGTGCGAGGTCACATGCCGGAATCCTTTGTCATCAGTGGAGGTGGGAAGGAGGGAATACTTGGGGAGGGGAAGAGACGAAGACTAGCAGGGTGCGGTACAGAACTGACTTCAGACTTAACTTTACATGGCAATATCTTGGGCAATACAACATCCTATATAATAATTTGCTAGAAAGTTTGTAACGACTCAGTCATGCGCAGTAGAGACTGCCCACACTGCAGCTGATACAGTGCCAGCTGGTCGCGGTGCAGTCATGCTCAGTAGACACTGCCCGTGACGAGGCTGGCACTGTAACTGGCTCTTCAACATATTAAAAAAATAAATAAATAAATAAATAGGATTACAGATGTACTCCAAGGGAACATTCAGATGAAGACAACCTTAATAGAGGTGAGAGTTCCCCTTTAATCCTTTCGTCTGTGCATTAGAAATGCAATGCATGGTAAATATGACCTAATTTGTGTGCTGTACAACATTTGATGAGGACTGTGTAGTTTTAGAGATGCACTGATACCGATTTTTTTAAGACCGAGTACGAGTACCGATACTTTTTTCAAGTACTCACCGATACCAATTACCGATACCTTTTTTTTGCGGTCATTTGCCAGTTTTCTAAGTACCTACATGTTTTATGTACTTGGAAAACTGGCAAATGACCGCAAAAAAAAAGTATTGGTAATTTGTTTTGGTGAGTACTTGAAAAATATTATGTGTATATATTTATATATATATATTTATATATACACACACACACACACCACCTCTTGACTCTTGATTCTCCCCTTTTGACTTTCTCCCCCTCTTGATTCCCACCTTTTGCTTCATTCTACCCCTCTTGAGCCCCCTTCTTTTGTCTTGGCTTTTGATCCCCCTTTCTCCCACTCCTCCTTGACTCACCCTTTTGCCTCTCTCTCCCTCCTGATCCCCCCTCCTTTTGCCTCTTCTTGGCCCCCCTCCTTTGGTCTCCTGATCCCTTCTCCTTTTGACTTTTTCCTCCCTCTTGACCCCACTCTCTGCCTCTTTCACCACCCCCTGCCCCATCCTGCCTCCTTTACTCTCCTCTGACGGGTGCTCATTCTCTCGCGAGCCCCGGCAGAGGTCAGCGTCTGAGCATTGCCATGGTAACCCGCGGCAATGCTCCGACGCTGCAGGAGTGAGAGAGGTGACCGGGGAGCATTGTGAGCAGCTCCCCGGGCTACCTCTCTGCAGCACCGACCCTGACACAGGGTATCGGTGCTGGCATCGGCCGCATTTGCGCGAGTACATGTACTCGCGCAAATGCTGGTATCGGCACCGATACCAGTATCGGTATCGGTGCAACCCTATGTAGTTTATAAGGAAAGAGCAAAATTAACTTGAATTTCTTTATCCTCAATGTGTAGTCTTATGTTTTATTGTTATTATTATTATTTTTTGCAATGTCCAGTCCTTTTTTTAGGACCCTTTCACATAGGCATCACAAGTTCAGCAGTATTTCCTTGATGGTGTAGCCTATGGTGATGGGTAACCTGCTGGGCTATGGTGCCTTTCACACGGGTGACTATGGTCTCACACCAAAGTCCAGCAAGCTAACTGTGTTCACACAGGAACAATGCTGCAAAACTTATCTTCATGGAAATCTGTGGGGCCGTCAACAGGCCTCAGACACGAGTTATGGTTGGGGTTGTGGTGCACTTCTTGACCCACCAGTGAATGGCTGACCCAAGTGGGCTTCAGCCAATAATAATTATCAGATGCTCATGTTGTCTTGCTGTCAGCCATGACCCCTCACCTTCTCATGATGGGACTGGTGGAGAGAATGCAAGAGGTATTGTGTGTAAGTGGAATTGTAGCAGGGTCTGCTACCTTTGTTACCTGTGTGAAAGAGCCCATAGGCTATTCAAAACAATCTTTCGCTTCCCTCCCTCCAATCTCCTGCATTCCCCCAATGGTCCCATTGTAAGGAGGGCCTGGTGTGGTGTGACAGACAGCTAGCTACATCTATTCACCATTTGTTTGAGATTGAGAGTGTTGAGTGTTATTTCAGTTCTTTTACTGATGTAACACTGCTCAGCCAGAGCAGAAGGGAGGTGCCCAGGTAGACTGCAGAGAGGGACAATCTTCAATTAAGATAAGGGAAAAACCTGAAAAACTTGTCAAAGGGGGCAGGGCTTTCATTCTTTTCATACAAAGAAGATTGTCCCCTGCTGTTATATGTCTGGTCTTACAACCAGATTCCACATCTGAGAAGAGATGGCTTACACTAGGTAAAAGGGGCGGGAGGGGAAACTTTGCTTGTGAATATCTCTCAAACCATAAAAGTTTGAGAGATAAGACGTATATCGTTCTTCATGCTTTTTTTAATGCCTACAAAATACAATAAAGATAAAATGAAGTATTACTATCCCTTTAACACTAGCTCCAGTATCACTTATGTGAATGATCTGACTCAGATCAGGCATACTGAAACCTGGGTATAGAATTCTGAGTTCTGCTGTGTCATTCACACTAGGGAATCAAAATAAAACCTAAAAAAACAGCCATTATTTCTTTTGAAATTAATCCTAATGTAGTCAACACAATACTGATGTCTTAAAAGGACAGTAAACCATATTAATCAACATATTTATACTAAAGGGCATGCTGTCTTGAACATATCTACCCTAAAATGACAGTATGAAGGAAAGTATTTACCCTGCATATCACATGATCCCTTGGTTTGTTATTGAGGGATTGGGGGGATGTCTGCTTTTAATTCCACCTCTTCAAGCAAAGAATACAAAATTAAATTAGAATACAGGGGACAAACCCTGTATTATAGCAGAACATTCCCAAACTATGTGTTTCACCCTTTGTGCATGCACAAACATTTCAAATGGCCAAAAAGGGACACTTTTGTCTTAGAGGGTGTGGCTGGTGGGAGGGGGCATTACCAAGAATATTATAGACGATTTCAAATGATCTAGAGCAACACCAAAGTATTTTATTTGCACAGGCTAATTTATAAACAATTTAATGACGTTTAAACAATCATTAATGTGAGTTTTATGGCTGTGGAGCAATGTCATACACTCATACCTGGGAACTCTCCGGTTTTGTCCCAGAGACTCCAGATTTCACAGTGAATTACTGGGTCTCTGGGGCAGTCTCTCAATCTCTGGGTGGGCAGAGTTTCAGTGGAAACTCTGCCCACTTGTTCTCCATCCTGCCCAGGTTCCTCCCACTCCCCGCCCTCTTACCCTCATTCAACATATATTTTGCCCTTTTTTTTTTTGTCCCGCCCCCCCCTCGCAACTAAGCTCCACCCATTTTATGATGCGTCATTTCAATCCCCGGTCGGCGCTGGCAGGACTGTCCTCCGGGTAGCCTTGCCTGTCAAGTTCCCAGGTATCCATACACTTATATGCACACCACCCAGTCTGATCTCCTAAAAAGAGGGACACTAGGGTGGAAAGGAGGGACAGAGGGATTTGGGTTTCAAAGAGGGACACTTGAGAGGTATGGTGCATGCTCATTTGTAATGCAGTGTTTGAGCAGGGAGAAAGTGATCCCATCCCAGAACCTGTATTATCAAGCTGCAGGAAGCAGGCCCCAACACCACCTATCCCCATGAACATACGTAGGTATCCGATGATCTGCAAGGTAAGTGTTTGACTCTAATATTGGTATGGGGTTGCTTCCTGCTGAGCAGAATGCCCTATAGTTTAACCTTTTGTGTACCAGATCGGTGTCAAAACATGTGTTGGCTTTTTGATTACTGACATTCTAATCTAAATGACACGCGAATGGCACTTTTTTTTTTATACAAAAGCTGTATTTTAACCCTGTAAAGGTCTGCCGAAGGCAATTGCGAAACGCGCATCAGGCGTGTATCTGTGTAATTTGCTCTCTCACTGTGCCCTATAAGTGAAATTGAGTAATCAAAGAGCCGTATTCTAAAACAAGCAGTTATATTGTTAGTTGAAATGATTTTGCAGACTACTAAAGTATCTACCTGTATCGAATGAGACTCTGTGTTAACTGTGTAGTGGTTTAGGCAGGCAGCCAGCTTACAATTCAGAACTATAGATAGGAACGGAGTCTGTGAGAATCTCTTAGACAGACGCTATCCTAGCATAGAGTCCTCTACTAGGTAGAAATTTTACTTTTAAACCCCTCCTTTAGTTTTCTATCTGATTTCTCTGTATAAGAGGTTTTACAAAGTTTTTTTGGTAACACATGGCAAGCCGGTTTGTGCCCTGGTATTTTTAGATAGGGATCAATAAAAGTTAAGTTTTACTTACTATCCCAGGCCTAAGTATTTCAGTATCTGCCAATAGAGTAGCTATGGTGTGCTAGTTAGGCAGGGTTATCTTTTTCCTCTCTGTAATCCAGACGGGTGTGTAACGCCTTGTTAAGAAATGTTACAAATCCCTAGTTCCCTTTTAAAGGCTTAACGATTTCTGCTTAAAACAATGAAAAAATCAATTGCTGCTCAAATTATTAACAGTGGAGGAAGGAGAAGCGGCACGTGTTTAACATTTAATCTACTAAGTGTGCAAACATTTTTAAGTCAAAGCCATGACTTTTAAACATGACTCAGTCAAAGGAACCTCCCCTCTCCCTTTGGCATAATGTGTCCGGGGGAGAACCAAATACTATGTCCTCCTGTTAATGATTAGGTATAATGCAGATTACTTGGACCTGTTCAATAACATGATGCATTGGGAGAGGCAACCACAAGCCTTCTCGCAGCTCAGAGTTAAGTTCAGCACCCCGGGGGGGTGAAATGGAACAGCCAACTAAGTGCAAAGGAAATTAACTTTTGCTAACCTGAATGTGTAGGAAAAAAAAAATGTAGGTGAAACAAATCCCCAATCATCAAAAGCAATTACATAATAATAATGAAGACTATCTTGCTCTGCTTCATACAAATTACTTAAAGCGGAACTATCACTGAAAATAAAGTGCCCCCAAATCATTATGCATATACCGATACATATATTCATACTAGTATTACCCTGAATAAGTTGGCGTTATTGATAAATCCAACTCGTTCCCAAATGCAAAGGTAGGCATATTGCTGTACTGGCATCTGCGTTCCTGCGCCATCAGTCCTTTCCTGTACCTTAAGGTGCAATGCAACTTCTCCTGGAGGAGACTGGGACGGACAGCACAGGCGCACAGATTCTCTTTGGCAAGATGTCTGCACTTATGCTGGCCTGTACTCTGGGAACAACCTAGATTTATCAATAACACCGGATTTATTCAGGATAATACTAATATGGCTATAAGTATCTCTGTATACATAATGATTTGGGGGGCACTTTATTTTCAGTGATCATTATGCTTTAAAAGTGAACCCTGTGTATAGCATATACATATATACCAAAATTAATTCACTTGTAAAAAAAAAAAAAAAAATAGGGTTTTGTCTCATAGTTTGACCAAAATATGTGTAAGCTCTTACATCACCCTGGTACTCCATATTAACCATTTGCTTGCCAGGGGCATTCATAGCAATGCATTGCATATCCCTCTGTCACTTCAAGGGTTGAGCTAGCCCTATCTATTACATATTGACATCTTTATAGCTTACAAAGTCTGCTTTATATTAAAAGCAAATCTGTATAATGATCTCGTGGCTGAACTGACCTGCTTTCAAACAGGATTTTTTTCTTTTTCTTTTTTTTTTTAACAAGTGAATATTGGTATACTATATGCTGTACACAGGGCCAACATTTAACCCTATGAGTACCAATGCATTGCATTCCCCTCTGGCACTCAAAGCATTAAAGGGGATATATAACCCCCTATGCATGTTTGTGTAAGACATTAGTTTATATAGCGATTAGATTAAATACTGTTTTCATTTTTTTTTTTTTTTTTTTTTTTTTTTTAATCGTTCATTTGCCTAAATTAAATGTCTAAAGATTACCCTGCTCCTTGCTTCCACATACCTCCCAAGTGTCCCTCTTTAGGAGGGACGGTCCCTCTTTGAGACCAAAATCCCTCTGTCCCTCTTTTCTACTCTGTTGTCCCTCTTTTTAGGAGATGATACTATGTGGTGTGTATATAATTGTATCACATTGCTCCACAGCAATAACTTTCACATAAATGTTTAGTTAATCTTCAGTATAGGTGTTTGTAAATTAATCTGTGTAAATAAAATACTTTGGTCTTGCTTTATATCCTTTATTCAGATACACAAAGAGGTGTCAATAGGTCACAAAGTAACCTAAAAATTCTCAGCAATGCCCCGCCCACTAGCCACACCCCCAGAAACACCACCTAAAATACAAGTGTCCCTCTTTGGCCATTTGAAATGTTAGGAGGTATGCTTCCAGACAGACCGCGGTTACCAGCTCTGTACCACAGTCTGTAAATTTTCCTCTGCTCCCCGCCCTCTATCCAGCCTCCTCAGGGCCGGCGCTAGCATAAGGCAGCTTAGGCAGCCACCTCAGGGCGCCACAGTGGAGGGGTGCCCAGCCAGTAAGGCAGGGTCCGTGATGAAGGCTGTCAGTGACGGAGCTATAGCTCCCTTGTCTATCCTGATCTGTCATTATCAGAGGAACAGCTGGCGGAATAATAGGACGGCTCGTCGAAATGCGCTAGTGAAAAATGTGGTTGTCATTTTTATTTATTATTTTTTTCAAAACATATTTCAGAGGTTGGGAAGCCTGGCTCACCGGCCCAATCTAATGTGCATGACTTTGTGGGAACGTACCACTTAACAAGAACATTTACAAAGCTAGGGTGCTATGAGAGAGCCTTGGAACGCAAACATCTTCCTGTGTGGAACATAATGTAAGAACATGCCTTGGCTAAAGAAGTGTTGAGGGTTATGATTCGTCGGTAACTGGTTGCTATGACTTATTTTATTGGCTGTTCTTTCATTTGGCAAGTTGACAGTCTAGAGAACCAATGGTGAATAATTTCGGAGGCAGGGTTAACATAAGTAGTCACAAAACAGAGTAAGAGACGTTTTTTAGTATGCATAATCTTAAACTCTCAGGGTTTGACCCTGAGAGTCGGGGTGAAGGGCCAGATACGAAGGGTGAAAGAGCCCAGTGTTAACTACTTATTTAGTCCCTAAATTGCTGCCATGTCTATCAGAAACACAGGAGACATGCTGCTTCTCTTATGTATTTTCAGGCAGTGAGAATTTGAAGTTGCAGCATGTTAAGGGTTACTTGAGGGCAGATGAGCACCCCTCCTGGTTAGGTTTCAGGATAAATATCTTTGTTTGCTCTAAGTTCCAGGGAGCTGCAAGCGTTAATATTTCAAAGATCTATGGGTTGGCTATTTTGATATTTCCCAGGCATGCTTGTAGGTCTTCCTGCTTCTCTGTCTCCTGCCTGGACTCCAGTGCCTCCTCATTTAGCATCTATCCCGGTTTGGATCTGTCTGCAGTAATAGAACTGAAAGCTTGCCACTCTGCACTGCAGAGATCAATGGACGGAGATCACAACAGCACAATCCTTTGTATTCAGCATGGCTACAAACCTTGAGAAATTTAAAACCACACATATACTTTATTTTCATGCTTAAAATAAAAGACCGAGAGTAGTGCACAGTGTAGTAACTGGGCCCCTAACTAAGAGCATATGGGGAAAGACTGATCTTAACATTGGGCTGAAGATGAGTTTCACTGTGATAAATTCACTTTGATAAATGTTACAATTAACCGTGAAACTAAAGCTTGGAGCACACAATCTATAACAAATAGAGGTTTATCACTGGAAATTGTGGTTGCATTCTAATATAGAATGCAAGACTTGAGTGTTCTGATTCAGTTTGTTGCAAGCACTGTGGTACAGTCTATACCCCTGATCCAAAAGCACTGCTGGTACAGTTGAGAGTCCAAGGGTTAATTTCTATATCCCTACATTAACTGTAGTTTTAGAGTGGAGCTGCAGGCTGCACAGAGCAGATGCTGTTGGGGGGCAGACCTTCCACAGTTGCACTAACAGGTGATTGTGAAGTGTGTTTCGGTTGAATGCAGTGTGCTGTGATTCTCTCCGCATACTTCCACTTTCAACATCTGGATGGTCCGATGGTAAGTGAGGGCACTGACCATAAAAACTCATCATCTGAGAATGATTATATTGACCATGTTTGCCTGGCCTAAGGGGACAACTGTAGTGTGTACGGGTTCCTTGCACCTACCCATACAGAAACACACTGTTCCTGATATATTAAGCAGGGAAATGAGTAAGATGGCAGACTTTACAGTTCTGTGAGCCAGAATGGCAATATTGACTTGCCTGATTCATAAAGATATGAAGTCTTGTGCGTACTTCATGTGGATGGATATTTCATGTTCAGAATGATGTGTTCATGCAAACTTTACTAGAACGGTCAGATTGATTTAATGGTATTACACACATGACTGAGACAAAAGGCTGGCTTTATATCTCACTTATCGTGTGGTAAGTCAGCTTAGTTGTTACATTAACAGTTGTCAGTGCCATCTTCTTTCTCTTGGTAAAGAGAATACCTTTAGTCTAGCCACAAAAAAATTCCCCTTGGACATTAAACAGGTATCCGAAACTTTCCTCCTGTAGCATCCTTTTTGTTAAAGAGGACCTGTCACCTTGATTCAAGTTTGCGTATTTGACAACCACATTAAAAAACTGCCAGTTTGTCATGATAGCCAAAGGACCAGATAATGTAAAGTTACTGAGGTATTCATACTTGGTACTGTGTGCAAAGGCATGCTAATTGCAATACCCATGCAGTATCTGTGATATTTCATATGCTAATTAAGGTTTTCAATGAGTTTCATATACTAATTTAGGTTTTCAATTATGTTTCATATGTTACTTAAGCTTTGTGGCACCAGGAGACTTTCACTTTTCCCAGAAGTGTGAATATCTCCTAAACTGTACATCTGCTGGACTTTTGATTAACATGACACATGGGCAGTTTTGATTTGAAGTTTTCATTTATGAATATAAAAAAAAAAATTGGAGTGATGGGTCCACTTTAAAGGGGAACTCTCACCTCTGTTAAAGTATTTCTCATCTTGATGTTCCATGTGAGTTAACCTTCAGTGTGTTTTTATTTTTTTTATTTAATGCAATATAGCCTGAGATCCAAGCTTTTAAAAATAAGATGTGACGTCCGTTCAGGACAGGCTATGCCAATGAGATCACTCCAACTCACACGCTGGATTCCTCAGAATAGGAGGTGGCAATGAGGAACAACTGGGGAGGGGAAGAGGCGACGATTGGCAGGCTCCGGTCGTACCACAGCCTATCCTGAACTGACGTTGCACTCTTATTTTTAAAAGCTTAGATCTCTGCCTATAATGCATTAAATAAAAAAAATAATAACAGACTGAAGATTTACTCACATGGAACTTTAAGATGAGAAATACTTAAATTGAGTTGAGTTCCCCTTTAAATAAACTCCTCAACAGTCTGGTAATTATAGCAGGGGTAGTCCGTTGTTGGTAACTGTAATGTATTTAGGCTTTCTGCTTCCCTAGGCAGAAATAAGAGCTTGTACCTCTCCCACTATGCACACTTTGCCACACCCTCACTTTATCCAGCTCCTCCCAAAGACCATGCCCCTTTCCATAGTCATAGAAGCCTTAAAGGGATAGTAATACTTGGGTTTAAAAATGTCTAATATTGTAGATATTAACAATAGAAGTAGAATAACCTACCTCCTATCTCTCAAAACTTTATAGTTTGCGAGTTCGTAGCGTTTAAAGTCTCCTCCTCCCACCCCTTTCAGAGACGTCGGCGCTCTATGGGACAAAAGCAGATCCTGGTCATTTGACCGGCAGGCATATCTTCAGCAGAGCCAAGAGAGCTCAATTTAGAATGAAATACTTCATTGGAACAGTCTACAAAGTGTTCCATTTAACATACCTCCCAACATTTCAAATGGCTGAAGAGAGAGACTTGTTTTAGCTGGTGTTACTAGAGGTATGGCTGGTGGGCGAGGCATTACCAAGAATTTTTAGGCTACTTTTATGATCCATTTACATCATTTTGTAACTGCATATATATGATTTAGGGCAAGACCAAAGTAGTTTATTTACACAGCCTAATTTATAACCAATGAAGTTTAACCAAACAATGTGAGTTTTGATGCTGTGGAGCAATGTGATACACTTATCTACACCATACCGGCTGATCTCCTAAAAAGAGGGATACCAGGGTGGTAGAGAGGGACAGAGGGATTTGGGTTTACATACACTTGGGAGGTATGGAGCCCTAATATCTCCTAAAGAGGGACGCTTGGGCTATATGTCTTAATATCAAACTGGATGGACCTCCTGGTCCTGTAAAGGGTTAAATCCAAAGTGGACAAGTCCACTTTAAAGTAATACTGAAAATGTAAATATATATATATTTAGGGTTTATCCTCTCAAGTAAAATAAGGGTGCTTCCACTGCTTAGAGGTGTTTTATTCAAACTTTACCACAGTGATTAATATCTCAATGGCCAGAAATTGTGCAGTGGCACTGTTGCTACACCAGCCTATGGAGGACTATGGTCGACTGATCAGGCCTGTCCATAGCATGATGTAACAAAAGCGACAGTAGCATTTGTATACCTTTGATAACCACTCCCACTTATACTTAATGGATAGTGCACCTCCATTACATATTTTCTATATATCTATATCTCTAATATATATAATAATTTTTTTACATCTTCTAGTTACGACTGTGGGAGACCACCTAGCATTCAATAGTTTAACCCTTTGACTTCCAGAGGCCTCCATCATCGGAGGAGGCTGACTAGAGGGAGAGGAGCTTAGGCAGAGTTACAGACTGCAGGTATAGAGCTGTACCCATAATCTGGGTACAAGGATTCCACCTAATGGCTAGATATTCTAACATTTAACACACATTTGTACTGGGGTGACAGATCCCCTTAAAAAGGGGTAATTAAACACACCTGGTGATGTTCAGTGCGGTACAGGCTGTACAACACCAATCTATGGAACTGCCTTCTGGCTTAATTTCCCCTCCCACCGCACGTCCCAGCTATCCCAGTGCTCCTTTAAGTGAACGGATATTCGCCTGCCACCAAGTGAAGGAGCTGGCTTTATGAGCAAGATTGGCAGTTATGCATGAGGGAGAGCTCTGCCAATCATTGCAAATGTAATACAGATGGCGCTGGTCTCCCTCACAGTATCGTCCAAGAAAGAGGGGTTTTTTTTTTTGCTTTTTTTTTTTAATCTTCCTTCAACTTGTTGAATATGATTCCTATGTTTTTTAAAGGGATAGTAATGTCAGAAAAAAAGTATTAACTATATGGTAGATACAATTAATAGAGTACTTGCTTATTCGTATCTCTCAAACCGTTATGGTTTGAGAGATATAGGAAAATAAAGTTCTCTGGACCCTCCCCTTTCTGCTTGATGAGCTCTAAAGCTGTCAGAAGCAGATTCTGGTCACTTGACCAGATGCGGCTCTTCAGCAGTGTTGATATAACGATATCTAAAGACAAATACTTAATTTGGAATGGTCTACAAAGTGTGCCTGGTTTGCAAGCACACTTTGTAGACCGTCCCAATGAAGTATTTATTTCAAATAGCGTGATTTCAGCTCTGCTGAAGAGCCTCTGTCTGGTCAAATGACCGAAATCTGCAGCTGTCAGCTAGATGGCAGACTTGAATAAAACAGCCAGGAAAAAGTAACTTTAGCACGTTATATGTCTCAAACCATAAAGGTTTGAGAGATAAGACTTGCATTGATAATTTTTTTTAATGTCTACAATATTAAATCAACTTAAAATTAACCATTACTATCCCTTTAAATATGTTATGGGGGTGAAAAATGCATGGGACTGGACATGTAACAGTGGGACAGTTCCACTTTAAAAGTCAATATTCAAATTTTTATCAAAGACTTAAGAGAAAATATGGGACACACCAAAGTGCCACGGCACCATGGTTGAGAATCGCTGGCCCAGACACTGAGGGCATTTCTAGTGGCAAACAGAGAGAGATCAGTTTGACTTTGACTAATTGCATGGTATTAGCATAAAGTGCCACGCCATGCCAGCACTATATATAAGTTCATTTTTCAGACACTATTTTACAGAAAAATGGCTAATACAACACACCAACAGGATTTGAATCCCCTTAGTGACACAGGGGTGCCCACATTGAGCTGCAAAGTGGTGAGCATCCCTCTGGCAATCAAAGGGTTAATGATCTGTAAAACTTGTCTTGGCCTTGGGTTATTCTTCAAGGGGACTTTTCACATTTCTTCATTTATTTTCAGCCCTACCAAAAACTGGGTAAGAGAAAGTAAATGGATTTGAAATAAAGGAATCTTCTACTTTAAAATGTTTAAGCCAGGAATGCACTTCTTCAGCCCTCAAGGGATGCTTGCAAGCCAGGATACAAGGATATACACTGTTTACACAAAGGTGTGTCATCAAGATGATCCCTCCATTAGCGGATACACCCATATTCAGATCCTTAAAGGTGACAGTAATGGTTCACAAAAACAGAAGCTCCAATTAATCTTCTTAGTATTTGGGCCATGGAGAGTGTTATTTCAATACTGTGAGAGTTGTAGTTCAAGAGTAATCGAATGATAAAGTATCCCCCTCCCGCCCCTTTTACCTAGTGTAAGCCCCCACTCCTCAGATTTGGAATCCAGTCCATAGACCAGACAGATAACAGCAAGGGACGATCTTCTTACTGAGAGAACAATGAAAACCTGCCCCCTTGACAGGTTTTTCAGCTTTTTCCCTTATCTTAATTGAAGATTAAGATTGTCCCTCTCTGCAATCTACATGGACACTCCCTGCTGCTCTAAGCTGAGCAGTGTTACATCAGTAAAAGAGGCGGGAGGGGGATACTTTATCATTGAATTACTCTTGAACTACAACTCTGACAGTATTGAAATAACACTCTCCATGGCCCAAATACTATGAAGATTGATTAGAGCTGCTTTTATTATGAAACATTACTATTCCTTTAAAACCAAGGCCTGTAAACAACTTTGGTGTTGAAATAAACATTAATCGTATAGCTAAGAACATGTTGTAATATGCACTGATATATACATTAACATAGAACATAACTAACTGAGTACCAGACGGGTGTCCACAACACTTTGCATAGCAATAGTTTCATCTTTCTGGAACTGAAAGGGTTACATTATACGATTATGCATGTGCATGGGGGAAGCAATTACTTTGCTCATCTCACTTCCTGTTCAGGAGAATGTAAGATGTAAAATGCAGGAGGAAGTGAGGTGTGCAAGGAAAATGTTTCCCCACAGCAAGCTGAAACATACTTGTTCTCTCTTACTTAAAGGGACAGTAATGTCCCATAAAAACGTTTTTTGTTTTGTAGATTAAAAAAATTCTGTGCCGCAAATCCCGTTTCTCAAACCTTTGAGAGATAATCGGTCCTAAAGTCCCCACCACCTTCCCCTTGTCCTGACGTCAGCTGAAAGCTGACAGCAGGAGTTCCTGGTCTGGGGACGGACAGGCGGCTCTTCAGCAGAACTGCAGTAGAAAGATGTTAAAAGAAATGCAAGCACACTTTTTAGACTGTTCGAAAGGAGTATTTCTTTTTAAATCACGCTATTGCGGCTCTGCTGCAGAACCTCCTTGTGTCGGCCGACACGGATCTCCTGCTGTCAGCTTTACAGCTGACGTCAGGAGAAGGGGAGTGGGGGGGACTTTAGGACCGAATATCTCTCAAACTGTAATGGTTTGAGAGAGAGGATTTGCTGCACATAATTTATTTTTCTTTAGTCTACAAAACAAAATAATATTTTCATGGGACATTACCTCCCCTTTAAAGGGTAGATAATGTCCAAAAAAAGTTTTTTTGCATTCAGAAGAGCTTAAAAAGCTGAGCTAAATGCAAAAAAGTATCTCTCAAACCACTATGGTTTGAGAGATACAGGTATTTAAATTTCGATGTCTCCTACTGATGGCTGTAAAGCTGTCAGCAGGAGATCCATGTCGGCCGACAAGGAGGCTCTTGAGCAGAGCAACAGTCTCATTAGTTACAACAAATCCCTTCATTGGAATGGTCTAAAACGTGTGCTTGGAGGAGGAGAGGGCAAGGACAAACCTAGGTGACAGTAAGGTAACTTGTGCTGCAGCATTCTGAATGAATTGAAGTGTGTGGAGTTGGGAGGCAGGAAGGTCAGAAAAAAGGTTACAGTAGCCAATGCTGGATAGTATTAGTGCTTGTGCAAGAATTTTAGCTGTGGAGGAACAGAGGAAGATATGCTTTTTTCTGTTAGACAAGACAGAGAGGCAGGATTTGTCATTGGCATTAATATGAGAAGAGAATGAGAGAACATCGTCAATTATCACCCGTATGCACAGTGCTATTTACTGTCACTTAGAAGGGCACTACTGGGCCAGGTGTAGGTAGGATGAGGAGTAGCTAAGTTTTTGATATGCCCATGAGCCATCAACTCTGAGGTAGCCGAGAGACAATCTCTGACTTTAGATTGTACATCAGGAGTCAGTTAAGGTGCCGATAAGTAAAGCTGGGTGTCATCTGATGTGATGGCTTCTTCACTGAAATTGGTTTGTAAATTCCTTTTTTATTCTATTGAGCCTATCCGCTGACATCTCACTAGTTTGAGAGAGCATGGTTCATAGCCCCCCTACATTTAACTCCTTCCACAGACGTCCTCTTAGGAAGCCTTCAGCAGTAGACATTTGGCTTCTGTCCACGGTAAAGAAGAATGTCTGCAGCCTTAGACACGATATCCAGTACCAAAAAAAGATTAATTATGAAGAACCAATCCACACAGAAATAGTCACAGACCTTAATGTGCAGAGGATCCCTGAAACTGCAGGATGAGTATAACCTTTACCAGTACGTACTTCTGAACCTGGAGTGCTTAGTTTTGGTTCAATACTGGGATGCACTGATAAGACCTGTAAATAGCCTTTCTGTGGCCGTTGTTTGGTTAATGGTGCTGGCAGCAAGGTCAGATACTGGGCACCAGCTGAGCTAATGCATGGAAAGGATAGTAACACAATGACTGTAAAAGTAGTAGCGTTCAGGTCAGGTACTTGGAGCCTGATACTAGCTAGAGGAGTGCTGGAGTGGACTTCTAAACGAACTACAAGAGAAGCAGTTCTTCTGAAAACCAGTGGGGGCAGTAGAGAAAAGAAGAAAACCAGTGGCATGAGAGAGAAACCTTACCATAGTGGGAAACTACATGGGGATGGGCGATGGGACAAGACAGAAGGACGACAACTTTTAGAGCAATGCAGCAAGCAGAAGAGAATAAAGTCTTCGAGGGGAAACGTAAATCCAAAGTGCTGTACAAAACTGTATCCCAGAGAGGTGTCTGGCAGGCCAGGGCCACAACAGAAGGGGCAACGTAGATTAGATCTGCGCGCAAAGCTGTAGTCAGTCAGGTGAGGTCAAAACTATAAGTCAGACACACAGGAGATGAGGCGCACACCAAAAACAAGCGGTGGCACTATGACAGCTATACCTGGGAACTCTCTGGAGCTGACAGCAGGAGATTCGAGGCAGCCGACTCAAGGCGGCTCTTCAGCAGACCCGAGATACCGAAAAATAAATACTTCATTGGAACGGTCTACAAAGTATGCCTGGTTTGCAAGTGCACTTTGTAAACCGTTCCATTGAAGTATTTCTTTTTAGATTTTGGTTTTTCGACTCTGCTGAAGAGCCGATGTAAGGGGAAAGGAGAAAGTTAAAACATTCTATCTCTCAAACCATAAAGGTTTGAGAGATGGGACTTGCACCAATCAATTTATTTTTAATGAATCTACAATATTACTTTTTAGTCATGTAGGACATTACGAACCCTTCAAGATGAGCAAATTCCTAGGTATGATGACCGTGTGCAGCAGTGCACTGGGAGTGATAATAACTGGGCAGCAGAGAGGATGGAAAGCCTGGACTGGGCATCACAGTGGCCATTGGGATTTTCTGCCCAGATTATGCTGAGAGTTTGTTATTAGATGTTGGCGTTACTTTTAAAGTATCGCTAATTCTACAGTTCAGCAACCCTGTTTTAATGTCCCGTTTAAAGTAATAGTGATGTCTAAAAAAAACTTTTTTGCATTTAGAAGAGCTTAAAAAGCTGATCTAAATGCAAAAAAAGTATCTCTCAAACCGCTATGATTTAAGAGATACGGACGTTTAAAGTTTGAGTTCTCCTACTGACAGCTGTAAAGCTGTCAGCAGAAGGAGATCCGTGTTGATCGACACGGTGGCGCTTGAGAAGTGCAGAGATCTCGTTACTTACACAGAATCCCTTCATTGGAATGGTCTAAAATGTGTGCCTGAACACTAGGCCTGAACACTAGGCACACGTTTTAGACCATTCCAATGAAGGGATTCCGTGTAAGTAACGAGATCTCTGCACTTCTCGAGCGCCACCGTGTCGACCGACACGAATCTCCTGCTGACAGCTTTACAGCTGCCAGTAGGGGACAGCGAACTTTAAATGCCCGTATCTCTTAAACCATAGCGGTTTGAGAGATACGTTTTTTTGCATTTAGATCAGCTTTTTAAGCTCTTCTGAATGCAAAAAGTTTTTTTTTAGACATTACTAACACTTTAAATATTTTCATTTCCTACTAGAAACTCAATTGTACAGCACTGCAAAATACTCCAGGTATATTTTGCCAGCAATAGATTTTGATTTATAAAATCTCGCTGCAAAAGAAAACCAATTTCTTGAAAAAGTACTTTTCTTCCAATATATCTTTAAGTTATGAGCTTCTTGTAAAATCTACAGACTAACTTGGAGCTTTATAGCTAAATGATAATCGTGATAATAGTAACAGTATTGCTGTTGCTATGTTGGTTACAATTAAACCAGTACTGATGTACCTCCCTTCATTAACCCTTTCAGCTCCAGAGCATTGTCTGATGAATTGCTACAGAATGCATTGGACACCCCTCTTGCATTCATAGTGTTTATAGAACCAGATCACCTTAAATTTAAGTGACTGTCACCTTAAGCTTAGTTAAAGGGTTCGTAATGTTTTCATAACAGCAGCTACGATTTGTTCTTCATAGTTAATACTGATCTCTGATATTGCTACTGTTCATATCTGTAGTTAAGCTGTAATTATAAAGTGAACCCCTGCCGCCCCTTTTAGCAATGTCAGTCTTCTTTGCCTCAGTGCCAGAGGCGTAACTAGAAGCCACTGGGCCCTGGTGTAAAAATTGCCATGGGCCCCCCCTGACCACATTGTCCCATCCCCCCCATTGGTCACCTCCACATTGCCCCCCCCATTGGTCACCTCCACATTGGGCCCCCATTGGCCACCTCCACATTGCACCCAAGTGTCCATCTCCTACCTCCCTGGTGGTCCAGCAGCTTGGCAGGAGAGGTCTGTGCCTCGTCTGTACCTCCTTCGGCACAGACCTCTATCAGCAGCTTGGAGCTCCTGCTCCGTCCTCTCACCAGTAATGCAGAACTCTGGGAGATGATGTAATCTCCCTGCGCTCTGCATTACTAGAGTGCCAGAGACAGACATGGAGATCAGCTGCTAGAGGTCTGTGCCGAAGAAGGCACAGACCTCTGCTTGTTGCAGGTGTTGGGTAACCATAGAGAGATGAACAGTGGCAACATCAGAGATCAGTAGTAGTAATAACTCTGAAGAACTATTTTAGCTGCTGCTGCTGTTAAACATGCGTCTCAGGGACCCCGGAATCCAAAGAGCAAAAGGAAAAGACCTGTGGTCCTTTTCTGCCGTCCGTGCACTGCGGTGGCTGGTCATTAAGGGATTAAAGCAATTCCAACATCTAAAAATTGAATTGGTTTACGACCATCACGTACTTGTAAATAGCATGTGGAAGCAGTAATCATTCATATGTTAAATCACTAAACTTTCTTTTTAATGCTTAGTAATATAGGTAAAGGGTCTTACTGTGTTAGCCATAGAAAAAGCAGGGTCAGATAGAGTAAAAGTGATTCCTTTAACTCTTTTAGCCAATATAGGTATCACTTTTCATCTACCTGTCCCATGCTTCTTAATGTATGTGTAACTATTCTGTTCAGAGTATTTATGTTTATTTTTGCTCTTTGTAATGAGAGATAAAGTGTAAAGTTGATTAATTTATTATGATTGATTCCCACTACACTTGTATTCAGAAAGGCTGTTATCTTAACGACTTAGCCCATTAGTAGACAATCCTGAACACATGGGTGTCTGGAGGGGAGGCAAAGGTGGCTCTCGCCCCCCCCAACACAATTACCCCCTTCAAATAAACATAGGGGCTGGGTGGGTGGTCATATTATGGCTTTTGTACCCCCCTTCCCCTGAAAAACTTTCTGCGGACACCCATGCCTGGACAGTCACTTTACAGACACTGATCAGGATTGCTTTGCTAATTGGAGACTTGGAATTCATGGAATTCAGGGGTCCCCAAGCAGCTGCATGCTGTTCGGGGACCCCTGAATCCATTGGGCAAAAAAAAAGCCATGTGGTCGTTGTGTGAGACCGGTCCTTAAGGGGTTAAACTCCACTGTATGGTATTGAGGCTTGTCTGCTAGAGGTATCAGTTGCTTTGCAATGTGTTGGAGAGCTCTGTAGTATTCAAGGGGTTAAATCTCCCATTTAAAAGACCAACACGTAATAACATCCACTTACTTTACTATGGTGCGAGAGTCCTAAGGGCCTCTATGAATTTTGCTCCTTTTGCCTTTGTTCACCAGAACAACTGTAATCGGTTCTGGTTGTCATGATGGAGGCAGACATGAGTTAATTTACTGGCAAGTAAATCAAAGCAACACTAACACCAGAAAGCAGAATTTGGGTGTTATCATTTTAAATAACTGTACTTTAAGCTGTCATCTGTAAAACTTCATTACTTTATATTTGATCGCTAAACGTTAATCCTAAACTTGAATTTTTCACACGTGTAGAGTGACTATCGGATATAGATACATTTTGGTTACTTGTATGCGCAGCGATGAGGCTATTAATGGACTGAGTCTGGCATCCACTGCCCTTATGTTCAGAAAGGTTGTTACCTTATCTCAGTCCATTTAAATACAGAACAGTAACTTCTGAGACACCTGTCAAGATTGATATGGTAATTGGAGCCCTGGGAAAAAAATTGAAGCCTCTATAGAGCAAATATACATACCTCTGATCCTTCAAGGGTTAAAGTGGACCTGTCAACTTGATTTTTTTTTTTTTTTTTTTTTTTTTTAACTTATTTGAAAACTTAATTCAAAACTGCCTGTGTGTCATGTTGAAAATAACCACTCTGAGGGAGCGCTACTTGCCACAATACAATACAATGTCTGCTGTTATCCTACCGGTTAGAATAAAGAAAAAGTTGCTGTTATCCTACCAGTTAGTATAAGGAAAAAGTTCAAAGGTTTCTTCCAAGTCTCCCTTCAACTGCGATGCTGCTCTTCACAAAAGACTGCTGGCAAAATTACTTCACATACGTGTAAAGGAAAAACACAAGTTTTTTTGTACACTGCTTCAACTTGGGCATCCTCCACCATATAACATACCTCCCAAGTGTCCCTTTTTAGGAGGGACAGTCCCTCTTTTAGACCCAAGTCCCTCTGTCCCTCTTTCCCTGTGTGGTGTGTATAGAAGTATCACCCTGGTGTCCCTGTGTTTAGGAGATCAGACTGTGGTGTGTATATAAGCGTATCACCCTGGTGTCCCTGTGTTTAGAGATCAGACTGTGTGGTGTGTATATAAGCGTATCACCCTGGTGTCCCGGTGTTTAGGAGATCAGACTGTGTGATGTGTATATAAGTGTATCACCCTGGTGTCCCTGTGTTTAGGAGGTCAGACTGTGTGGTGTGTATAGAAGTGTATCACCCTGGTGTCCTTGTGTTTAGGAGATCAGACTGTGTGGTGTGTATATAAGTGTATCACATTGCTCTACAGCAATAAAACTCACATTACTGTTTGTATAAATGTCAGTATTTGTGTTATAATATACATTTTGAAAATCCAGAGCAGAGGGTATTGCATCTGAAGAAGTTGCCAGGGAGCCACAAAACATTTGCTGAACTTATTGTTTTAAAGTTTATATTTTATTTTTTATATTAAGCTCTTTGGAGCATTTTTATCTGTATTATCTTTTGCTTTTTTGTATTAAATGTTATTGGAAAGCGACTGCAGCACAGCCTCCAGATTCCTTTGACATTTGAGGACACCTGAGCAGAGTCAGGCTAATATTCTCTGCAAGCACTTTCAGTTATTTGCGGGTATAAGCCCCCAAGTAACGTTCATGTTTGTGAGTATAATCATTTTATTATCTCCATATAAGTTATGTTGGGATAATGGGCACGGTTGGGTGCCCTCTTTTTTGTGTTTTTTTTTTTCTACATTTTCTATTTTTGAATAAGACCGTTATTCAGCTAATTGGTAAAGTTGGAAGATTTTTACATCTTTCATCCCAGTATCATTTCTACAAATGTAAATAGTCTGATTCCTGCTGTAAAATAAGAATTTATGACCAGTTGTTGTGGCTGTAATTTATATTTAATGAACATTGCGTGCTTAGGATTTAACTCTTTGTGTTGAGTGACTATTTCAACATGTAAAACATGCTTGTGAGTGGAGGACTGTTTGACAGCTCAGCACAGCTGCTGTGACCTTTCACGAACACCAGAGGCCCATAGAGGTTAGTAGAGGTGTGTGTGAGGACCTGCTGGCTTTAATTCAATCCTGACTCCTTTTTAGTTTAAAGCAGAACTTTCATGCATGTTGAAATGTCCCCAAATCATTTTTAATATAGCGTTAACCATAGAAATACTTTTATTATCCTTGGTAAGTCCAGTATTATTTAGAACTGTAACTTCTTCGGAGACTCACCAGCAGAGAACAGTGCAGACATTTTGCCAAAGAGGTATACGTGTGCCTGTGCTGTCCATCCCTGTCTCTTCCGTGCTATGACCGTCACACATTTTTTGCATTAAGGACCAGTGACGGTCATAGCACGTCATGTACGTTTTACTTACAGCGCTCTTCCAGGAGCGCTGTAAGTAAAAATGGGTAGTGAAATTGACCGCTACAAAACTGGAGCAGTCTCTCTCAGTCCCCAGTGCGGAGTGCCAGTATGAGTCACAGGTCACTTGTACCAGCACGTTGGAAATATCAAAGTGGTCCTTAACCCCTTAAGGACCAGCGGTCCTGGGATGTTTCCGTCCCATAAGGACCGCTTTGATCCTTGCCGGCGCGCCGGTACACGTGACCTGTTGCGTGTATCGGTGCGCCGCTTTGTGGCCTCAAAGAGATCGCTCCAGTCTTGGAGCGGTCAATTTTGGGCCCTATTTTTACTTACAGCGCTCCCGGTGGAGGGCTGTAAGTAAAACGTATGTGACGTACTATGACCATCATTGGTCCTTAAGTATTTAAGGACCATGACTGTCATAGTAAGTCATGTTGTCCTTAAGGGGTTGAGGGAATGTTAGTTCCCAGGACCACGGACGTTAAGGGGTTAAAAATGATTTGGGGGGCACAATAATATGCATGATGGTTCCGCTTTACTTCTTTTGCGTACATGTATAAAAGTCTAGATGAGCAATTCTGGATCAAACCACCATCACCTTGGGAAACAGACACAAACTGTCATTCATTCAGATGGGGCTTTAATCTGAATGAAACCATAAAGGTTTGAGAGATGGGACTGGGCGCATTTAGTTTTAGTTTTTAATGCCTACACGATTAATGTTTCTGAAAAAGTGGCAATACTATCCCTTTAAGGAGATATTTATACTTTTATTTTTGGGCAACGTGAAACTGATATTTGCTAGTACTGCACAGAGCTCCATTAACATATGAGAGATCACTGAAACCTCCATTAGCATATTACATGTAAATAGAACCACAATTAGCATATATTAGCATATAGTAACAAGTTTGAATATCTCCTTAACTGTACATTTGCCTGTCTTTTGGCTTTCTCCATCCCACCTATACTGTGACCCAAGTGAGCATCTCCAATTTTTTCTGTTTTAATTAGCCTATTTATCTTTAAGCTGCTTTTAAATTGACATCTCTCTTTTCTTACATCTCTCAAACCATAACAGTTTGAGAGATGGGAATAAAGGAGTTGGGTATGTTGTGCTTATTACAAACTTTTGGCTTCAAGTTTTCTGGGGGGGGGGGTTACTATCCCTTTAAAAGGGATAAAACCTTATTTTAAATCACTTGGAATTTTATCCCCTGAATTCTAATTAGTTTGCTCAACATTTCTTTTAAATATTGTTGGTGACTGCTGTACTCTTAATTGATTTTGGTTTTGTTTATTATTCTAATGTTTCATTCTCATACATAAATCTCAGAAGACTTTATCTTTCTATATTGGTCTAAACAATGCTACGCTACAGTGTGTTTAAGGGGAACTATGCTTTAGGAAAAGTGTTTCTTATAATAAAACATGATAATTGTTTTTTTTATTTGCTCCTATGGGAGCAGATTTGGTAAATGGCACACATGTTGCATTGTACAGCCCAAAAACAGTTGCAAACTCCAAGGGCGCACATGAAGGAGGGAGGTGAGGGTGTGGTGAAAGCTTCAGACATGTCTCGGAAGTAGGGAAGTGAGGCTGGGGGGAAGACCACCAACACGTGTGGGAAGGGAAGGAGGACGGCAGGAATGCCGCCAACACACGTGGGAAAGAGGGAGGTGAGGCCGTGGGAAGGGCAACATGCCATTGGATGGTTGAGGATGATAGTAGTTAAAATCTCCAACAGATGGAGAGCCAAAGGTTACCTATGCAATCTATATAGACTGTAAATTCCCTTATCTCAAGCCCCCTTCAAATAAGTTTGTGTATATAAATATTATATAATCTTCCTCTTATGACTTTCTGTATTTTTTTTATTTTTTTTTGAGAATGAGTTTCCAAACCATACAGACCTGCCTTACATATTGCATATGTATAATAATGCAGAGTACAGTGTGTTGTAACAATGCATAGTTTCCCAGGGAAGCCATTTTGGGTGGTGCAGTGCCTATGCATTTCGCCTCCCACGTCTAGAAACCTGTACAGGAACATTAATCATCTTCATATCGCAATGCTTAGGTAACCATTGCAGTGTTGGGTGATGTAGTAAGAAACTGGTGTAATTCTGCTTCAACTGAATCTTATGTAACAAATACAAATTCCCAAACTTTTAATTGATACTAAATGGAACTTTTAACTCCTTGAATTCTATGGAAATATAAACTGCATTGCAAAGTAATGAGGTGTAGACATCACTATCATTCCAAGGTGCAGGTTAACCCTTTGAGTGCCGGAATGCAATGCATTGGATACCTTTCTGGCAGTCAGTGCTAAAAGCCCCATATAAACCTATAGGAATTATCATTTGGGATATGCGGTGCAATTGGTTTGTACTAGAATACTCTAGCTTTGCGCATTTGAATATATTTTCTGAGGCTGAAGTACTATGGAGACCTGTAGCAAAGTTGGGACAAACAAACTAGATATAGGGTTAAATAATAAAATTCCCCAAATTCCCATTGATTAAAAAACGTTTTAACCTAGAGATGGACAGATATGGCCTGGCCCGTGGGCCGACTGCATGTGGCCATTTGGTATGGCTTTCATACAAAGACAGCAGAGATACTAATACTGAGAAAATGACACTTACTAGCTTTCTCTCCAGGATGAATGTTGGTGGAGATGCACTGAGGTGTGATAAAGAGGTGATAAAGTGGAGATAACTTCTCCAGTGATATCGCTTCTCCAGTTCCTATGTTACTGTATGGAGTCAATGCACTAAGATTTCTCCAGCTCTGGTGATCTTAGTGCATAAGCTCTATAGAATAACATAGGAACTGGAGAGGTGATATCACTGGAGAGGTACTCTCAGCTTTATCATTTCTTTCACACCTTAGTGCATCTCCCCGTGTATGCTGGAGGTATATTCAACGTATTGCGTTTGAATGCATTAGAGACATTTCTAGTAACCAAGGATTTAAATACCTTTTCTTTCACTGTGGCTTGGAATTAATTCCCTAGAAATACCTTGCAGACTCCTCCAGCAGCTAAGGGGTTGCAATAAACTTGGCCCGAGATCATTGTGTGTCAGTGTTTGTAGCTCTCTCTCCTCCTCATTTGAATGCAATGCACTGTGAGGTTGAGAGATCTTAGAGCATAGGCCCCATAGAATAGTGATATCACTGGAAAAGTTATCTCCACTTTATCACCTTCCTATCACACCTTAATGCAAGGGTGTCCAAGTTCAGTCCTCTAGGGCCACCAACAGGCCAGGATGCAAGGATTTCCCTGATTATCACAGGTGAGTCGGTGACAATGAATGAGCCACTGATTAACTCACCTGCACTTAATCAGAGAGATCCTTAAATCCTGGCTTGTTGTGGGCCCTTGAGGACTGAACTTGAACAGCCCTACCTTAGTGCATAACCCCTGATCTGTTTTATTACAAATCACAGGTTTAATGCAATGTATTCTACCAGTAAAGAGAGAGCTGAAATTGATACAATGGGGGAGATGTATAAAAGTGTTTACACATAGATCTGTCACTATTTCCACATAAAATGTGGCTGTATGTACATATAAAGATGTTTTCACTTTAAAAAAAAAAGTGTCTTTGCCCCATGTGCTCCAGACCAGTTTTATGGAATAAATTTCCAAAAAGTAAGGTTTTTATCGCTGACAATTGATAACCATGTTGAGACCATGCAGCAGTTTTAAGTAGGGTTGCCACCCAGCCGGTATTTTACCGGCAGGCCGGTAAAAAATTGGCTTCTTTCCAATATTAAGTCTATTGAGGGAATGCTTTGGCCGGTATTTTTTTGAAGAAAAGGTGGCAACCCTAGTTTTAAGGTCCCGTTTTGATCAAAATTTGTATACCACCACAGTAAAATCAGCCTATGTAGAAGATAGGTAAAAAGTCTGTGCTGGGGGGAAAAAAAAATCCAGAAATGTCACAGAAAAGTTGCACTTTGGTACTTTTTTTTTTTTTTTTATGAGTTTAGAAGTTATGTATAAGCTCGTTCAAACATACATATGATGTAGTACAAACAAACCACTGAACACGTAGAACTGTGTTTTGCCTTAGATGAGTTTAACACCTTAAATTGTAAAGCGATGCATACACATGTGGCACTATATAAATAAATATATTCTTTCATTCATGAGTTTTTTTTATACAGTTCCACCAATATCTGTTCAGCTGTGACTGATCAGAAGCTTAAGGCACGGATGGTAACCCTTATCCATTTTCACTCACATTTGTCAAGAAGTGGGATTATTATTGGGCCAGGGATGTTAGTGGTTGTGTACAGTATGGGTTCTGCCTTCCAAATGTAGCTAAGAGTCACACACTTGCCCACACCTGTCCTATACACCATTCCATCAGTTCCTGCCAATTATACTCACCGAGGTTGATGTACTATGATGATTTGGAGTCATTTGGGCGAAAACCAGCTGCGTCATAGAGGATGAGTAAAGAAATCCCACTTCATTAAAAAAGGGATTCTAAGCAACTGAATGAAATAAAGATCTCCAGTGCACTGCGTTGGATACCACTCTAGCTTTAAAGGGGATAACATAGGGGTGAGCAGTTATTTTGGCCTGAGGTGCAACTCTCAGTTTAGCTGGTGGAATATATTCATCCTCCTTCCTCCTCCTTTTTCCTTCTCTTTTTCCTCCTCTTTTTCCTCCTCTTTTTCCTCCTCTTCTTCCTCTTTTACAAGTATTTTTGATCCCATGTGTTTTAAATATTTGGCTGGAATTGTTACTCGATGGCACCTACACTTCTTTTTGTTGATCACAACTGATTTGCTTCTCTTCCCTGTTGTGTCAATTGATTAACCCCTTAAGGACCAGCGGCCCCAGGGTGTGTGGTCCTTTAAGGACCATATAGGAAAGTTTGACGTGCCATCCCACGTGGCTGATCACATGTGCCGGCACAACAAATGGGGGACTGAATGAGATCGATCAATTTCAGTCCTTGCTATTACTCACAGCGCTCCTGCCAGGACCGTCACTGGTCCTTAGATTCTGGACAGCCATGATGGTCCTGGCACATCACTGGATGTGAAGGGGTTAAAAAAATCATCTGGTATATCACACTTTAGATGCTATTGACATCTCCAAAGTTTTGTGAAACAATGATGGAATTTGCTGGTCCAAAGATTAACTACCTTTGCATTAGATCTTGTTCATATGGGAAATACAAAGGCAATAACACAATACCATGCTAGAGTCATTTGTGTCCTCTGCACTGCCCCCCATGTGAGCCGTAAGCAGGCGAGTGCATGCACTGTTCAGTCTATTGGTCCACTTAGACATCTGTGTTCATTTCAATGGCTGGCACCTACATGGGTATGCTTTTATGGAGTCATTGCAAAGTACTTCTGGGCAAGTCCGCATAGCTGAATCATTGAGAAGTCCCATAGGCCGCTGTGAAAAACCTTTGTTTCTCAAGTAACAATTACTAGCTATCGGGGAGTTGCAGTAACTGTGTCCAGATCACTCAGCATTTTATCGGCATTATTTTGGTTCTGAGTGGACAGTGCCATAGGGTAGAAGACATCCCAGTTTTGGGCAGTGGTGTTGATGTTTCAGAAGCCCATGTGAATAAGCTCTTGTATACAAGGGAATTAACTGGTTCCATTGCGTATTCAGCTGTTTGATAAACAGGCTCCTAATTGTGTTTGTTGTAACACTATAGATCTGCACTGGGCTCAGTTCCTGCTCATACTGTGCTCTCGAACTTGGCACCATCTTTTTTCATTGTTCAGTATTCTAGGTTGGCTTGTTCCATAAATATTTGTGTTAGTTTCAGACTGATACGCACCATGATATATGTACGGTGTTTGACTGATTCGATGCCAGCATTCTAAGAACACAGAAAATATATTGTCATTAGTGGACTATGTAATCTACTGTTCTACACTCCCCTAAACATTTTGGAATTTAAAAAAATACATTTTGTTTTTTGATTCATCAGGCTCAGAATTGTAGTGTTTTGGGTTCCGTTAGTGACTATTCCACATTACTAGTTGGACTGCAAAACTTTATGCTAAAGCGACTTATTTTCTATACTAGTATGAAAATCTCTGTACACGGGCTAAAGTGCCACGCAGCAGCCACAGCCGCTGCCCCGGAGCTGAGAGCAGAGGCAGGTGGTGTGTCATTCAGAGCGCCCCGCTCCTGAACAGCGCTTTCGGACAGTCTCTACTGTGCAAGACTGCGTCATATGGGCAGTCTCTACTGTGCATGACTGCATCTTTCCGGCAGTCTCTGCTGCACATGACTGCATCGTTCCGGCAGTCTCTGCTGCACATGACTGCATCGTTCCGGCAGTCTCTGCTGCACATGACTGCATCGTTCCGGCAGTCTCTGCTGCACATGACTGCATCGTTCCGGCAGTCTCTGCTGCACATGACTGCATCGTTCTGGCCTCTGCGCGTGACTGCATAGTTCCGGCAGTCTCTACTGCGCGTGACTGCATAGTTCCGGCAGTCTCTACTGCGCGTGACTGCATAGTTCCGGCAGTCTCTACTGCGCGTGACTGCATAGTTCCGGCAGTCTCTACTGCGCGTGACTGCATAGTTCCGGCAGTCTCTACTGCGCGTGACTGCATAGTTCCGGCAGTCTCTACTGCGCGTGACTGCATAGTTCCGGCAGTCTCTACTGCGCGTGACTGCATAGTTCCGGCAGACTCTACTGCGCGTGACTGCATAGTTCCGGCAGACTCTACTGCGCGTGACTGCATAGTTCCGTCAGACTCTACTGCACATGTACTGTTTCGCACACAGGGAGCTTCGCAGTCTAGAGCTTTGTTATACAGATATGTTTGCAATAATTGCTAGTGTGCGTATGTATGTGTGCATGTATATAATATATATAAAAATAAAATAATATATACACACACTTTGTATATGTATGTGTGTGTGTAATGTGTGTGTGTATGTATATAATATAAATATAATTACACACACTTTGTGTGTGTATAATATATTAAAATATATATAATAGAGTGTGTGTAAATAATATATACACACACTTTTTTGTAATGTACATTTTACTGGGCATTAACAATACAAGGCAGTCAACAGGAAAACCATAAGACAATTGAACAAGTAAGAAATCTAATCCGTGACAGTATGCATTGTAACGATCTAGTTCCCTGTCTTTGAGACGGCGAGGAGTATAAAAGAGTAGAAAAATAAGTGAAGTGATACGATGGGAGGGACCCATTTTCCACAGGGGGGTAAATTGTATAGTAATCCTTTTATTGCTTTACTTTGGACAACCCTCTGGCAATCAGACTTGCAACTATTCCTCTGGTTCCGTTTGGAACCATTAGGGGTTGTAGTCACAATGCAAAAGAGGAGTAATTTTAGTGGAAATCAACTGCAACACAAATGTCATTTCCTAATGACTTAAAGTGGAAGAAACACCTCCTAATATTAACCCTTTGAGTGCCAGAGGTATACAATGCAATGCATTGGATACCTCTCTGGCATTCAAGGGGTTATTCCCTCCCCACCTTACTACAGCCAGATCACTTTGATGACCCTTACAAATTTTGCTGTTGTTCATGAGATAAAATCTTCAGGTTCGTTGTGGCTGCCATGTTGGCGCAGGCGTATGTGACTGTTGTTGGCAGGAACAGAGGATACAATCTTATCTTGCTGTGTACATAGTCATGTCAACCTTTTAAGGACCAGTGGGATGCCTTGTTACACACCCCCTTTGGTCCTTGAAGGGTTAAGTTCATGGAGGTGGACATGACAGTTTCCGGCAGTATTTTTCAAACTGAAGCAGGCAGAGTTTTGGAACCAGATTAACCCTTTATAGGCCAGAGAGGTGTGCAACACATGTCTGTAGTGGACCTGATCTCCCGGTGACTTCCCTTCATCTCCTCTGTCTTTTCTGTTGCGGTCGCAGCGTGCTCCATGGCCTGCATTCCTGATGATGCCACTCAGGGAGCAGGTCACAGAAGAGCTAAGAGGAGGTGAGGTACACTCGTTGGATGTTGAGGGTGACCAGAATGGAGGGGAGCATCAAGGAGGCCAGGAATGGAGGGGAGTGGGGAGAAAAGAGCCAGGTGATGAGGAGCAGTTGATGAGTTTCCCAATCCCACTCCTACCCAACTCAGGCTAGAATGGAAGCAAGCAAGCTCTCTTGTTTCTCTGCATCACATCTATTGGGGAGATCAGTAGGGGTCCTGAAGCCCCACCACCGAGGTCTGACGTTTAATAAAATGTAACCCTCTGAGTGCCAGAGAGGTATCCAATGCAATACGTTGGATACCTTTATGGCAGTCAAAGGGTTAAAAGAAAAAAGAATGGGGAAAAAAAAGTTTGCTGCACGGGTGAAGCTGTGCCACGTCTGCTGATATCTATATGTATCTATGTATATATATCGGTCATATATTGGTCATGTGCAGTAGAGACTGCCGAAACAATGCAGTCATGCGCAGGAGAGACTGCTGAAACAATGCAGTCATGCGCAGGAGAGACTGCTGAAACAATGCGGTCATGCGCAGGAGAGACTGCTGAAACAATGCGGTCATGCGCAGGAGAGACTGCTGGAATGATGCGGTCATGCGCAGTAGAGACTGGCCGAATAAGCTGATTCGGATCGGGGAGCTCAGGATGGCTCACCGCCTGTTTGTGCTCTCGGTTCCAGGGCAGCAGCAGAGGCTGCTGGGTGGCACTTTAGACCATGTGTACAGGCTTTCATACTAGTGTGTGAGTGTGTGTCTGTCTGTGTGTGTATGTATGTATGTCCTTGTGGGTAGAAATTGAGACTAAATGTGGTGTAAAAGGTATAAAAAGGTGTTGGTGGGTATATGCTACAAACCACCAAATATTGATGGCAATGTTTAGGCCCAACTGCTATTGCAAATGAGTAAAGCTGCCCAGCTTGAGCATACTATAATTATGGGAGATTTTAATTATCCAGATATTAACTGGAAAAAATGAGACCTGTCAGAGTGCTTAGGGAGGTAGGTTTGTGAGCATACTTCGGGAAAACTATGTCACAAATGGTGGAAATGCCAACAAGAAATAACGAATAACACAGAAATGGTATCAAATATTAAGGTAAGTGAACATTTGGGAAACAGTGATCACAACCTGGTTACATTTGAGATCAGTTTGGCAAAGCAAAACTGTATAGGTTCAACCAAAACTTGTAATTATAAAAAAGCGAACTTGAAATTATTAAGGGCTTCAATGCAACACATAGACTGGGATACATTTATTTAAAGACAAAAATACTGAGGATAAATGGTCAGAATTCAAATTTAGGTTACGGAAATGTACCCAACAGTATATACCAATGGGGAACAAATGCAAAAGAAGTAAGTCACAGCCAATGTGGTTAACTGCACATGTAAAGGAGGAAATGGCAAAGAAAAAAAAAAAACATTCAAACTATTTAAGTCTGCAGGAACTGAACATTCTTTCTTAAAATGCAGGGAGTGCAACAAAGATTGCAAAAAGGAAATTAGGGTAACAAAAATAGAAAATGAAACTGGAATTGCAAGGGAAAGTAACATTATCCAAAAAAGTTTTTCAAATATATAAATAGCAAAAAACTTAAGAGGGAGTGCATTGGACCATTCAAAAATGAGATGGTTGAGTTGTTAGTGAGAGTAAGGAAAAGGCTGATGTTCTAAACACTTTCTTTGCATCAGTATATACAGGGGATCAAGGAATGGTAGAAGAGCCTCAACAAGTAACTAATAAAACAATACAATTATCAGATATTGGGTTAACTCAAGAAGATGTCATGGGAAGACTGAACAAAATTAAGACTGACAAAGCACCGGGTCCTGATGGTATACATCCAAGGGTTCTTCAGGAACTCAGTGCAGTGTTGGCAAAACCCCTATATTTACTCTTTAAAGATTCTCTCACCACAGGCTCAGTGCCACAGGATTGGCGAAGAGCCAATGTAGTTCCTCTATTTAAGAAGGGAACTAAAACAGAACATGGGAATTATAGACCTGTGAGTTTGACCTCTGTAGTGGGAAAACTGCTAGAAGGGATAATAAGGGACTATATTCAGGATTACAACACAAAAAATAAGATCATTAGCACGAATCAACATGGATTTATGAAGAATAGATCATGCCAAACTAACCTTTTAAGCTTCTATGAGGAAGTAAGCAGCAACCTTGATAATGGCAAGGCAGTAGATGTAGTATATCTAGACTTTGCAAAGGCATTTGATACAGTGCCACACAGAAGGCTGGGGTATAAAATAAGGAAATCGGGGCTAGGAGATAACCTTTGCAATTGGATACAAAACTGGTTGATGGGTAGGGAACAGTGTGTGGTTGCAAATGGACAATTCTCCAATACAGTTAAAGTGGAGAGTGGAGTACCTCAGGGTTCAGTATTAGGTCTGCTGCTTTTTAACATGTTTATAAATTACCTAGAAATAGATATAGAAAGCAAATTATCAATATTTGCAGATGACACTAAATTATGCAGGGTAATTAATTCAGAACAGGATAATTGTTCTCTACAGAGGGGTTTATATAAAATGGCAGACTGGGCAAACAAATGGAATATGAGGTTTAATGTGGGGAAGTGTAAAGTCATGCATTTGGGAGGAAATAATCTCAAGGCTATTTATGAACTTAATGGAATCATTTTAGGGGACTCATTGCTAGAAAGACCTCAGTATCCTTGTCATCTACAAACTTGGAAACAGTGACCAGTGTCAAACAGCAGTAGCAAAGGCAAACAAAGTCCTGTCTTGCATAAAAAGGGGTATTGAAGCAAGAGTGGATAACATTATTTTGCCGTTATACAAATCATTGGTAAGAACTCACCTTGAGTATGCAGTGCAGTTTTGGGCACCAGTTCTGAAAAAGGATATACTAGAACTAGAGAGGGTGCAGCGGAGAGCAACAAAATTAATTAAGGGAATGGAGGACTTGACATATGAGGAACGACTAGACAAACTTGGTTTATTTACTCTAGAGAAAAGACGACTAAGAGGAGACCTTATCACATTGTACAAGTATATGAGAGGCCAATACAAGGATCTCTGCGGTGAGTTATTTATTCCAAGGCCTGATCAAATGACCAGGGGACACCCCTTGAGATTAGAGGAAAGGAGGTTCAGACTTCAGCAGAGGAAGGTTTTTTTTTTACAGTAAGGTCTGTTATATTGTGGAATTCTTTGCTCAAGGAGGTGGTTATGGCAGATACAATGGATATATTCAAGAGAAGATTAGATACTTTTCTTTCCAAAGGGAACATACTGTTTATTAGTAGGCAGATCAGGAAGGTCTGATAAAGACTAACGTATTTGGTAACAGGAAAGCTATAAAATTACTGGGGTATGAGGAGAAGGTTGAACTTGATGGACTTGTGTCTTTATTCAACCAAATTTACTATGTTTCTATGTATACGTGTATGTATAGCTCTAATATGAAAGTATGACATTCTTAGGAAGCAGTCTACTGCTCCATAAAATCAGAGGGAATTTGAATTTGTCTCTCATGGTACAGTTGGTGTGCCCCAGAATTCCCCCACTTTCTTTTGTGCATAAGCACCACTAGAGTATGGGATTAAACGGGGGGCTGCCCCTGGAAATCTGGGCCAGTTGTCTGGAATTCATGTGTACATAGATCTCTCTATGCAAATCAGGCTGCTTATATAGACTGTACAGCTCAATGGAGATCAGATCCATTCATAGAAATGTGACACAATGTAAAACAAGTGAGCAATGAGTGACACATCGGGTCAGATGGTGATCACTTAGAGCAGCATGCAATCTGAAGCCTTGTGACTGGGCGATGGGGTGCGGCCAGGAGACCAAAAACCTACAAATGTGTTCTAGAGGCCTCTCATCTCTCTATCTTTAGATTCTACAAGATCCCTGCTAGTACCATCCACTCCCTGATCTTTCATAGCCCTCTTCTCAAATTTGCACCCACCCCCACCCACCCAGCCAATGTTGTGTGGATAATGTTAACACTTTGCTGTAACTTTGAGGATGGGTCTTTTTTTGTTCATGGCAGTGATTTGTTAACCCTTTGAGGATCCGAGCAGTCCGCAGCTCATTGCAAAGCATTTTCACACACCCCTGCTGCTCATAGGGTTAAAGAGTGCAAATAGACACATGAAAATGTAGCACCACTCCACGTGGACACAGAAATCTTATTAACTCTTTAAGTTACAGAGGGTATGTGTTCCATACCTCTCTGGCACTCAAAGGGTTAAATAAGGTACGGAAATCTTAATCTGCATCTATTGCTGCAAAAAAGTGTATGGGGGAAATTGGTTTTAATGATTTTGGGTGCAATAAGAACCATCAGCACGAAAATAAAAATGGCGATTCTAGGGCATCAGAACCGCACCATAGGTGACAAAAATCCTCGGCCATTTAAATGGGGACTTTAACCCCTGGAGTGCTAGAGGTCTCCAATTCATTTTTTCGCAACATGTTGGAGACACATGTAGAATTCAAATGGTTAAAAGCCCCATTTATATTCAGCCTCTGATACGTTGTGTCTGATCCAGAATTGCACCACTTTTGACTTTGTGTATGTGGCCTTGTGTTTGTTATCATATGAATAGACACTTTCAGAACCAAAGTGTGGAAACAAAATTCCCATAGGCGAACGTCATTTCCACTTGTAGCTGACACACAACCAAAATAACCGTAAATGTTTCTGGATAAACATGAAAAATTGTATTTTAAAGGAGAGAAGTCGGGGGAAATTGTGCACCCTAAATGGGTGCATGAAAAGGGACCATTCCCATTTAAGTAATCTTGCCCATTGGCTCCGGCTAGTTAACTTTGCTTCTCAAATCTTTTTGCAATGCATGTTTTCATGGGATAGTAATGTTTGTTTGTTTTTTTAATGGAAAATATGCAGTATATTGCAGAGCTTTTCCTTCTGAGAAAAAATAGACTAATTCCACTTCTGGGAAATTCTCTATTGAAAAGTTATTATCGCTCAAGGTAATGCCTCTGCTTCAGTGTTTGGAAAGCTTTACATTGTATTGACTACTGAAATGGCATCACCTAGTGGTTACTGTTCTTATAGAATTTTTTTTTATTTTATTTAAAGACACCTCAACACCTAAAAAGGACAGAGGCTGTTACATCTTTAAATACCAGGCAGGTCACACTGTGCACATAGAGATCTCACAGTGAGAAATCTCTACTGGGAACTGAGTGAATCATGTTTTAGTAGACAGGAGACAATGCTCTCACTTTCAGCTTGGTCCGATTCCAGGTCCTCAGCATGATAGCGTGTGGTCACAGCTGACCAGTTGACCATGTGATTCTCTGGATCACAGTGTGTTAACCCTTTAAGTGCCAGAGGGGTACTCAAAGGGTTAACTTTAAGATAAGAGCAGACAGTTGATTGGTGGGTCACTGAATTTGCTGGAGACAGGCCAGGAAGGCAGCAGTCAGCGCTGTATATAAACAGCACAGTGACTAGAAGCAAAACCATTAGTGCAGCTTATACACTGCATAAGAGTCGTTACAGGGTTAATTGCCTAAAAACCCAATTCCCATCCCTGTGTGTGTGGATGTATGATGCACATTCATATAATTCAGAGTTAAGCATTACTATTATTTTACTTTATTACATGTGGATCAGTCAAAGCAGTGGGCCTTAGCCAGGTGCTGTGGACTCCAACTCAAGGTGTACCACGTGTTCAATGGAGATTTTGACAAAATGTTAGCTGCGTTTCAGCGGTGGTGTGTGTATATGCTTATGTATGTATGTATGTATGTACATGTAGTAACATAGTTGATGAAGCTGAAAATGAAAAAAGGAGTGTGTCCATTAAGTCCAGACCACACCAAATCACCCCTGTTTATCCAGAGGAAGGCAAAAAAAAATACATTGAAGCCATTTCCAAATAAGCCCCTTCCTGGCAGCCAGATATTTCTCTGCTTTGAAGTCAACTGTCATAATTCTCAATATTGGTCTGTGCTAGATTGGTATCCATTACTTTTTTGAAAGCGGCTACGGTATCTGCAAGCACAGCATACAGAGACAAAGAATTTTATAACTTTACTGCCCTTTCTGTAAAAAAAAAAAATCCCTGCCTTTGTTTTAGTTGAAAGCACTTTTCCTCGAGTCATAATGGATGACCTATTTGTTCTTAGCTCATATATGTGTGTGTGTGTGTGTGTGTGTGTGTGTGTGTGTGTGTGTGTGTGTGTGTGTGTGTGTGTGTGTGTGTGTGTGTGTGTGTGTGTGTGTGTGTGTGTGTGGGCACACAATGCAGTTGGGGGACCTGCTGGACTGTTGTAGTGGTGAGTCTCGCTCCAATGATTTTCACCCCCCCGCCAACTCCTGTGAAAATCACTGCCCCTGACTCACTGCCTGAATTTGATATATACAATTTGTGTGTATGTATATATAATTAGGCATTATTATCATGTAGGCAAGATATTAATCTATTAGCTTTATAATGACTGTGGCATAGCAGAAGTGCAGGATCCAGGAAGCCAAGATCAGGGATAGCTGGCAGAGAAGGTGACTACTTAAGAGTAGTGTTTCTGAACCAGTGTGCCGCAGACACATACATAGGGTGCCCATTCTTTTCAATAACGTTTTTAGCAAAAAATGCTAATTTTGAGTTTCAAATGTATATTTATAGGAATTCTGCACAATAGGATTGTGTTTGCTATTCTAATCATGAGACCTAAAAATAGTTAAATATTTATGTATTTGTACCCTCCAAAAAAAAAAAAATAGGCAAAGTACTTAATTCATCAAGTTAGTAGAGCATTTGTGGAGCAAACCAAGTGCACTATCCTGGGGGAGGAGGATTTTGCAAATTCACATTGATATAATGCCTTGGAGACCTTGAATTCAAAGGATTTAAAAACCATATTTAAGAATTATTGAACCCCCCCCCCCCTCGCCCCCCACTGTAGTTGGTTTGCTCCAAAATTGGAACCATTTTGGTTAATGAATAAGGGCCACAGTCCCCATAGAGCTCCACCCTGTAAACCGCAGCTCCAGGGTGTTTCCTGGTATGAAAATGAGGTCCGGTACCAGGGGTAGGCAACGTTTGGCACGCCATCTCCATTGGCTGATTGCGGATGATCATAGCTGGGAACTTTTGAAATGCCATCACCTGGAGATCTGATATTAACCTTTGAAGCCCATGAAAAGTAGATTGCATTAACCACTTGAGTACCAGAGGAGCGCGCAACACATTGCACTGTGTACCCCTCTAGAACTCAAAGGGCTCAATGAAAAAGAAGCATACACTTATCATCCATTGCTGTTTGGTGTGCAGGTTCACCTCTCCATTCCTTCTTCCGCTCCTCATGCGACACGGGCTGTCTTCACTCTTCCTACTGACCTCTGCCCTGCCCTGTCTGTCCAATCATTACGCTGCATTGGCTGGTCACTTGCCTGCACGTGCAATGCCTCAGCCTCACAGCAGTACAGGAGTCTGTTTTTTGTCTTGTGTTTTTTTTTTTTTTTTTTTTTAATTTCTTACAATGATCTGTAAACTGCGCAAGAGAAGCCAATGCTCGTGTTAACAGGAAAATGTAATATTTTATCTGGAGACAGTGCCCCAAATCCGGAGTCTCCAGGTGAAACCTGGCAAATTTCCAGCTATGGGAATGATGGGAGTTGTAGTTCCCAACAGCTGTAATGCCAGAGGTTGGCACTAGGGTTGCCACCCAGCCGGTATTTTACCGGCAGGCCGGTAAAAAATTGGCTTCTGTCCAATGTTAAGTCTATGGAGGGAATGCCATGGTCGGTATTTTTTTTAAGAAAAGGTGGCAACCCTAGTTGGCACAGGTGGAAAGGGGAAAAGCCACTACATTACTCAGTGCTACACAAGCCAAGGGCCTTGTTTACCAAGCTGAAAATGAGCAGTTTTTGAGTAAACCAAATGCATCATAAGGGGGAAATAAAATTACGTTTGATTTAAACAGGGCTTTTAACCCTTTAAATGCCACTGAGGTCTCCAGTGCATTGAGAAGCAGTGCACTGGAGATCTCGCTATCATTCAAGGGGTTTCAAAGACTCCTTTGAATAAATGAATATTTTGGGACACTTTCATTTTCCCCTATAGTTCAGTTGGTTTGCACCAGAATTGATATATAAGGAGCTTGAGCCTTTGAGTGCCAGAGGGGGTAGCCACGCACTCAAAGGGTTACAATTCACAGGCAGGCATGCTGGTATGCTTATCGGTAGATCGCTGCCCTGACCTTTCACATTTTATGTTTTCTTTTAACAGTGTTTAATGGTGTCCTGCTGGTGTCACTCCTCTGTGGGGGAGGTTGGGGTGAGTGACATCACATGGGGGGGTGGCAGAGTCGTAGATTTGGACAGATCTATATTGGGATCTCACGAGCAAGCAGAAAGTGAGAGCATGATTTAGAAGAGAAAAACGCCAAACTTTATTCAGCGCTGCACTGCACTACACTGTGTTACTAGCTGCTACTTGCAGGTTACAGTGACAAAATACTAGGTGGTTGTTTTTATTTGTTTTAATCAAAAATAGTTTTTCCCTTTTCTATGTGCTCTTGTGTTTTAGAGGTAAGTGACTTAAGCCCCCAAGTGCTTCCCATACCTGTCCTAAAAGAGGAGGGGCTTAATCATAAATCAGGGCAGGACTTGTAAAACAAACAAACAAAAAAAAAAAATAGACAGACTAGACTGGGGAAGGAGGAAAAAGAGGATAGGGAGTGGGAAGAAGCACATGTGGATAGGGTTTTCATTAGAAACTCCCCACATCCGGAGAATCGGCCTCTTCCCCGGAGACCCGGTAATGAGGAGTCAAAACTGGAGTCTCTGGGGCGAAACCGGAGAGTTCCCAGCTATGGTGCTACCAATTGGGGATGGTTTGTGGACGTCTCTACTTCGGTACAGGTGTATCAGTCAGTGGCTCAATCACGGACTATAAAGTGCCCCTCAAATCATAATGCGTATAGCGATAAGCATATCCACAGTAGTAGTATGCTGAATAAGTCCGGCATTATTGAGAAATCCAATCTGAGACAGACAGGCAGGCATCAGTGCGGACAGCTTGCCATCTGTGCACCTGCGCTGTCCATCCCGGTATACTCTAGGACGAGTTGCATTGTACCTTAAGGTACAGGCGCACCGATGTCGGTACAGCAAGCTGCCTGTCTGGGAACACGTTGGATTTATCAATAACTCCGGACTTATTCAGGGTAATGGATATGAGTTTCACTATATGCATAATGATTTGGGAGGCACTTTATATTCAGTGATAGTTCTGCATTAACTCGGTGGTTCTCAATCCTTTTTTTTTTTTACTCAACCTCTGTCGTGGCATCTGAATTTTTCAGGGCTCTCCAAACATTTTATAAGTCTTCTCTCAAGAATGTAACCCCTTAACGACCAGGACCATGGGGCATTTTATTTATTTATTTTTTTTTTGCACAACGGATTCAGGGGGCCCTGAGCAGCGTGCAGCCCCGTGGGGATCCCTGAATTCAATGACGTGCCAGGACCATCATTAGTCCTTGCCAAACCGCCGCGCCAGTCCTGGCACGTCATTAGTCCTTAAAGAGTTAATGAAGGGTACATTACATACATTATTATTATGTCTTCCTGTCAGAGAAAAAAAATATAATTCACAATATGCTCTTTATACCCATTCTATCTTTCTCATAAATAATATATAAAAGTGTTGGTGTGTATATAATATTTATATGGATTTGTGTTGTATTTAAAGGGCAATTATCACCTACTAATCTTGCTATGCCCAGAAAATCCTAATGGCCCATATGAATATCTCCCTTGGTACAAGAGATGAGCTCTTCAATCAGTCCTGGATTTCATGTCCATGGAGGCCGACATGACGATTGCTAACAGGCCTTAAAGAGTTAGTAATGTTTTACATGCATAAAAAAGTAATATTGTAGATAATCCAAAAATAAATCGATCAGTTTAAGTCCTATCTCTCAAACCTTTATGGTTTGAGAGATATACCGTTTTAAAGTTCTCTTCTCTCTGATGTCCGCTGTAAAGCTGACAGCAGGAGATTTGTGTCGGCCGACTCGAGATGGCTCTTCAGCAGAGCCGAAATCTAAAAATAAATACTTCATTGGAACGGTCTACACAGTGTACTTGCAAACCAGACACGCCAACCAATCAATTTCTTTTTGTATTATCTACAGTATTACTTTTTATGCATGTAAGACATTACTAACCCTTTAAACTCTGCCTACTGTATATGATCTTAACCCTTTGAGTGCCAGAGGGGTACGTGACGCACTGCTTTACAGTGTGTTGCATACCCCTCTGGCACTCAAAGGGTTGAGGACTGGAAGGGTTTGCTATGCATTGCACACCTCTCTGATCCCTCGGGGTTTAATTAAAAAAAAGAAACATTGCCAGCAACTGTCATGTCCGCCCCCACGAACATGGAGTCCAAAACTAACGAAGATTTTCTCTCTTGAAAAACTCCAGGGAAATATTCATAGGTGCTAAAAGTAGCATTTTTAGCAGAAAAAAAAATATTTGCTATAGAAGACAAAATCTTTGGCTGTTCAGTTAGTGATCACATGTGCGTGTGAGCCAAACGGGGGTCTGATAGTGACTGCTCCAGATTTGGAGAGGTCAATTTTCAGGAACCAACCCCCCCCCCCCCCCCCCAAATGGAGCACTGGAAGCACAAAATTCCTGAGGTGCCAGGACTGTCGCCAGTCCTTTAGGCAAGGAAACATGTTACTGTCCTGACACGTCACCGGTCTTTAAAGGGATAGTAATACTTTGTTTTATCTTTATTTTATTTTGTAGGCATTAAAAAAAAAATGAAGAACAATATAAGTCTTATCTCTCAAACCTTTATGGTTTGAGAGAGATTCACAAGCAAAGTTTCCCCTCCTGCCCCTTTTACCCAGTGTAAGCCATCTCTTCTCAGATGTGGAATGCAGTCCATAGACCAGACAGATAACAGCAGGGGACAATCTTCTTCCTGTGAGAACAATGAAAGCCCTGCCCGCCCCTTGACAAGTTTTTCAGGTTTTTTCCCCCTTATCTTAATCTGAAGATTGTCCCTGGGCACCTCCCTTTTAATCTGGCTGAACAGTGTTACATCAGTAAAAGGGTCGGGAGGGGGATACTTTATCATTCAATTACTCTTGAACTACAACTCTGACCTGAAACATTACTATCCCTTTAAGGGCTTAAAATATTTAGTGACTATAACAGAAATCTGGTAACTTTTTGCAGTGGATGAGTGAGTATGGTGTCTCACTGTGGCTCTTATCCACTTTGACACCACATATTTCCCACAACGCTTACGATACAATTCGTCTTTACTAAGCATGTCGAACAGTGTGGAAGCCGTTATTATGACTATGCAGTGGGACAGGAAAACCTGCCTCTATCTGCATAACTGTCAGCTCCCCGACTGGCTACTGTTGGGTACTACTCATGAAATCTATGCCCAAATTGACAGCAGATTTCAAACACTGTGCCAGTCTCTGGCAGGCCGGATAGGTTGATACCTGATTGGAGTGGAGAGAGCTACTTACAAGTTACCTGTTGGAGACACCTGCAGTAATGTAACTATACAAGGAGAAATGTCCCTGGAAATTTGTTTGAAATGTTGTTGTGCATGATGGTGTGTGTATGTATGTCTGTCTGTATGTTTTTAGGGTTTCTGTGACAGGTGACTTAAAGGGATAGTAATACCTAAAATGTAAAAAAAATATGTTGTAGGGTTTATCCCCCTGAGTAAAACAAGAGTACTCCCACCGCTGAAAGATGTTTCATTCAAAAGTTATTAATTTTCAAAGTTGAATTTTTTAGGTGCAATATCACAGTGGCCTGAAATTGTACAGTGGCGCTGTTGCTACACGATCCTATGGACAGCTCTGGGTTCAGGACCATAAATCTCCATAGGATGGTGTAGCAACAGCGCCACTGTACAATTTCAGGCCACTGTGATATTGCACCTAAAAAATTAAACTGAAAATTAATAACTTTTGAATGAAACATCTTTCAGCAGTGGGAGTACTCTTGTTTTACTCAGGGGGATAAACCCTACAACATATTTTTTTTTTACATTTTAGGTATTACTATCCCTTTAATCAAAGGATCAGTCATTTAATTGACTCCCCTGTGCACAAGCAGAGAAATGCTGAAGTCCTAGCCTGTCCTAGAGAATAAGGTTGAGTACAGCTGCTCTAGATGGGCAGACCTTCTGCCTCTTGCTTCCCCATTCTCAGTATTCTCATCCTATATAATAATTCTTTAAAACGTGTGTAACGACGCAGTCATGCGCAGTAGAGACTGCTGCGCGTGCTGCAGTCATGTGCAGTAGAGAATGCCCGCTCCTTCGGAGCGTCCAGTCTCTACTGTGCATGACTGCCCCGCGACCGGCTGGCAGTGGCACTGTGGCCCGCGTAACGGGCTCTTCAACTAGTTTTTCAAATAAAAGAATTATTATTGTAGATATGCGATTAATGCTAAGATATTTATTTGTGAAAGCTCATTAACCCTGTGAGGGACTGGTTTGTAACATGTTGTTGAGGGCTTGGGGCCATCGTTAACCCTTTGGTCCTCCAAAAGTGTTGTTTGCCCTAGAGTTGTATGTACCCTTGTGTCCATGCTTATCTGCTTCTTCCTGACACTACACAGTGTATGACAGTGTTCTGAAGGCGAGTAGGGTTATGACAAAAAAAAAGAAAAAAATCTCAAAAGTTTCTGTTTAATCCCTCAAATGCTAAAGTCTTTTCCATTGCCTTGCTTTTCAATGTGTTGGAGTCATTTTTTTTTAGCATTCAATGGGTTAATGTCATCTTGATTTATATAGTGGCATACAATTCCCTACTGTGTGCAGTATGCTATGATTTAGTACAGTTCAGAGTGTTCCCATGTAGATGGAATTGCTGGAAGATGTTCCAGCTTCTGGCTGTTATAAATCCATGTTTTTTATTTTTTATTTTTGCCTCTCAATGATTTCAGTTTGTTTTGCAATTTAATTGTTCACGTTATAGGTCACATTAAAGGTGTAAAAAGTTCTGACATGATTTATCTTTGTCCCATTCTTTAACATCACAAGAACCTGGCATTTTAACAGGGGTGTGTAGACTTTTTTTATATCCACTGTGTGTGTAATATATACATGAATTCCTTTTTCTACAATAATTATCGTGCCTTTTCAAGCATCCAGGCTATATACAAAGAATGCAGATTTGGGCACTCCTTGCAAAAAAAAAAAAAAACGTTTAACAACTGCCAGGGTGCTACAGGTAAAACTAATACAAGAAAAGAAATGGCGATATACCATGAAACCAGTGCACTCACAGGACTTGAGGGGGTCGAAACGTTGACAAAATAAAAATCACTTTTTTTCAAGTCCTGTGAGTATATCGCCATTTCTTTTCTTATATATATATATATATATATATATATATATATATATATATATATACTAGTTGAACAGCCCGTTACACGGGCCACAGTGCCTCTGGCAGCCGGTCGCGGGACAGTCACGTGCAGCAGAGACTGCCCGCGCCACTGCTGATACAGAGCTGGACGCTCCTTCGGAGCGCCCAGCTCTGTATCAGCCGTGGTGCGGGCAGTCTGTACTGTGCATGACTGCCGCATGCGCAGCAGTGTCTACTGCGCATGTCCGGCGTTACACACAACTTAGCGAATTATTATATAGGATATATATATATATATATATATATATATATATATATATATATATATATATATATATACGCGTAGGTGGGTGGAAGCACTCACAAAGCAATGCATTCTGTACCCCTCCGGCACTCAATGGGTTAACAGCTATCATATTAGACTGAGCATTTTCTCTACCCTGCAGCAGTGGGTGGGGCTGGAGGGGTCTTTGAGGTTTGGCAGTGGGCGTGGCTAAGGGTTGTGTTGTGTAGAGAAGCCTTGGATGTAAATCTAGCCCTGTACCTGAATACTGTATACAAGCATTTAGAAATGGAGCATACAGGGTGTTAATGTGTGTCTGCTGCCTATATGGCATGCTTTATATGTGTGTTTCATGCTTGTAAAGAGTGACAGCATATCCATGGATATAGTGTATAGGATCAGGTTGCCAGTTTGTCCCTTTAAAAAATGGACAGTTGTGAAAAATTCATCCTGCGTGGGTTCCTGGGAACCATAATGCATTCCTGCAGCATGCATTTCTTCATGTCTCTTTTTAACAGTTTGTGTGCCAGAGTGGTTTCATTCAGTGTGTAGGATACATCTTTGGAACACACAGGGTTGAAGGAATCATTTGGTATTGCACCGCATGTTTGGAGGAAAAAGATCTTCCCCGGATACATGAATCTGTGCCCAGTGAACTATTTTGGTGACCGTACCATAATGTCAGTGGTTCTCTACCTTTTTTTCACTCAAGACACCCCTAACATGCAATCTGAAATTTTCAGGGCATCCCTGGAATTTATAGGTAATTTCTGAATGTTTTAAAGGGATAGTAATGCTTCATAATAGACAGCTCCAGTTAATCTTCATAGTATTTGGGCCGTGGAGAGTGTTGGTTCAGTACTGTCAGAGTTGTAGGTCAAGAGTCATTGAATGATAAAGTATCCACCTTCCTCCCCTTTTACTGATGTAACACTGCTCTCTTCAGAGCAGCAAGGCTGTCCAGATGGATCGCAGAGAGGTACAATCTTCAATTAACATAAGGGAAAAACCTGTCAAAGAAGATTGTCCTTTGCTGCGATCTGTGTGGACCAGATTCCACATCTGAGGGGAGGAGCTTACACTAGGTAAAAGGGGCTGGAGGGGGATACTTTATCATTCAATTACTCTTGAACTACAACACTCACAGTAATGAAATAACACTCTCTATTGCTCAAATACTATGAAGATTAATTGGAGCTTCTGTTTTTGTGAAACATTACTATCCCTTTAAAGAAAGGGAAAAATGCATGAGTTATTATAAGGTCACACAATGAGAATGACAAAGAGCAGCAAATTGTGCATGATAATTTCCATAAATGTACATCATAAAAAATATATATATTATCATATTTATTAAAATCTTCTTGGGAAAAGTGAGGCGCCCTCAGCTGGTGCTCAATGCATACTAAAGTGCCAAGGCTCCCTGGTTGAGAACCAATTGCATTTTGAGAAGCAGATTCATTAAGAAAAAAAGATGTAATTCTGGAGCAAATAAAGAGCGCCACTGGGAAGTAAAAAATAATCCCCTAAATTCTCATTCATTTAAATGGGACTTTTAAGCCTTGAATGCTAGGAGGTCTTCAACACAATGCAGATAAAAGGGGATCTGTCACCCCCATACATGTTGGTCTAACTAGTTTATGTAGTGACTAGATGTTATAACGGTTTCATTTTTTTAATAACATCGCTATTTTGCTGAATTTAATCGAGTAAATATACTTCCGCATAGACTGAGCTTACCAGTCTGTACTGCAGTCCGTCACTCTGCCTCTGCTTCCCTCCCACGATCCAGTTTCCTCCGATGACAGAGGGTTTCTGCCTGTAAGCTGGAGCACTCTCATTGGCCAGAGACCGCTCCAGTTTACATGCAGAAAGCCCCCGTCATTGGAGGACCTGGATAGAGGGAGGGAAGCAGTGAGTTGCTACATATACTAACTATTTAGACCAACATGTATAGGGGTGATAGATCCCCTTTAAAAGTCCCATTTAATTCTATAACAATTTGGAGGATTTTTTTTTCTCCTGTTCTCTCTGGTGCCATTGTTTTTTTGCAGGATTAATACATCCATTGGATGTACTAATAATGACATGAACATTTCTATTATATTTGAAAGGGGGCTCTGTGTTAAATTTGACACATTTTGACCTAGAATAGTGTATTCCAACAGGGATGTCACAGCACATTAATGCATTGCGGCACCAAGCTTTAAGTTGCATCTTTCCCAATACTTTCGTTGTCCCTTTAACAAGCAGGGACATGTGAAACTCATTGCAAAGCAATGCATTGGTCACCCATTTGGTCCTAAAAGTGTTACGTTTCATGTCAGGGGTGGAAAAATCTGAGGAGCCTGGTATTCTAAAATGTTACTCCTAAATTCTGTGTTTTTTTTTTTTTATTTTTATTCCCCTCTGTGCTTGATTATGCACACAAGTCACATTAAATAAACACACACATATTGCCTGCAGGGTTTCCCCTGCTGGGTAAAACAATTGTAATACCATTGCTGGGAGATGCATCTTTGCAGAGTTATTAAAGTTTAAACTTTTTTTTTTTTTTTTTTATATTAACAGTGCCCTCTAGGGGTCAGATTTCAGTTATTCTGTTGTATTCTATAGGAGAGGTGGGTCACTGAGAAATAGAAGTTTCTGTCAGAGTATATGTTAAACTAAGTTACTTCCTAACAGCTGGTACTCACTTCCTGATCATTTGAACTGTTTTAACTTTGTATAAAACAACTTCCAGCAGGGAAGCACCATTATTTCACTGAACAGAAAACCCCCATAACAACAGTATAGGTTTTCATAAGGAACAAGAAGTTGAAATAAGGCTATTACTTCACTAATTAGAAGAGTGATGTTGTCTGACCTGTTACTATGGTGCTAAATCGGCCTGGCAGGCTATTTTGAGTTAAGTACTTAACCCCTTAACGACTGAAGTGCCAGGACAATCATCGGTGTCTGTACTGTAAAGACAGAGGTGACTGGCACGTCGTGGCGCACAACGCGCTGTGATCAACCCAACCTCTGAACCATGCGGTCCTTAAGGGGTTAAAGGGATCCCATCTCCTAAAAAGCAACTTTTGTTTGGTATGGAATAACTTTCAAAATCAACTATATGTTGAGTTTGGTGTTTCTATTTAGAAACTAGTTTTTGTGTATCAATGTATAATTTGTGCTATTTAATACCTAAACCCTTTGAGTGCCAGAGTGGTACTTAATGTATTGCTTTGCATTGCATACCCCCCGGAGCGGTAATGGAACCATATTAATACAGCTACGGGCAATCGGCTGTGTTAGAACAACGAGTCTGCATAAGAACGCCTGAGTACTTGGGGATTGATGTAAGGGGGACAGGTAATGGAAAGATTAATCTGCTTGAAGTGAGATGTCACATAAATGTATCCTACTCCGATGACTCAAGCCGGCTTATTTTTGTATTTCCTTATTGCTTGTGCTCTTTCGTGTCCTAGAACTAGTTGGCCACATTAATTCCCCTTCCTTGTGTATAAACCCCACTCCGTGCTTCCTGGAAGGATTATACTATGAGTCAGGCTCCTATGAGAAGTATAGTAGGAGTCTGTCTTAATACGGTTCCATTACAGCTCCTGGGCAGCATGGAGAGCAAGAACAGTTCCGGGGCAGCATGATGTGATACAGCTGGTGCAGCATGCGACCTTTTAAATGGACAGTAATGTCCCAAAACGTTTTTTTACAGTTATGTAGCGCTTAAAATATTAATCAAATTGCTCCAAACCCTATCTCGCAAACCGCTCTAGTTTGAGAGATATAGGGATTCAAAGTTCTCCCTCCCTCCCCTTCTCCTGACGTCAGCTGTAAAACTGACAGCAGGAGAATCGAGTCGTATGACTCGAGGAGGCTCTGTAGCAGAGCCCCAATCGGGTTACTTAAAAAGAATCCTTTCATTGGAAAGCCTAAAAAGTGTGCCTGGTTTGCAAGCATACTTTTGTAGATCTTTCCAATGAATTAATTCTGTTTAAGTACTGCGATTTCGGCTCTGCTGCAGAGCCGCTTGGTGGTCCCCGGACCGGCATCTCCTGCTGTCAGCTACACGCTGACATCAGGAGAAGGGGGGGGGGGACTTTGAACCCCCCCCAGTGTGTGTGTGTGGGTAATGTAGGACTAAGACTAGAAGGGCCCACATATTCCTTAATTGGCATAATCTATAAATCTTCGGAACCGAAACAGGTTTTCTTAACCCCTTCGTACCAGAGGGGTATGTGTTACTTCAACAGAGAGGTGGTGATGGAAGAGCGTTACGTACCCCTCTGGCACTCAAAGGGTTAAAATCACTAAAGCTGGTTTTAGGTGACTTTCAGTCTCTGAAGCTAGCTGCATTTCTCTAGGACCTAATGATAGCAAGAGATCCAGTATTCCTTCATATTGTTACACTGTTTAGTTCCTACACTTTTTTTTTTTTTTTTTTTTTAATCCTTTCAGTGCCAGAGGTATGTGTAACGCATTACCTTACACACCCCTCTGGTACTCGGAGAGTTAAAGGGACAGTAATGTCCCATAAAAATTCTCATTATGTAGTTGAAAAAAAAATTATTTGAAGCAACTCCCATCTCTCAAACCGCTATGATTTGAGAGATATTCGCATTGAAAGTTCCCCTTTTCCTGACGTCAGCTGTAAAACTGACCGCAGGAGATTCGATTCGGCCGACTCGAGGAGGCTCTTCAGCAGAACTGAAATCGTGTTATTTAAAAAGAACTACTTCATGGGAATGGTCTACAAAGTGTGCTTGCAAACCAGGCACACTTCGTAGACCTTTCCAATGAAGTAATTCTTTTTAAATAACGGGATTTTGGCTCTGCTGCAGAGCCGCTGGCTGGTCCCTGGACCAAGATCTCCTGCTGTTAGCATAGCGCTGACCTCAGGAGAAGGGGAGGGAGGGGGGAACTTTGATTGCGAATATCTCTCAAACCATAGCGGTTTGAGAGATGGGAGTTGCTTCAAATTTTATTTTTTTTTTCAAGTACAAAATGAAAATATTTTTTATGGGACATTAGCGTCCCTTTAAAAGGCCTAGTGAGCAATTCTGGAGCATACCGACTGTACCATAGCAAAATATAACTTTTCCGCATTCTCATACATTTACAAGGGGCTTTTAACCCCTTGAATGCTAGAGAAGGGTCCCACTCATTGCGAAGCAACATGTTAGAGATATGTCTCTCATTCAAGGTGCAAAAATCCCCTTTTAACCCTTAGTGCCTGAAGGTTGAGCAGTACTCTCTTCACAGTGCGTTGCATACCCCCTCTGGCACTCAAAGGATTAAAGGGATAGTAATGTTTCATAATAAAAACAGCTCTAATTAATCATCATAGTATTTGGACTTTGGAGAGTGTTATTTCAATTCTGTCAGAGTTGTAGTTCAAGAGTAATTCAATGACAAAGTATCCCCCTCCTGCCCCTTTTACTGATGTAACATTGCTCAGCCAGATCAGGAGGGAGCTGCACAGGTAGATTGCAGAGAGAGACAATCTTCAATTAAGATAAGGGAAAAACCTGAAAAACTTGTCAAGGGGGGCAGGGCTTTCATTGTTCTCATAGGAAGAAGATTGTGCCCTGCTATTATTTGTCTGGTCTGTAGACTGCGTTCCACATCTTAGAAGAGATGGCTTACACTAAGTAAAAGGGGTGGGAGGGGAAACTTTATCCTTCAATTACTTTTGAACCACAACTCTGACAGTATTGAAATAACACTCTCTATGGCTCAAATACTATGAAGATTAATTGGCGCTGCTCTTTTTGTGAAAATTACTATCCCTTTAAAGCAGAGGAGAATTTTATTTGTCCCCTATGGTGCAGTTGGTTTGTACCAGACTTGCTCCTCTTAATCTTTTTGCATGAGCCCTGTACATTGCCAGAGGGGAGTGCCAGAGGGGAGAGGGGAGTTCAGCGTATTTTGAAGCAATGCCTTACACAGACTTTAACCCTTTGAGTGCCAGAAAGGTATGCAACACATTGCATACCTCTCTGGCACTCAAAGGGTTAATTTCCAGAGGGGAGAGCAATGTATTGCTTACACCTCTGCTTAGCCTCTGGTAGGAGGCAGGAGTACCGTTCCAGAAGTATGTTTACACGTGTGGGCTTGTGTGTGTTGTGAAAATGTGTGTATCTGTTTAGACCAGAGCAAGAGCAAAATGTGGCTCTCCTGCTGCTGTTTTTAGACTGCTGATACCATCATCCTCAGCCAGCCAAATGACCGGTGGAAGAGGATTGTTGTCTAACAGCTGCTGGGGAGCCACAATTTTGTCACTCCTAGTTTGCAAAGTGTATATTTTTGAGTACATTGTTGGTGTGATGGTAAATGCTGAAAAGTTCTGGAGAAAAAAAAAATAAAAGTATAAATAAATATTAAAATATATTTCTCCTTGGCAGCTAAAAGATTTCACATGCTTTGGAATGCATTAGAGACCTCTCTAGAAAGCAAGGAATTTCAGTTCCTATGTGAATGTGCTGGAATGTTTATCATGGAGCAACTGGTTTTCCCTAGGCTTGTTCCACGTTTCCTTTAAACATGTGCCCCTCTGTGTTCTCTTCCCTGACCTGCTGCTTTTCCTCATGACGCCCTTAATTTATGAGTCATTAAGGGCTGCTTGCTGGTGTCACTCCCTTGGTGTGTGTGGAGGGGGTGAGTGGCGTCACAAGGAGGGGGTGGACAGAGGCATCTTTTTGGAAGCTTGCTATATTGGGGTCTCCATATTTAGTTAGTGCATCATGTGAGTGAGTCTGCGCCCTGGCTGTGCAGCTGCCGCTGACTTCTCATCCTCTCTCTCTTTCTATCTGCAGATCGGGAATAGCACAGGTCTGTGCAAGTCTGCATCCCTCCCACCCGCTCCAGGAGATCTCCCTTCTCACTGAGAGGTATGTCATAGGAATACCAGCTGCTGCCGCTGTGTGTGGGGAGCTGGGTGCTCTCCCTGGGTGAGTCCTGGGTGCTGAGAATCTGTGAGTGACAAAAGTGTGCTCAAAGTTAGGGGGTTGTGTGAGTGACCCTTGTGTGCTCAAAATCAGGGGGCTGTGTGAGTGACCTCTGTGTGTGCTCAAAATTAGGGGGTTGTGTGAGTGACCCTTGTGTGCTCAAAATCAGGGGGCTGTGTGAGTGACCTCTGTGTGTGCTCAAAATCAGGGGACTGTGTGAGTGACCTCTGTGTGTGCTCAAAATTAGGAGGTTATGTGAGTGATCCTTATGTTCTCAAAATCAGGGGGCTGTGTGAGTGACCTCTGTGTGTGCTCAAAATCAGGGGGCTGTGTGAGTGACCTCTGTGTGTGCTCAAAATTAGGAGGTTATGTGAGTGATCCTTATGTGCTCAAAATCAGGGGGCTGTGTGAGTGACCCTTGTGTGCTCAAAATTAGGAGGTTTTGTGAGTGATCCTTATGTGCTCAAAATCAGGGAGCTGTGTGAGTGATCCTTGTGTGCTCAAAATCAGGGGGCTGTGTGAGTGACCCTTGCGTGCTCAAAATCAGGGGGCTGTGTGAGTGACCTCTGTGTGTGCTCAAAATCAGGGGGCTGTGTGAGTGACCAGTGTGTGCTCAAAATCAGGGGGCTGTGTGAATGACCTCTGTATCTGTAATTAGGGTGCTGTGTGTGTGACCTATGTGCTAGGAATCATGGGGAGTGGGAGTAACACATGCACCTGGAATTAGGGGCTGTGTGTGATCTGTGCCCTCTGGGAGGGCTGGTTGTGTGTGTGTGGGGGGGCTGTTTCCTGTGCATCTGAATTGGGGGTGGGGGGGCTTGGAATCAGGGGGCTGTGACCCGGAATCTGGAAGTCTGTCTGTGTCTGTAGGGCTGGAATCGGGGAAGACACTGTGTGACTTGGGGGTGAGGCTATGTGTGACCTCTGTGCCTAGATTTGGGGGGGGGGGCTATTTGCGTGACCTGCAAGTCTGGAATTGGTGGGAGGAGGAGCTATGTATGGGACTGCTTGGGGGGAGGCTGTGTGCAACCTGTGCACCTGGAATCTTGTTTGTAGGCTGTGTAAGTGACATAGGATACCTTTTGGATCAATGTGTTTTTATTTTATGTATTTTGATCCCATCTGAATAGTTGTACAGCTTATGTTTGACATGTGCCCTTTGAACTCTGCATTATGGAGCTGTCTGAGCACCTTGTATCTAATGGTTTGTGGTGCTGTGATTGTGCTTCCTCTGGCATTTTGTGATGGGTTTCCTCTGAACTATGTCGGTGTGTTTCATCATGCCCACTGTAGCTGGCTCTGAGCTGGGCTTGTGAACCAAAAGTGGCTGCTTGGCCATAGAATCCAACCCATTAAACTCCCAGTCTGGCTTCTGTTCTTGGCTTCCAGCTCTCGATTCCCCCAGTCACCCTCAAACCCCATTTGAAATGGAATATGAGGGTGACTGGGAGGAATCTAGAGTTGGAGGCAAAGGACAGAAGCCTGACTGGGAGTTTAATGGGCTCGATCCATTCTCCACATTCAGCTTATCAGAGTACTAACATTTTAACCCCTTGAGGACCAGATGGGTACCACTCTGGTCCTCAAGGGGTTCATTTTCTAGCGAGGTTAAGCCACTGCTGTTCAAAACACACAAATAGACTACAAACACAGGCCTCTTAAAATCAAAGACTTATTTATAGAAGCAAAAATGGAGTAATTGTGTGGCAAACCAACTGCAACATAATGGGCACATAAACATTTCCACTGAGAAGCGATGGAGATCTTTCTAATAATGAAGAAGTTATAGGGACCTTAACACCCAGTACTTCCCTATCTGCTGCACTAGGAACATACGTGGCTGCACTTTGACTCCCTCAGTGCACCATTAGGGAGCGCAGCGGGTTTCTGAAAACAGACACCAATGCATCCCCACTTCATTGATATAGCTGTGCACAGGACTGTCCTGCTGTGTGCAAGTCTTTAACCCTTTATAGGGTGACCACATTTAATTCCTGCCATTCAGGGACACTGCGGAGATGAGAGAAAACCAGAGAGTTCTATACACTGGTGAGAGAACTGCACATTGTCTGCTGTGACAGAAAGTTATTCCTATGGAGGGCTACAAGAAAATGTACATCAAGCCCAAAGTCTTAGACTAGCATTTCACTACAACAAGATTGCACTGCAGCTCTCAATTGATGTCAGGATCAAGGCTCAGTTCTCTCTAGTGTTTAGAGCTCTGTCTGGAGGCCATTTTGTTGTAGCCCAGCATAGGCATCACTTCCTGTGACAGTTCTTTCTAGTGATTAGAACTCTGTGCTCTGGAGTCCTTCATTCCAGGACTTTGTGTTGACCCAGCAGGGGGCTGCCTGGGACAAGGGACATGCATTTAAAATCCAGGACTGTCCCGGCCAATCTGGGACACGTGGTGACCTTAACCCTTTAAGGACCAGATGAGAGTGCAACATGTTGTGTTGCACACCCCTCTGGGACTTGAAAGGTAAAGGAGGAGCGTACAGGTATATATTTCCAGAAGATGTGTTAACATGTGAAGGCTTTGATATAACAGGTCTGTCCAGAATAATCTTCAGGTTTTGATGAAGACCCATATGTGATTGTCCTACCTGGGAACTTTTAAAATAAGCCGACCCTGAAATTTTTGAAATATTAATCCGTGAAGTTCCCCAGAACGTAGATTTCAGGAGATAGATCCCTGATTGCTCTAACCGTGAGGTGTTCTCATCATTTCTTAAAGGAAACCCTTAACATGCTGTAACTTAAAGGGATAATAATGTCTGCCCTAAAGTAGATCTCAGAGTCTTCTAAATTGTAAAACTAACGCATTGCGCTATGCTTATTCACTTACTTTTATGTAGTTCCAAAAATAGATGTAAAAAAGATCCCCCTCCCACCCCTTCTGGCCGCGTCACGCTTCCTCTCACTGCGGTCCGGATGGAGAGTGGCGAGGGACAATCTTCAGTAAACAAAGGAAAATCCTGCCCTTCTCCTTCAAGGGAGGCAGGGTTTTCCTTATACTTAATGAGGTTTGTCGCTCGCTGCATCCATCTGGTCCTACAACCAGATTTTAGCTATAAGGGGAGGAGGTCAGATGGGGCGAGAGGGGGATCTTTTTACATGCAATACCTTTTGGAACTACATAAAAGTAAGTGATTAAACATAGCGCAATGTGTTAGTTTTACAATAGAGAAGACTTGGAGACCTACTCTATGGCAGACATTGCTAACTCTTTAGTGTTTTCTCTGCCTGAACATACAACAGAGAAGCAGAATGTTTCCCTCTGCTTTCCTGATGGAAATGGCAACTAGTTAGGGACTAATAAGCAGTTACTTGATTCAGATGAGATAGTAGTTAATACTGGTTTCTGTCACCCTGAGCATTTGCCCCTTCACCCTGAGAACCTAGGACTGGATCAAAACCCTGAGAATTCCCATGCATGGCGATTGTCTTTAGAGACAAGTCACCCCCTGTACATTGAGGAGGCCGGTTTGTGCAGGCCGTTCTCATAGCTGGCAGCAGGTGCTGATATTTTAGGCCTGTGTTCAATGTTTATTTTGGGAGCGAGAGCAGTTTCCGTTCTTGGGTTGTCTAAGCTTTTAATATCTAGGCATGTAGGGAAAGGGGAGTCTGTGAGATCCTTTCATTAATAACACGGCTAGTGGGGGAAGGGGATCTGCAGGATGCTCTTATGACCAAGTCTGAGATCTTACCGGTAAAGTTGGTAATCTATTGCACTACAACCCTCATCATTCACAGCTGCCCAGTGGAATACAATGACAACTGGAATGCTGTAGGTTACCTATGTGCATCTTCAGTGGAGGACACTGTGGTTATCAAACTATAAACCTCACCGAATGGGATCCTGGTGCCCACAAGCTCTTGCTTCTCCCAATTTAATCCTTTCAGTGCCAGAGGGGTATGCAACCATTGCGTTGCATACCCCTCTGGCACTCAAAGGGTCAAGAGAAGTATCTGATAAAACCAGAATCCTGTAGTCAAACACACAGAAGAAGCATTTACCCGTAACAGTATCATTCCTCTGAACCGTTGTTAAAGTGCAGAACACATTGGGAGGTAGGAGACTAGCAGTTCATACTGTCTGTACATATGGTTTTATGCATTTCCAATAACATTTTCTGTCCCTTTAACCGCAATAACACACAAGTAGTCTCGTGCGTTTACAGCATATGTTATGTCACTTTCTTTTTCTATGGGTAAAGGTCTTTTTTTGTGGATCAGTGGATATCTAACACTATCAGAGCCCCTGAATAACACATAATTTTTACACATTCAGATTGTGGATGCAGGTTGCTTAAAGGAATAATAAACCTGTGTGTGTGTGAGTGTGATTTAAACAAGGGTACTCCCACTGCTGACCCCCACCCCCAAAAAAAAGTTTCAACTGTACCAACTTGCATATAACCACCTACCAATCCGTGTCCAGAAAGTTATCCTATCGCATTTTATGGTACAGATGAGCCTCTGGCTACAGTTGGATATGATGGCAAGAGCTTCATCACTTTGTGTCCGTTTGACCTGTAATAACTTTTGAATACAGCAGTGGGAGTGGCCTTGATTTACTTGGGAAAACAAGTTACTGAGCTAGAGGAATATGCAACACATTGTTAAAAATGCAAAAGAAGGAGAAAAAAAAGTCCTAGTCACAGGTTCTATTTACAGCAGAGCATTGGGGACTATATAAAGATCATGATCTCATCTTAGACAGACTATTCTGAGTGATCCCATCAGTCCTCTTGTTGTGGGTAGGAAGATGTCTTCCCCCAGTCTGGAGCAAAACCAGCACATGCAAAATATGTGTCTGTGTATGTGTGTGTATAAAAAATATATGATGTGTATGTGTTTAAAATCTTATTCTTAACCCTTTAAGAAACATAGGGGTTTGCATTACTTCAATACGCATTACGCACCATTCTGGTTCTCAAGGAATTAAAGGGATAGTAATAATTAAAACGTAAAAAGATATATGTTGCAGTGTTTATCCCCTGAGTAAAACAAGGGTGCTACCACGGGTGAGAGGTGTTTTTATTCCAAAGTTATTACAGCTCAGTGTTGAATTTTTTGGGCGCAGTATCACAGTGGCCTGAAATTGTAAAGTGGCGCTGTTACTACAACATCCTATGGAGATTTATGGTCAACTGATCAGAGCTGTGCATAGGATGGTGTAACAGAACCTAAAAAAAATTCAAGTTTGAGCTGTAATTACTTTAGATTAAAACACCTCCCAGAAGTGAGAGTAGCCTTGTATTACTCAGAGGACTAAACCCTACAACATATATATATATATATATATATATATATATATATATATATATATATAATATACAGGGCTCAAAATTTCCACTCTCCACTAGCCAATGGCGAGTGGAAATTCAGCCCTGGCGAGTAGAAATTCAGCCCTGGTGGGTATGTTATGGCTTGCAGTGGCGAGTAACTTTTCAGGTCTGGCTAGTAGCAAAGGACTTCAAATTTTAAGCCCTGTGTATATATATATATATATATCATTTTTTTTTTTTTTTTTTTTTACATTTTAAGTATTATTGTCCCTTTATGATTATGATGGTGTGGAGCTCTTCATAGAGATCAATGACTGTTCTAACTTGTCGTCATGAAAGTATGTGGTATTGTAGCATTAAATTGCTTCCATAGTTTATAAAGGAGATCAAGCTGTGAAATGCGTTGTTAATAGGCAGCCATCCCACTTATTTCTTTTTTTATCCATTTTATATCTGACGATTTGTAGACTTACTACATATATCATTACATAGTTGATGAGGTTAAAAAAAAAAAAAAAAAAAAAAAAAGAGGGAGACTGGAATTAATTAACCCCATGAGTGCCAAAGGGGGGTGTGCTAGCCTAGGCATTGCTCCACAATGTGTTGCAAACCCCTATGGGGAATGGCACTCGAAAGGTTAAAGAGGAACTTTCACATATACAAAAGTAATCTCTAATCCAGTGATTCTCACTCTCTTTTTTGTTCGGGGCACCCCATAACAAGTAATCTAGAACATTCTGGGCACCCTTAACATATTTAATGTACTTTATCAAGGGCATAATGAAGGTTCCATACATAAATATACAGTTATTATTAGGTCTTACAATCATAATAACACAATTAAACATAATGTGCATAACAATTTCTATAAATCTTTATTTAAAAGTCCATTTTTGTTAGTCTTCATAGAAAACACGGGGCACCCTAAGTTGATGCCCATGGCACACCAAAGTGCCACGGTACCCTGGCTGAGAATCACTGCTCTAATTAATGTCCCAACAAAGCATTCCAAATGTATACAAATCAATCTACAATCTAAGCCAAGCTGAAATGCATTTGTAGCTGTGAGACAGAAGTACGGAGAGCTCAGTCATGTTCATGACATTGTTGATTGGCTCTCCCTTCTCCTATAGGCCAGTGGTTGTTGAAGACTGCACCTTCTTTTTTTTTTCTTTTCAGAGAGATAATGTAATGTTAAGCCTGTGGTACAGCTTGTGCTGCTAGGGTTGCCACCCAGCTGGTATTTTACCAGCAGGCCGGTAAGAAATTGGTTTCTGTCCAATGTTAAGTCTATGGAGGGAATGCCATGGCCGGTATTTTTTTTTATTGAATAAAAAGAGAGAAAATACAGCATTAATGCCTCAAAGGGGTAAGGGTATAACTATGTACAATTACATAGGCACACAATAGAGAGTTACATACAATACAAAAAGGCAGTAGGTCATGTGTGATAACCACCACAAGGTAATTTTTAACCCCATAGTATATATCTCATTATATGTCCATTTGAAAGATAAAACAAAATTCAAACACATACTGCATTTCATCGAATAAACATATTTAAATTAGGTTTTGTTGGGGTGAAATTTCCACTTTAATTTCCACCTTTGCCAGATCTCCTTTGTTGATCCAAAAGGCAGCAGCTGAGTCAGAGCTTCCTTTCTGTGCGTTTAGTCGGTAGCGAGCTTCTCCGATACTGAGGCCTCTGGGAATCTTGTGATAAAATGGGCGAAGTAGGTCTGAGTCAGTTTCTTCTGGGTTAGTCCCTAAGACATAGATCCATTTTTTTTTCTTACATTTCCTTCTTTAAGGGTGCGACATTAACAGCAGAATTTTATTTTGCCTTTAAAACACATTCTCGACGAGACAGTTTTTTGTTAGTAACTAACCTCATAAGTCAAGGCTAATAAAGAAATGGTATTAAAAGTGGGTGTGGTCATACTTAATGTCAGAACAAATCATGTGTTGAAAAAAAAAAAATGATCACCAGGTCCCCATTCATTTAAATGGGTGTTTAACCTCTTCAGTGCTAGAGGTCTGGAATGCAAATGTGTTGGAGACCTCTCTAGCATGTTAGGGGTTAAAATCCCCATTTAAAGTGGATCTATCACCCCAAATAAAGCCTCCCCCCACAATAGTCAGTCATATAGGGATAAGCTTAGAAATAGTACTATTAGCCAACATAATTACAGCATTCTTAAGAAATCCTATTCATCTGAGACTGACTGCCAGAGATCAGAGTAGACATTTTGGTTTAGAGACATCTGCACGCCTGCGCTGTCAGTCCCGGTCTCCTGGATGGGACTGACTTGATAAAGGAAGGACCTCATGATGCTAGGGTCCCTCCTTTTTGTTAGGTCTGTTATTTATTTATAGGGCACTTGCCCTTTAAGAAATAAATGTTTATGAAAACCAGGTAGCAGTTTTAATTCCTGCCCAATAGATTTATTGGCTCTGGGAACTTACCTCGCGCCGGGAGAGCTGTTGGGCGGGAATAAAAGTTATAAATAACCCTTGTCTTTTCCTCAGGTGTCCCAGTTAGTCTGGAAGGCTCCACAGATGCACTTAATGTCGCTGCTCCCTCCCACCCATCCAAAAAAAAAAAAAAAAAGAGAATATAAAAATAATTTGTCGCAGCTTTGGAGGTTTTTATTTAAGGTTGGTTAACTTATCTGGTGAAAGCTCCTGGCTGGTAGGGCAGAGCTGGTTTATTGGTTTTGATAGTGTCTTATCAGGCTGGTTATGGCTGGTAAGATTTGTGGTTAGTTAATTAAATTTATTAATTAAACTCCAAATAATTAAATAAAGCTGCGGCCTTTCCACCACTATCTAAGTGTGTTTTATCGGGTTTAAAGGGGATGTGACAAGACTTGAGCTAAATAGTTAGGTTATATCAATAGTAGTATTAAAAGGGTGTTTAATTTTTTTAAAAAAAGCTTTGTTTTGTCAAAATTTTAGTTATAATGTCTGGGCTGCAGCTACTTCCGCATAGACTGCAGCCCGTCGCTCTGCCTCTGCTCCCCTCCCTGTAGCCAGCCTCCTCCAATGACGGAGGCTTCAGTCTGTAAGCTGGAGCGGTCTCATGGGCTAGATATCGATCTCTGCCAGTGAGACCGCTCCAGCTTACAGACTGAAGCCTCCATCATCGGAGGAGGCTGGCTACAGGGAGGGGAAGCAGAGGCAGAACGACAGACTGCGGTTGCAAACCAGGTAACTGCAGTCTGTCCTGAAGTACCTGCAGCCCATACTTTATAAATTAAATTTTGACAAAACAAAGCTTTATTTTAAAAAATAAACTTTTAGTGCTATTATTGATATAACCTATTTAGCTTAAAGGGATAGTAATACTTTTTTTTTAATCTTTATTTTATTTTGTAGGCATTAAAAAATCATGAACGATATAAGTCTTATCTCTCAATCCTTTATGGTTTGAGAGATATTCACAAGCAAAGTTTCCCCTCCCGCCCCTTTTACCTAGTGTAAGCCATCTCTTCTCAGATGTGGAATGCAGTCCATAGACCAGACAGATAACAGCAGGGGACAATCTTCTTCCTATGAGAACAATGAAAGCCCTGCCCCCCTTGACAAGTTTTTCAGGTTTTTCCCTTATCTTAATTGAAGATTGTCCCTCTCTGCAATCTACCTGGGCACCTCCCTTCTGCTCTGGCTGAGCAGTGTTACATCAGTAAAAGGGGCGGGAGGGGATACTTTGTCATTAAATTACTCCTGGACTACAACACTGACAGAATTGAAATAACACTCTCCAAAGTCCAAATACTATGAAGATTAATTAGAGCTGCTTTTATTATGAAACATTACTACTATCCCTTTAAGCCTTGTATAGGTGACGCATCCCCTTTAAGCTTTAAGAAAAAGGGGTGGACATTATTGTACCTTAAGGTAGTAAGTGACTGATGGCGCAGGTGCACAGATGCTTCTAAAGCAAGAAGCCTGCTTGTCAGTCTCAGATCAAATAGGACTTCTTAAAACACTGTACTTTTTTTTACTGGATAATACTACTATTTCTAAGCTTATTGCTATTTAAGAAATATACTTTATTTGGGGGGGACTTTATTTGGGCTGATAGTTCTCCTTTAACCCACTGAGGTTTTCTGTCTGCTTCCCCCCCCCCATGCTGCTGTTTTGTCCCAGAATTAAGATGCCTTTTTTGTACATATGGGCCAAAACATTCTTTCCTCTATTTACTGATAAGTATATTATATATAGTGATAAGTGTATTAAAAAATGGACTTAAAGTTTAGATATGAATTTTCAAACAAAAGGTTAATGAAAATATTTGAAAAACTGTGACATTTCAAGCTTAGTGCCACAACACACACACACACGTGTAGTGAGATGCCTGTTGGGAGTCGCAGCACGAAGACCTGACTGCATGACTGTGCAGTTTGTATTATCTCATTTAAATAGATAATATTGCACCAGTGCCTCGCTGCTCTTCCTGATTAATGTGATTGGCTGATGGAACACTAATGCTATAATAGAGCTTGTGTAAAATGCATCTTGTAAAATTCATGAAATATATGTAAAAGGTGTATTGTATGTACTTGTTTTCCTGAACAACACACACAGATAAAAAGAAATCATACCCCTCAAGTCTCTATCTTTAGGAAGAACAGTCCGGTATCCCTTTTTTTAGGGGATCAGACTGCGGGATGTGTGAGTTTCACATTTCTCCACAGCAATAAAACTCCCATTGGTCTCTATGCTAACTTAGGTATATGTCTGTTTATAAATTAGTATGTGTAAATAAAATACTTTGGTCTTGGTCTAAATATTTTATTCAGTTACAGAAAGGGGTGTCAGTAGGTAGAAAAATAACCCTGCCCACCAGCCACGCCCCCAGCATCTAAAATGTTGGGAGGTATGCAAAAAATTAAATATATAATATAGTGTTTTGGATTTCGGATATTTTCAGATTTCAGAAAATTTGCAAATACGTATTGAGATATCTTGGGGATGGGACACAAGTCGAAACACGGAATTAATTTATGTTGCATATACACCTTATACACATAGCCTGACTGTAATTTTATACAATATTTTTGATAATTGTGTGCAAGAAACAAAGTTTGTGTACATTGAGCCATCAGAAATTTTCCACTTAGAATATTTTTTTTTATTATTATTTATGTATATATAATATGTTCCTGTCCTCACTTCCTGTTTACTCAGTATTGTACACTCTCCTGAACAGGAAGTGAGTAGTACAAGTAGAAATTGCTTCCCCCAGCCAAAGAAAAATCTGCACATACAATACTGTATGTTTAGTTTTATCTGAGTTTGGGAACATTGTAAAATGCCCTTTGAGTTAAATAAAACTTACATTTTAGAACTGGTGTTCCTTTAACCTTGAGTGTCAGTGATGTGCCCCATGTTCGTATGGTGTTAATGTTTGGATATTCATCTGTCCTTCAGTTGAAAAGGTCCTAATGGGCATTGACGGTCTGCTCCAAATGTATTTTCCCTTTCTACTTACAGTTCCAGCCTAGTCTGCAATCATTCTGTGCTGCAAGAAATCCGCGAGTATGACCGAGGAGGGCAGTGGAGGCGGGGCTGCAGCCGGCAGCTTCTGGGAGGTAAGTGCCTTCCATCCTTTCCATCCCATCATCTTAACCCTTTGAGTTCCAGAGGGGTACGCAACACATTGCAAAGCAATGCGTTGCGTACCCTTTTGGTACTCAGAGTTGAAGTAGTCATTGTTTCATTTTAATGCAGTTTGGGGTTTACATTGTATTTTGTCACCTTGAGCTGTTAAGCAGGTGACTCGTTTTCTATGCAGCACTTTCTTCAGTATATATTTTAGATTCGCTCACTACATGCTTCATCGATTTAAAAGGAACTCCCGTTAATAAAAGGTTGGTGACCCCTTCTCTCATGTATTGCTTTACAATATATTGAAGTCCTCTCTAGCATTCAAGGGGTAATTGAAATCAATGGTAAATTATATTTACTCATCTCTGCATATGGCCATGTGTTCCTGTGTATATATGTGTTGGCTTCATATATATATATATATATATATATATATATATATATATATATATATATATATATATATATATATATATATACACACATACATATCCTTGAGAAAGGTCCTTCTGGGACCGAAACGTTGACCTGTTATTTTGCCACTTTATCTTTGCAATAAACTTATTTGTCAAGTCCCACGGGTGATGCCCATTATTTTGACTTTATCCAATCACATACAGGGATTGTGCACCTGGGCATTTGCTTACAAGTTGGGAGTGAGTGCTTTCCAATTTCATATTCATATATATAATACCTTTCTGTGTCCCAGGGTCTGTTGTCTGTCTCGGTACTTATGTGTATAAACAATTTCTGTGTAAGGGGAATGTATGAATGTACCAGCATAGTGCAAATGATCTACATTTATATATATATCTAAATTAGTTCGCTAATGGAACTCCTGTGCTTACTTACAGGTGCAGTAGTATATATTGGCATATAACTACTTCAGAGCTCAATGTCTCTGTTAATGAGCCCTTAAATTCTACCCCTATAGCCGATAGAAGGGAAAGCAACATCTGCTAATTTCCTCTGATTCCTGTTGGTGCTTAGAGTTGGCTCAGTATGCTTGTACATCCCCACACTACCCACCCAAATGCACCACAAACTTTGTAGTAAGACATAGGACAGATTCAGGGCACAAGTGTTCACTGTGTATTTTTCTTATTTGATTTTTACATTGTCCTGTGTATCTCAGTAAATACATTTATAAATACCTTGTACCTGTCACAGTAAGTATTTTTATTTGTGTGTGTGTGTATGTATGTATGTATGTATGTATGTATGTGTGTGTGTATATATATAATCTGTATATAATCCTATAATATATAAGGCCAGGTGTATGTTTGTCCAAAGCTGTCATACACAGTAGAGACTCCCCGAACGCTGGCCCGTGTACACGGAGTCTTACACTAGTATAATATAACTGGTATGCTCCCTCTGTCCTAGGCTGGTAACTACCGCCGTACTGTGAAACGGATAGAGGATGGCAATCGGTTGTGCAACGACCTTGTCAGTTGCTTCCGAGAACGAGCCAAGATCGAGAAGAGCTACGCACAGCAGCTGACTGACTGGAGCCACAAGTGGAGGAACTCCTTGGAGAAAGGTGAGTGGGCACCTGCATGAAGAAACCCCGAAGGAAATGTGTGATCTGCCAGCAGACTACAGATGTACTTTTCTCAATGTACTTTACCATGGGCAGGCACCCTTTGTGTCTCCAGCTGTTGAAGACTACAACTCCCATCAACCCCAAACATTCTTTGGCTGTTTAGGGGTGATGGGAGTTTGTGTCCCATGGCTGGCGTGTGAAAGATACCTATCTTTGTGCAGGGGAGGGCTGGCAATTTTTGGCCTGGTGGGCAAGTACAATTAAGTGGCCTTTTTCTATTACCGCTCCAGCCCAATGTCCCAGCCCATATTCATGACCAGGCTGGGGGGCAATTGCCCCCTTGCCCCCCAGGCCAACCCTCCCCTGTCTTTGTATTACATGTAGGTCCACAACATTCATGTAAATAAAGCCATCGTGCCACTCCTGTAGCTGGCATACGGTAAGACCAGACAGCGAGAGACAATCTTCTTACTGTGAGAACAATGAAAACCCTGCCCCCTTCGACAGGTTTTTCAGGTTATTCCTTATGCTTACTGAAGATTGTCCCTCTCAGCGATCCATCCGGACAGTCTTGCTGCTCTGAGGTGAGCAGTGTTACACTAGGTAAAAGTGGTGGGAGGAGGATACTTTATCATTCAGTTACTCTTGAACTACAACTCTGACAGTACTGAAATAACACTCTACAGGGCCCAAATACTATGAAGATTAATTGGAGCTTCTTTTATTCTCAAACATTACTATCCCTTTAAAGGGTTAAAGTTGATGTTACTGTCAGGTATTTCCTTGGAAAAATAAAGTGCAGTAGTTCTTCCCCAACAATGGGTTATCTACTGTAGTACTGAGTCAAAACAGGAAAGAATTTGAGATAGATGTAAATTAAAAGGAGTTCATTTTATAAATATTGTGAATTGGGTTTGCCCCAGATTACTAAACTGTTGCCTTGTATACACCTGCTTCTCTGCATCAATGCAAAATGAACAATTTGAGGGCCTTAAAGCGTATGTATGAGTTCAGTTGAAATCATCTGTGTAGTTTTTGGTTTGTTTTACCCGTTGTGACCCAGATTCTGTTCACGGTTTTCGTGATAAATATGGTGCAAATTATTTTGCCCTGATATGCCCCATTTTGCACATATGAGATTGTAGCACTTAGCTCCAAAGTAGAATAATCATTTTCCTTTATATATTAACCTTTAATGACCACCCAGTCTGGCTCCTGCCATCCACTGTTAAAGCGGAACTACCACCCGACACAATCTTTAGCTTAACTAAGTCCCCATCTGGCGACTAGCTGCTTAGTAGCGCTAGTCGCCAGAATAATGACCTTATTTAATAGATTTCTGCTCTCTTCCCTGGCTGACAGGCAGGACGGAGCGCAGACATCTTGCCATTGTGACGTCCACGCACCTGCGCTGTCAGTCCCTTCTAGAGCCAATCGGCTCATAGCAGCAACTCCTAGACACGGCTCGGACTGACAGCACAGGTGCGAGGATGTCACTATGGCAAGATGTCCATGCTACTGTCAGCCATAGAAGAGAGCAGAAATCTATTAAATAAGGTCATTGTTCTGGCGACTAGCGCTACTAAGCAGCTAGTCGCCAGATGAGGACTTAGTTAAGCTAAAGATTTTGTCCGGTGGTAGTTCCGCTTTAAGGACCACAGAGTTTTTAAATTTTATTTTTTTGCTAATTGAATTCTGGGATGGCAGAGAGGCCACACTGCCATTCCAGAATTCCATGACATACCAGGAGCGTCACCAGTCCTTAAGTGCTGAAACCAGCGTAACTGTCCTGGCACATCATGGGTCCTTAAAGGGATACTAATGTCCTGTAATAATTTTATTTTGTATTGTAGATTAAAAAAAGAAATTACTTGCAGCAAATCCCATCTCTCAGACCTTTATGGTTTTAGAGATATTCGCATCTAAAGTTCCCCCTCCCTCCCCTTATCCTGACATCACCTCTGTACTGACAGCAGGAGATCCCGGTCCTGGGACCAGCCGGCAGCTCTGCAGCAGAGTTGAAATCGCGTTATATAAAAAGAAATTACTTCATAGGAACAGTCTACAAAGTGTGCCTGGTTTGCAAGCACACTTAGGCCGTTCCAGTGAAGTAGTTATTTTTAAATAACAGTATTTCGGCTCTGCTGAAGAGCCTCCATGAGTCAGCTGACTCGAATCTCCTGCTGCCAGCTGACATGAGGAAGGGGGAACTTTAGAGGCGAATATCTCTCAAACCATAAAGGTTTGAGAGATGGGATTTGCTGCACATCATTTTTTTTTTTTTAATCTACAATACAAAATAAGGGGTTAAAGGTCAACTGCAGAGCAGATGGCCTAAAAAAGCACAGGGTTACTTTCTTGCAGCCACAGAATGGCAATTTTTGAAGATTGGAAAATGTTTGGCCCATTTACCATCAGGTCTTCTTGCTATGCGACCTGCCCATTTCCACTTTAGATAATTGTTCCTTCAATGATGTCATAAACTTTTTTTGCTGACAAATCCATTCAAACATTTTAGTGTCTCCTTTTATATTCAGAATTCAATCTTCCATTTTTGTCTGTGTGACCTTAAAGTGAAACTTTCACCTCCCAAAAAGTTCTCTATTCTATTACCTGGTGACGGGCGCACACTGCGATCGCTGTGGTACAGCTCAGTATCTTAGGGCTATCGCCTTGCCTTGATCCCTCCTTTTCCATCAGCGGATGTCTCTGGGGCTATTTTTAGTTCGGTAAGGGGACTGGCACTTGTTATATAGTGAGTGCATGAAATCTCTCTCACTTTGCCTCCATAACCTAGGTGCACATTGGCAAGAGAGCACCAGGTCACATGATTATTTGGGACTCACTGAGCTAGAAGGCGGGATCAAGGCACAATAGAGGAGATGGAGGGGTGGTGATAGACAACCCTAAGGTACTGAGCCTTACCGTAGCGATCACCCCTGTTACGTCAGCAGGTAATTCTTTATAATCAAATATCTCAGTGCCCATAATGATTTAAAAAATAAAAAAGATTGAAGTTTTAATGCATACCACAATTTCTGGGAGGTGAGAGTTCCACTTTAACTTTTTTGTATGGCTTTGGTATTCAGTATCCATGCTTCACAACCATACTAAAGAACTGGGAGGGCACATTGGTCAAAAACCTTTTTTCTCTGTCGTCCAATTCAGGTTACTGGTAACTCTGGGAGGCGATCCGCCCCTTAGTAGTCAGGAACAATTCTAAAAGTGTATGCAAGGGGTGAAGCCTCCATTCCCTCCTTGGCTGCAGCTAGCCAACCAGCTCCAGAAAGATTTGTTCCGTGGTGAAGACAACACCAGGCTGAGAACAGTTCTGCTATAGTTTTAGAATCCTTATTTTTCTGTTAGATATGGAATACCACCATTAGGCGTATTACAATGACTGACCATGCCCATAGATGTGGCTAGCTCAGTATCCAGGTGCTTTTTGTGGACCTTAAGCCCTGGGGGGAAAAAAATCTTGATTCCAAGTGCTTCATCAGTAGTTAACCACTGAGGTACTTCTTGCTGCATGGTAATCTGAATACAGAAGATCTGCAGGAAAGGTGAGCAACCCTTTGAGTGCTGCAGGTCCACTTGTCCCACAGTGCCCCTCCGCACAGGGGTGTATTCCTAGAGTTCCTATTTCACATTCCTGCACTCATTGGGTATATCTGTATATCTGTTGGGTGTTTGGAGCAGGTTTATGTGGTAACTTAACCCTTTAACTGCTGGTTTGGCACTTTTTTGGGGTTTTCTAACACTTTTTTCCTACTGGAATAGTGTTTTTGGGTATCCTCACATGTTCTAGTGATGATTTACTAATTTTTATGTTTTACTTTAAAATTTGTTAAAATTGTGTACTGTGCCTTTAAGGTTCACTTTACCGCATAGATGCCATTGCTCCATTCACTCCTATGGGACTGTTGGGGGACGTATCTGCAACCGCTTGACCTAGCGACTTCAGAGATAGAGCAAGGGCAGACAAGTAAAATGCGCCATCATCTGGTTCATGTTTGTAGTGTGTTGGGGGGCTCAGGGGGCTTCAGGCACTGTTTAGGGTACTTTTTGGGAAAAACTACATTTCCCATGAACACTTCATGCCTTCGTTTCTGATTGGCTCCCACCACGGCAGCCATTTTGTGAGGTTTCTAGGCGAGTATCCTACGCAAGGTTTGGACTCTCCTCCTCTCCTCTGCAGATTAACCCTTTGCCTGCCAGATAAGTTTATTTTAGCCATTTCTGGGTTGAAACTTTAATCATACACACTATAATTGGGTGATTTATTGTACAGTAGGTTATTTGACACTGTGAGAATGTCTATACCGCTGGAACTTGGGGTTAGAGCTAAGACTAAGGAGGCTGGGGTCTCTGTATCCCCCATTGCGCACTGTTCTTCCTGTCACTCAGGGCTATCTAGAGAATTCTCAGGTCATTTATGCCCAGCATGTTCTGATATCCCTGACTGCATTCCAGGGGCCTCCAGCCATGCAATAGAGCCAGCTTGGGTGCAAGAGTTCAAGGCTGCGACTAGGGACCTTAGTTCCACATTGCAACTCTTTCCATCCCAGTTACAGTCTTGGCAGGCCCCCTCATCTTCCCTGCCTAAACCTCAGGGAGTACCTGACGTTTCAGATTCCTCTGAAGAGGAACTGTTGGTGGATTTGGATGTTGAGCAATGTTCTGTGTTGGGGTCCTCTCAGTTTTTTGGGGACCCTGAACCCTCCGCTGGGGGCCTGATCAGGGCCATATTAACTACTCTTAACATTCCCTTAGTTCAAGAGGTCCCTTCTGATCCCTCTGATGTGTTCCAGGAGCCTGCAAAGCCCCTCACTTTCCACCTAATCCCACTCTTGACTGCCTTGTGTCTGAGGAGTGGAAATCCCCGGACAAGAAACCATCTGTGTTCAAGAAATTTGCCAAGCTTGATCCGTTTTCTGAGGCTGCGCTTGCTCAGTGGGTTCATCCCCCCAAAGTGGATTCCCCTATATCCAGGCTATCTAAATCTACTGCCTTACCAGTCTCTGATGCCTCTGCTCTGAAGGACTGGACAGACAAGAAACCTGAGGTCTCCCTCAAGTCCATTTTTGCCACTGCTGGTTCTGCTATGCGTCCAGCTTTTGCCGCTGCATGGGTGGACCGGGCCATTGTGGTCTGGACTGAACAGCTCACCAACGCTGTCCGTCAGGATGAGCCTACTTCAGATAAGTTGCGCCTTTTTGCCAACATATGAGGCACAGCACTATGTTTCTGCTTCCTTATTTGAGTCCATCCGTTTGGTGGCTAGGGTTTCCACCATGTCTGTGGTGGCCAGGGGGTAAGAGTACTTTTCTACCCTTGGATCCTAGGAAGAAATTGCCGCTTAAGCGTAACAAGTATTTTTTGGAGATCAAAAGGAAGGGGAGCACCAGACGGTGCCTAGGTGATCGTCCGTTTGAAAAAAGAAAAACACTGGGAGGAAGCCTACAGCCGGGAGCACACACCTCCACTTCCGACCACCCCAAAAGAAAAGGAAAAATGAGATCACCCTCAAGGCAGACCACATGTGATGACAGTAATGCTTAGTCAGGAAATAGGTCACAGAAGTGGAAAGATGACCAAACAGAGCAAGAAAGCAACATCTAAATAACAGAGCTTGGGACTGAGATTCGTTTTATATATCCCACAATGTGTGTGCGGCACCCCAAAGCTCCGAGGGGAGAGCTCCAGCTCGGGTGAAATAAGCAGCTCAAAGATCCCCCCCCCCCCCGACTGCTACAGGGGATATCGGTCACTCTAAGAGAAACCGAGGCCATAAAAGAATAGGGCTAGGACAAAGGGGGAAAGGGAAGGGCGACAGACCAACCCTCCGGGAAGGTCCCCCCAAAGCCTGGGGCGCAACACACAGGTCACTAGGGCCTGGACATTATCAAAAAACAGGTAGCATATGAAGTGCACAATGTAAGTAAAACCAGCCTAAAATAATAATAAACCAACATGGGGAGGCCAAGGAGAGGTATTGGAACACCCCATACATAAGAGTCATAGAGTCTCCAGTGAGTCCCCCACGTATAGGATGACAAAGCGACACAGTAGGCACCACCTAATCACCTCCTGCCCGCCCCCCCAGAGAGCTCCCTGGGAAAAAATAGGGGGTCCCCACCTCAGATCTAGGGGGCAGGCCCTGAACCCAGAGGTGAAAAAAAAAAACAAAAAAAAACGTACATACAAAAAATGGCTTTCCAAAAAAGGGGAAATAGGTAAATCCGTAGGGGAAGGGCTAACGGAGCCACAAAGCAATAACAGATTGTCACTGGAAGCATAGTGTAAGAGCACTCCCACATAGCTGGAGTAAACCCAACCTAAATCCCACCGGGGCTTTGCCACATGGGACTCCAGGGCTAGGGTCCCCTGAGAGACACAACTCTTGCTAATAATCAACTAGAGCCACTCACCCCAAGGGAGCTGCCCCAGTGGGAGTCTCAGTGAGAAGGCCCAAAATAAAAGTAGAAGGCCTAGCCAATTAGCCGAAGATCAGCACCATTCAGGAGAAAGTGGAAAGGAGAAGAGTGAGAAGAATCCCGTAATATCGGGAAATATGGCAAAATGTCCCTTACAACATCAAGGAGCAACTAACAGGCACACCCCATCCTGAACCAGGGTGAAGGGAAAGGCCATAAAATGGGGAGTAAAAGGGCAAAGCCCCAGTAGATAGAAGGGGACCACCCCTGATGGTAAGTACTCACAGAAAGAGGGAACAAAGTCCCATATGGCAATAGGTCTCCCCCGTCGTCCCCAGGTATTAAACAGTGGGCACCCCCCCATCCCAATCCAGGGCAAATGTTAAAAGCACACATTGGTGAGTAAAGAAGCAGAGTCCCAGTAGCTATAGAGGGGCCTCCTCTGGTGGTAAAGACCCACCGTGAGTAGAAGGCAGGAGAGGGACATAGAGGGAGGAAAGGGCTAACAGAAGAAAATGCCCCGCTGGGGGCAGGAGTGCAAGTAGAGAGTAGGAAAGGTGCAAAATGAGCGGGAAGCCAGGAATGGGGAAAAGGCCTGAGAAAAGGGACTGCGGTGAGGGGGGATAGTCTGATCCCGAATGACCCAGCTAGGGCACCCCCGTACTACAGATAAGACCCAGGCTAGGCCCCATCGACACAGAACAGCAGTGACGTAGACCTAAGTAGGGCCCACATCCCTGCTCAGGTATAACCCCAAGGTCGTCTAAAGTGGCAAAATGAAATTAAACCAGAGGCATCTGATCAACCCTATCTCCCACCGGGAACGAAGCCCAAGAAATCAGGGAGACCGGGTGGAGCAGAGGCCCACAGTTGAGGAATACAATATACAAGCACATGGTGAAAAGCAGTAAGAGGAACAAAACACATTAAAGAATACAATACAGGTTACTTGAAAAGTCTGTATAAAGAGTGTGGTCATGCTGGCACCATCACCACAGGTTCTCCCATCACAGAGCCCGTGCGGGAAAACCCCCCAGACTGCCAGGTACAGGGCAACTGAAGAAGAAGAATAATGTCTCCAAAGTGTAAAGAAGACAAGGACAAGTTCCCAAGGGAGTAGACAGTCATAGCCAGCAATAGGGGAACCAGTGGAGTGGTACACTGCAGTAATCCACCAGGGGAGAGGAGAGACACCCAAGAAGGGAGAAAATCAAGCAGGGGCATCCCTTGCTGGAGTTGCAAAATCTTCATATAGAGGCATTTCCAGGCCCAAGCAGTGCAGAAAACTTCGACAATCCACTGGCTCTCGCAAAATGGCCTGACCCTGTTGCGTGAAGCCACTAACTGGAATGGGAATCCCCAACGGTAGGTCACATCTTAATCTCTGAGAAAAGTGGTCAACGGTTTCAGGGTTTGGGATGGTAGGATCCAGGTCAGCAAAAAAAGTGAGGAGTTATCCCATCCAAAGTCAGAGCAGATCTCCGAACAGCCTTCATCACCGCTTCTTTGGTTGTGTAAAAAGTGAAGCGCACGATAACGTCTCTTGGTGGGTCAGTGAGAGGAGGCTTCGGTCACGAGGCCCTATGCGCTCGGTCAAGTGCTAACTGCAGAGCCGATAAGTCTAGTAGAAATGTCGAGAAATATTAATGGAGGAAGTCAGACAGATCCACCACTGTCTCGGGGCTGTTGTGGATCCGCAGATTGGATCTGTGGGACCTATTTTCGAGGTCCTCAATGGCATCATGGAGGCAATGATTTTTCATCTGCAGGGCCTCTAACGCTTCTGGCTGGGACGTCTGGATGTGCGACACCACAGAAAAGCACCCACCCAAGGCGTCGGTACGCCCCGCAAGCTGCTGGATTTCAGATTTGAGGAGTGCAACACTCGACTGGAGCACCTCTGAGATATCCTGCTTAAAGGGATAGTAATACTTCATTTTATCTTTATTTTATTTTGTAGGCATTAAAAAAACATGAAGAACGATATAAGTCTTATCTCTCAAACCTTTATGGTTTAAGAGAGATTCACAAGCAAAGTACCCCCCCCCCCCCCGTTCAGCCAGATCAGAAGGGAGGTGCCCAGGTAGATTGCAGAGAGGGACAATCTTCAACTAAGATAAGGGAAAAAGCTGAAAAACTTGTCAAGGGGGGGAAGGGCTTTCATTGTTTTCATACAAAGAAGATTGTCCCCTGCTGTTATCTGTCTGGTCTTACAACCAGATTCACATCTGAGAAGAGATGGCTTACACTAGGTAAAAGGGGCGGGGAGGTGAAACTTTGCTTGTGAATATCTCTTAAACCATAAAAGTTTGAGAGAATAGACTTATATCGTTCATGTTTTTTGAATGCCTACAAAATAAAATAAAGATAAAACAAAGTATTACTATCCCTTTAACTGAAAGGAGTGGATCCTTTAGGGAGTCCAGATCCTGTTTAGTGCAGAGAGGAGTGAGTCAGGTGGAGCCCGTGCGGTAGAAGACGCCAAACCTCCCGATTCTCGTTTTTGGAAAAAATCCGAGGACTGGGCTCCTTTTTGATTTCCTAGACATCGTGGGGATAAGCACAGTATTGCACCCCAAAAGTAGCGAGAATCTGAGAGTGATCGCTAATGTAAGCAGGTTTTAGGTGGCCGGAGTGCAGGAGCTTCAAAGAGATGCGTCCATGTCCTCCAAGCTGCAGGCCACGCCCCTCCTGGCAAATTTTGTTTTAAAGACAATACTACTAAATTTTCCAAATGCTTGCTATCCCAGTTTTATTAGTCTCTTAATTTCCATCATGGCGTCTTTCTGTTGACATTATCTATCCACGGTAAACATACTTGTCCACTTCAAGTTCTGGATCATCTTCTGTGGTTTTCCTTGGTATGGTAAATTTGTTAAACATGACTTGTGTTCTGTTGATCTTCGTATTCGGACCAACATTTTTGTCTGCATGGTTTGAAAAATGTAAGTGATGTAGGTAATCTCCATTGATCTGTTGTCCTTTTCTTTCCCAATTTTGTTTACAGAAAATATCTGCTAAACAAGCAGAAAATAGCTTTGTGAAGATTGTGTCTCCTTGTCAGACGCCTTTATCTATGTCGATCTGAACTTTCGTTCTTGATCTGTATAATATGATATTGATGTAAGCTTGATAGCACCTTTTGTGAAAACCTGGCAGATGACTGGTACTAAGCATATTCGTTGGTAGTTTTCTGGATCTGCCTGGTCGCTTTTTTTTTTCTTTTCTCTGTGCAGTAGGAGAACTCCTGCAATGTTCATGTTGCAGGCACATTTTGAGTAGCAGGTACTTTGAAAATAGTTTAGGTAGGGCTTTGAATGTGTTGACTTCTGGCTTTCAAAATATCAGTTACAACATTATCGTGTCCAACTGCTTTGCCATTTGTTGACCCCTTGAGTGCCAGAGGGTTAGCCAATGCATTGCTTTGCAATGTGTTGTGTACCCCCTCTGGCACTCAGAGGGTTAAAGGGATAGTAATGTGTAATTTTTAAAGTAAAATCAAGTATTCCATATATATATATATATATTTGTATACTGTTCAGTAGCTGTATGTAAGCGTTCACTCTTACCTTTACCAGGGAACCGGCTGCCCTAGTGCTCCGTTCAGCAGCCGGCCCCCTTGGCGTTCTGGATGCTGTTCCTCTGGGCTGTGCAGTTGGGCTCCTGCCACGTTGCTTTGGCTCCCTCTGCTGGCCGGCTGCATCAGTGACGTGACGTATGCGCCTCTTAAGAGACAGTGCTCCAGGGGTGGAGCTTAGCGTATTTAAACTGCCTGGACACTAACTCATTTGCCCTTTCGTGGTGTCCAGTGCAGTTGGCTTGCGTTTGTGCATTACTTGGTTCGTCTGACTACCCGTTCTGGTGGCAACCTTTGGTTTGTCTGACTGCCCGATCTGTGTATGACCCCGGCTTGGCTGACATTCCTTTTGGTGTGGACCTGCGGCTCTGGTAGACTAACTCCTCTGTGTATGACCTTTGGCCTGGCTGACTATCCGTCTTGGTACTGACCTGTGGCTCTGTCCGACTGCCCGCTCTGTGTATGACCGTGGCTAGTCCAAAACCAATCTGGTACGAACTGCGGCTCTGGTTTACGAATTTGCTCCATGTGTTCCAGTTTGTCTGACTACTCACCTTGGTGCTACCTGGGGTTGTCCACTGCGACACCCAGCATACCGATGCTCCAGTGCAGTGATTCTCAACCAGGGTGCCGTGGCACTTTGGTGTGCCTCGGACATCAACTTAGGGTGCCCTGTGTTTTCTATAAAGACTAACAAAAATGGAGTTTTAAATAAAGATTTATAGAAATTGTTATGCACAATATATTTAGTTTTGTATTATGATTATAAGACCTAATAAGAACTGTATATTTTTATATTGTACCCTTAATTATGCCCTTGATAAAGTACATTAAATATATTAGGGGTGCCCCAAATGTTCTAGATTACGTGTTAGGGGTGCCCCGCGCAAAAAAAGATTGAGAACCACTGCTCCAGTGGATAACTGGTTGGGTACTCCTGGTGGCTCTGGCAGACGTCTCCTTGTCTCTGTCCATTTACTGCGGCGTTGAGGTGCGGACCTGTAGCGCAGTAGCCTTTCTCAGGAACCTTGTCTGTTCAGGTGCGGACCTGTAGCACAGTAGCCTTTCTCAGGAACCTTGTCAGTACAGGTGCGGACTTGTAGTACATCCTCGGGTGCGGACCTGAGGCGGCTTATTTCCAGCCTGTCTTCTGGAGCTCAGATCGGTACCTCCACAGCAGCACTATCCTTCCTGACGTCTGCTACATTGTAGTGTGTTCTTACTGTTGCTGTTCATTCTTTACGTGTATATCTTAATAAAGATTGTTACCTACAGTACTGGTCCATTTCTCGTTATTGAGCCCATGACACTGTATAAGTATGCATCATTTTGCTGTTTTACTTTTAATGTATAATAAAGTTTCCCCCTCCCACCCATTTAACTTACCTGAATCCGCCTCCCCCCTTGAATCCTGTCATCAGACTGGACAGATCACAACGAGGGACAATCTTCTTTCCTTCAGTATAAGGAAAACCTGGTCCCCATCACGAAGGAGGACAGGATTTCCCTTATGCTGGAAGAAGATTATCCCTTGTTGCGTTCTGTTGGGACCAGCTTGCTGAGGCTGCTGACGTAAGTTAAAGGGGCAGGAGGGGGAAACTTTATTGTACATGTAAAATGGCAAAGTTTATGCATGCTAATACAGCAACGGAACAGTATACATATATATTGCATACTCCATTGTGCTTTAAAAATTACTCATTACTATACCTTTAATGATTTTATTGTAGCTTCTACTTCTACCAAAATGTCTGGCACAGCTTCAGCCCCTGGTACTGCTTTAGATTGCTGTTGTTCATTGTTATAAAGATATGAATAAATTCTTCCACTTGTTTTAGTATTTGTTGTTGAGTTTTTACTGTTGTACCATCTTCAAGATTTAATACAAACACTATGAGTGGCCATCTTTTATTTTGCTTTCTTTAGACTTATTTTCTTGCAATGTCCTTTTTGATGAGCTCAACTTTCACCTTGACAGTTCCTTCTTTTATGGTCTTACACATATCTACATATTCTACCCCGTTTCTAATATTACTATTTTGCTTCGTTTCCTGTCGCTTTGTCATAATGGCAACTGTTTCTTTTGAGATTCTTTGGCTTTTCTTGCTTTACATTAGGTGCTAGGACATGGGCATTGTCTACGATCGTCTCAATGACTTTTTGTCTGTGAGGTTTCAAATGTCTGTGTTTGGAAGGCGTTGCAGCACAATGAAGCGAATGGATGGTGCAAATTCAAATTTCTTCTTATATTTCAGTAGCTGGCCAGGTGACAACCTTAACACGATCGTTTTCTTTTATTCTTTCTTGATTTTTTTAAATTTAATTATATTTATTTATTTATTTTGCAAACACAAAAGACAGAAAATAGAAAGAAACACTGATATAACAGCACACCTACACATGCTAATTACTGTGTTATCATGGTCACATAATGATTGAAGAAATCCTATACCATCAAGTTGTTGGGAATACCACAGTCACATTATAATTAATAAATAAAACCTAACTTTTATTCAATAAAAATTAAAAGCAAACAGAATTTTCAGATACTCGTCGTGTGTTGTCCCAATCACCCAAATACAATAGACAGGGAATTAACTAGTGTACTGCCGGATCGTTATCCTAATTGCTATATATATTCAAATATTGCAATCAATATTACCAAATCATTTATTAGAGTTGTCTCAACCTATATGTTTGTAATACTGAATCCAACAGGATCTAGTTACTTGATTTAATGACAGAGTTAGTGTACTGCCGGGGCATTGTCCGGCTTGCCAGAACCGTTAGAGTTTTATTGTGCTTGTTGCCACATTCTAATAACCTGATATCATGATACAATGTCTCATAGTGAAAGCAATAAACAGGAAATTAACCAATATACTGCCGGATCGTTATCCTGGTTATTATATGCGTTTAAATACTGCAATCAGCATTACCAGATCGTTTATCAGAGTTGTCTCAACATATATGTTTGTAATACTGAATCAAACAGGATCTGATTACTTAATGTAATAACAAAGAGTCAGTGTATTGCCGGGGCATTATCCGGCTTTCCAGAACCGTTACAAAGTTTTATCGTATATCAATACTTAAAGATCTAGTATACTGCCGGATCGTTATCCTGGTTGTTATATGCAGTTAAATACTGCAATCAGCATTACCGGATCGTATTATCAGAGTTGTCTCACCCTATCTAGAGAATATATACCAGGGAATGTCCGGCTAACCATGATAACACAGTAATTAGCATGTGTAGGTGTGCTGTTATATCAGGGTTTCTTTCTATTTTCTGTATTTTGTGTTTGTAATTTAATTCCCCTGAAGCACCCTACTTAGCAGACTGTGTTTACTAAGAGGTCTAGGTTATTTACTTGAAGAGTGCGCGGGTATATTTCTTTTTGCATTTATTTATTTTGCTCTCACTAGCCGATGGTTAGTTTCCAGTGTTGAAATGGTATACACAGGGCTCAAAATTTCCACTCGCCACTAGCCAATGGAGAGTGAAAATTTAGCCCTGGCAAGTAGAAATTCAGCCCTGGTGGGTATGTTATGGCTTGCAGTGGTGAGTAACTTTTCAGGTCTGGCTAGTAGCAAAGGACTTAATATTTTAAGCCCTGGTATACATATTAAAAACTATATTCACTGTAATGGTATAAATACTTAAAGGGATAGTAATACTTAATTTTATCTTTATTTTATTTTGTAGGCATTAAAAAAACATGATACAAAGATATAAGTCTTATTTCTCAAACCTTTATGGTTTGAGAGAGATTCACAAGCAAAGTTTCCCCTCAATGACCAAAATGGTTAAGTCTGCCATCTAGCTGTCAGATATTGAATCCGGTCCATGGACCAGCTATGGCTCTACAGCAGAGCTGAGATCACCAGATATAACAAGAACTACTTCATTCAAATAGTCTACAAAGTGTGCCTGGTTTGCAAGCACACTTTTTAGACCCTTCCAATGAAATAGTTATTTTTATATCTTGAGATCTTGGCTCTGCTGAAAAGCCACCGGTTGATCTGTGGACCTGATTACAAATCTGACAGCTAGATGGCAGACTTGACCATTTTGGTCAGTGAGGGGAAACTTTGCTTGTGAATATCTCTCAAACCATAAAGGTTTGAGAGATAAGACATATCGTTCTTCTTGTTTTTTTTAATGTCTACAAAATAAAATAAAGACAAAACTGAGTATTACTATCCCTTTAAAACTATATTCACTGTATTACAAGTTTGAAGTCAATTTCAGTTGCACTTCTGTTAGGGTTTCCCATGTCCATTTTCTTTTGGCTTTTTTCCTGTACAATTAATTCATGATGTACAAATTTTGTTCTGCACAATCAGTCAGTAGTTGGTTGCTTCTATAGTCTCTTTCTGGTTCCGTATGTCTGTTGGACTTTTCACCATTTTGGATCTTACCAATTCTCCAATTGAAATCTTCCCATGATAAATTTGTAGTGGTAATTGTCCTATTTGTAGATAACATAATCATATCATTAGTAACGATTGTGGCTACTTGTAGTGGCATAAACTTTAAAGTAGAGCTCTCATCTCCCAGAAAGTTATTTCTATTCAAATTTGTCCTCTGCAATTATGCTATAATCTGTTACAAGTTCTTTGTAAATCAGTATGCGCACAAAGATACTTGATTTAAAAAAATTACCTGTGGACATCACACGGGCGATCGCTGCAGTACAGCTCAGTACTGTTGTGCTGCCTTTGAACTACCCTTCTCCTCCCCTCTTGTGCTTCATTCCCTCCTCCCTCAGTGAGTATCAAAAATTCATGAGACCTGGCACTGAGGGTGGAGGGAACGAAGCACAAGATGGGAGGTTGAAGGGAGGTGATAGACAGTCCTACAGTATTGAGCTATATCGCAGTGATCGCCTGTGTGAAATCAGCAGGTAATTCTTTAAAATCAAATATCTCCATGCCCATAATGATTTACAAAGAAAGTGTAACAGATTATAGCATAATTACAGAGGACATTTAAACAGAGATAACTTTCTAGGAGGTGAGCGTTCCACTTTAACGATTTAAAGAACATAGCAACTTTTTAGTTTGATAGCACAGGAGGCAATTCATTCAGAAATACTTTCTACTTTTATTACCGAGTCTGTCAGTCTTTTGTTCTAAAAAAAAATCTGATTCATTTGCATTGTTTATCATTGGTTCATTCATAGTATAGCCAGTTTCCATGTTCTAATATGACAGTGTTCATCTATTATTTATGGGTCTCCCATAAGCCAATGATGATGATCAGTTCTTGTACTTGTTCCTCTAGCTGGCAAATCATACTCATAGACAGAATGTTAAGTGATCCAATGTCTAAAGTCCAAGGGCAGCCTGATATGACCTGGTGATCCTTAGCAGCTTCTGACATTGAGCTGATCTTCTCACCGCTGTAGGTAGCAGTAGCTTTAAAGCCATCGGGGAATAAGGACCATTTATTTTGTTATGAAACCATGTTGAGGGAATGGACTATAATCATCCTGCTGGTCCAATGCCATTTGGCATTTTGGATTGATTTAGTCTGGTGTCTAAGATTTGAGCTGCCCAACATAGGTGATCCTGACAGGTGTATACTCCCTATAGTACAGTTCTTGGCTTCACTGACACATGCAACCACTCGTGCCAGAATATGGTATAGATTCTCTTAATTTTATAATATTTTTTAGTTGTGTTGCTATGAGAAGTGGGGTTAATGTTTGTTTGCCCATTTTTTGTACTTTTGCTCCACTTTTTACTTTATAGATATGCCCAATTATGTGTGTGTGTGTGTGTGTGTGTGTACATTTTGCTAAAAGTATCCACTGCTCTTCAAAGCTCAGATCGTTTGTTTTAAAAAGCAAACTATTGACGTAAAACCCCAAGGGGAGGGTGATCTGCCCTGAATAATTCAAGTTTTTCTGCAAATCTTTCATTTTTTTTTGCATTCCGTCTCCCTGGAAATATGTGAAAGAAAGGAGCTGTTTGTATTTCGTAGACTGAATGCCAAATTGTTAGATTTTTGCCTTCTGTTTCCTGATAACAGGAATATGGTCTGGGTATCTCTCCCAGGCCGGGCCATTAAAGGGAGGCTTCAGTAAAGCTTTATTTTAATGCATCTGTAGACTGTTCTATTCACAAAGTGTGTGATGAAAGTGTGATGAACACACCTTGAGACTGAACAAAAGGAAATATTTTATTTGCTCATGGTAGCCTTGCAGGCACTTCTCAAGTAACATTTTACACATGTGCTATTGTGGATATTCATATCAGTCTAGTCCCGCCTACAGCTCTGAAATGTCAGGGGAATGAATCTTCCCTATAAGAGTGAAAAAGGGGCAAATTATAAATAGAGAAACTATAGACTTGTGAACTTGACTTTCGTATTGTGTAAGATATTAGAAGAGTTGTCAGCTGTTTACTATTCAGGATTATGTGATGACCAGCAACATTAATAGCAGGCATCAGAATGATTTTATGGAGAATAGATCATGTCAAAATAATTCCTCGCATTGTATGAAAGGCATATCCAAAATGTGAGCGGCTCCTAGGACGAACAAACAGCACAGTGGCCTGTTCTACGGCTAGTCATCACTCAGAAGCATCACGTTTTTGCTCTCTAATGGAATTACAGGGGAGAAATCTCTGCTTACATATTAGACTATTCATGCCCAAAAGGGCAGTCCAGTTCCACCCTAAGATTGAAGGGTAATCTAGACGTGGATCCTTTGTTGTCCATGCCCAGAGAATCCATCTGCACCTTGTTAAGGAGGTCCAGCAAGGCCAAAACATACTTCTGGGGTTAGTTGGTGTTCCCAAGCAGAGGGGACTGGACTGCCTTTTTGGGCTGGATTAGTCTGATATAAACATGGAGATTCTGCATAGTAACATAGTATTTAAAGGGATAGTAATACTTCGTTTTAACTTTATTTTATTTTGTAGGCATTAAAAAAACATGAAGAACAACATAAGTCTTATCTCTCAAACCTTTATGGTTTATGAGATATTCACAAGCAAAGTTCCCCTCCCCGCCCCTTTTACCTAGTGTAAGCCATCTCTTCTCAAATGTGAGTCTGGTTGTATGACAGGACAGATAACAGAAGGGGACAATTTTCTTTGTATGAAAACAATGAAAGCCCTTCCCCCCTTGACAAGTTTTTCAGCTTTTTCCATTATCTTAATTGAAGATTGTCCCTCTCTGCAGTCTACCTGGGCATCTCCCTTCTGATCTGGTTGAACAGGGGGGGATACTTTGTTTGTGAATATCTCTTAAACCATAAAGGATTGAGAGATAAGACTTATATCATTCTTCATGTTTTTTTAATGCCTACAAAATAAAATAAAGTTAAAACGAAGTATTAGTATCCCTTTAAGGCTTAAAAAAGATACAGGTCCATCAAGTTCAACCTTTGTCTCATAACCCAGAGCAAAGAGAATGATATAAGCTTTCTTGCACCAAATAGGTTACTCTTTATCTGAGCTTCCTGTTTTGCCTACTATTACACAGTATAACCCTGTATGTTCCCTCTTGAAAGAAATGTTTCTAATCTTCTCTTAAATGTATCCATTGTATCTGCCATTACCACATCCTTGGGCAAGGAATTCCACAATTTCAGACCTTACTGTAAAAAAATAAATAAAAACCTTCCTCTACTGAAGTTGAGACCTCCTTTCCCCTAATCTCAAGGGGTGGCCCCTGGTTATTTGTTCAGGCCTTGAATACTTGTACATTGTGATAAGATCTCCTCAAGTCTTCCGCTTTAATTAAGGGAATGGAACTACCACCTGAACACAACTTTAGCTTAAATAACTCCCCATCTGGCGACTAGCTGCTTAGTAGTGCCAGTCGCCAGAATTATTACCTTGACAAATAGATTTAGCCTTTCTTCCCAGGCTGACAGCATCACGGAACGCGGACATCTTGCCATAATGACATCCGCGTGCCTGTGCTGTCTGTCCCAGCCGGGTCTGGAAGGCGTTGCTAGGAGCCATCTGGCTCCAAAAGGGACTGAGAGCACAGGAGTCATTATGGCAAGATGTCCGCGTTGTGTGATGCTGTCATCCTGGGAAGAAAGGCCAAATCTATTTGTCAAGGTAATAATTCTGGCGACTAGCGCCACTAAGCAGCTAGTCGCCAGATCGGGAGTTATTTAAGCTGAAGTTGTGTTCAGGTAGGTGGTAGTTCCGCTTTAATGTTGTTGCTCTTTGCTGTACCCGCTCTAGTTCTAGTATATCCTTTTTCAGAACTGGTGCCCAAAACTGCACTGCATACTCAAGGTGAGGTCTTACAAATGATTTTTACAGTGGCAAAGTTATGTTTTCCACTCATGCTTCAATACCCCTTTTATGCAAGACAAGACTTTATTTTGCTACTGCTATTTGACATTGGCCACTGCTTCCAAGTTTGTAGCTTACAAAGAATCCCAGGTCTTTCTTTTGAAAGAAGTCTAGCACTAGAGAGCTAAAACATGATGCTTCTGAATGGTGAGTAGCCATTGAACTGGCCATTGTGCAGTTTCTTCATCCTCAGAGCCTCTCACAATTTGGAAATGCATTCTATGAAAGGGGAACTATTGCGGATTTAGTATACAGTATATGGATTTTGCAAAAGCCTTTGATACTGTGCCTCAACAGGTTACTGCATAAATTAAAAGGCTTCAGTTTGGGAGGTGATATCAGTACATGGATAGAAAAGTTGATAAATTATACCATAAAGTTGTTGTAAATTGAACCTTTTCAAGTTGGTCTAAAGTTGTAAATCTGGTTCAGTCCTGGGCCTATTGCTTTTTAATTTGTTTATTAATGATCTAGAAGTGGGAATTGAAAGTAATGTCTTTGCTGATGACACTAAACTGTGCAAAGAAATACATGGGCAAGGATGTTTATCTGAAGAAGGAACTGGATAAACGGGCAGACATTTGGCAGATGAGGTTTAATATAGATTAATGTAAGGTTATGCATTTGATCTGCAGAAACAAACATGTTACATATACAATAAATGGGAGCTACTTGCGCGGTACCCTTGTTAGTGAAAGATTTAGGAGTTCTGGTAGACAGTAGACTTAACAGCAGTGTGCAGTGTCACTCAGCCTCTGCAAGAGTCAATAGTGTACTATTGTGTATAAAATGGCATATAGATGTATGGGAAGTGAATATAATTTTATCTCCTATATAAATTCTTGGTAAGGCCTCATCTGCAATATGGAGTACAGTTTTTGGCATCACGTCTCAGAAAAGACAATACTGAACTGGAAAACATGCAGAGCTGTGCAGCAAAACTCATAAAGGGATGGGAGAATCTGAGTTATAAAACGAGACTAGCTAAACTGGATTTGTTTACATTAGAGTAGAGATGTCTAAGGGGTGATATTATTACCATCTGCAAATCTACTGAAGCTCAATTCAAAGAACTCTCAACTCAACGAGCTGAGTAAAAAACTAGGTTCTCCATAACATTAAAGGAAAGGTTCTTTTAACCAACACAAAGGCAAAGATTTTTTTTTTACAGTAAGGTCAGTAAAGGTGTGGAATTAATTTATTCAGTATGCTGTTAGCAGATACTTTAGTTGCTTTCAAAAAAGTAATTGATACCTTTCTAGCTCAGAGCAATATTGAATTATGACAGTTTTTTACAGCAGATAAAATGTTCATCCAGGAAAATATCCGACTGCCTCCTAGTGTCAAGAAGGAATTTTTGGATGCTAGAGAGGTCGTTAACTCTTTAAGGACCAAAGGGTTGAAGCAGTAACTAGCAGTGCACTGGCAACCTTTCTAGTCATGCAGGCGGTTAAGAGTATTTTTGTGTCTCTGTACTATAAATGAAGAATATTTTTGATGCCAGACAACAGTGGTGGGGCTGTGGGTGGGGGACATGTAATGAATCAGGGTGTGACCACGAGACTGTCTTGTGATTCCAGTGATTTAAACCCAGTTGATGCTCTCATTCTGCCCTATTAGATATTACAACCCATGTGTCTCTCTCTATGCCAGGTCCACAGTATGGTACTCTAGAGAAGGCTTGGCACGCCTTCCTTACAGCTGCAGACACTCTGAGCGAGATCCACACTGAGCTACGCAATCATCTGTGGGACGAGGACAGTGGGAAGGTGCGGGACTGGCAGAAGGAGACTTACCACAAGCAGCTGATTGGAGGCTTCAAAGAGACACGAGATGCAGAGGATGGATTCAGCAAAGTACAAAAGCCCTGGGTGAAAAAACTGAAAGATGTAAGTGCTGAGAGCAAAGAGAGGGGACAGAATGTTGGAGAGGGTCATAGCAGTGCATTGGTATCTCTCACAGAAACATAGAATTAATGGATTTAAATATAGAATAGAAAAACATATAATTAATGGATTGAAATATAAAGTGCACGTTATAGGTACAAAAACCTCTTTTATTCCAAGTTTGCATTCTCTCTTTGTAAACAAAGGACTAAAATCCAGTCCTGGAAATGATCTGAGGCATTTTCCATTAATTCTTTATGTAGGACCTTATTAGTTTTGATAGTCTCAGAAGTGAGAGTGCACTATTATCTGTAAACATTAGAATAAGAAAAATACATATATGAATATCTAAAAGTATTTAGAGTTAGGTAGAGGTTAAAAAAAGAAACTAATTGCCACAAATCCTATCTCTCAAACCGCTATGGTTTGAGAGATATAGGCATTGAAAGTCTGTGCTGACAGCAGGAGATCCCGGTCCTGGGACCAGCTGGCGGCTCTACAACAGAGCCAAAATCATGTTATTTCAAAATAATTACTTCACTGGAACAATCTACAAACTGCACACTTTGCAGACCATTCCAATGAAGTAATTCTTTTGAAATAATGTGATTTTGGCTCTTCTGCAGAGACTCCTCCAGTCGCACTACTCGAATTTCCTGCTGTCAGCTTTACAGCTGACATCAAAAGAAGGGGAGGGAGGGGGGAACTTTCATTGCCTATATCTCTCAAACCATAGCGGTTTGAGAGAGAGGATTTGTGGCAATTTGTTTCTTTTTTTTAACCTCTACCTAATTCTAAATATTTTTGATGGGACATTACTGTCCCTTTAAGGGGGTTGTTACCAGTCTCAATAAATCAAATACATTTGCTTGTGTCACTCATTACAATCAAGGCAAACAAACTGGCCAAATAGTAACTGTGCAGCACAGTTTACACCTTCATTAGAAAAGGCACGTTTTTGGAATTTGATTGTAAGGATCTAAAATGTAAAGATTTTTTTTATTTTTATTTTTTTTTTAACAGATGATAGTTTGTATTCCATCACATTTAAATGTTGGTAACCTAGTTTTATTTTTGTGCTAAGTTATTTAAAGGGATAGTAATACTTCGTTTTAACTTTATTTTATTTTGTAGGCATTAAAAAAACATGAAGAATGATATAAGTCTTATCTCTCAAACCTTTATGGTTTATGAGATATTCACAAGCAAAGTTTCCCCTCCCTCCCCTTTTACCGAGTGTAAGCCATCTCTTCTCAGATGTGGAATGCAGTATATAGACCAGACAGATAACAGAAGGGGACAATCTTCTTCCTATGAGAACAATGAAATCCCTGCCCCCCTTGATAAGCTTTTCAGGTTTTTCCCTTATCTTAATTGAAGATTGTCCCTCTCTGCAGTCTACCTGGGCACCTCCCTTCTGCTCTGGCTGAACAGTGTTACATCAGTAAAAGGGGAGGGAGGGGGACATTTTGTCATTGAATTACTCTTGAACTACAACTCTGACAGAATTGAAATAACACTCTCCAAAGTCCAAATACTATGATGATTAATTAGAGCTGCTTTTATTATGAAACATTACTATCCCTTTAAGTAATGCACAGTTGCCTGAAAATTATTCTTAAAGGGATAGTAATACTTGCAAATTACTAATCCCCATATTGTAGCTTTGTTAAAAAGAAACTTATTGCCCCCAGTGTCATCTCTCAAACCCTTATGGTTTGAGAGATGATAGCACTCAAAGTTCCCCCCTCCCTCCCCCTTCCCAGACTGAACACTGACTGCAGGGATATCTGGTATTACTTGCATCAGGCGGCTCTAGAGCATTGCCGAGATCTCGTTTATAAAAAAGAAATCTTTCACTAAAACGGTCTTCTACGTGTGCTTGCAAACCAAGCACAAACCAAGCACACATGGAAGACCGTTTCAGTGAAAGAATTCTATTTTATAAACGCGATCTCGGCTCAGCTGCAGTGCTGCCTGATGCACATAAGACTGTCGTACGACAGCTTCCCCTGCAGTCAGCGTTTAGTCAGGGAGGGAGGGGGAACTTTGAGCGCTATCATCTCTCAAACCATAAGGGTTTGAGAGATGACACTGGGGGCAATAAGTTTCTTTTTAACAAAGCTACAATATGTGGATTAGTAATTTGCAAGTATTACTATCCCTTTAAGACTTGCATTCCCATTATATTACAGTTTCTATAAAAATAATAATTGTAACTTACATAGCTGTAACTTGGTAATACATTTTTTCTACAGGTAATGATTATTCAAATGTATTTATCCCCTTATGGACAAGAGGGTATTTCAGTTCATTGCAAAGCAATACATTGCACAGCCTTCTTGTCCTTAAGGGGTTAATTAGAAATATTTAATATTATTGGAGTTTAAAAGAAAAATGTTATAACAAAAAATAAAAAAGGAAAAATATCTCCATAAAGAGTTCAGTCACTAGAGGGCGTATTTGTAAGGAGTTCTGCTGTCATCCTGGGCATACCTGGGAACTTCCTCTTCTTGAGTCCCTCATGTGCTGCCAAACAGGGGGAGGTAAAAGATGTGATTTGCTTCATAAAGGGGTGGGGCTTAAAACCCTTGTGTCATAAAGTAGGTGGGGAGTGGGTGGGTCATGAGGAAAAGTGGGTGGAACAGGGAGAAGTGGGCAGAGTTTCAGATGCTGGACAGTCTGCATCTGTCCCAGAAGATCCGGTAATTACCTGTAAAAACCAGTCTCTCCAGGGCAGATCCGGAGAGTTCCCAGTGTGTCATGTCTGCCTCCATGGACGTAACAGTACTGATTTCAAGATGTTCTCTCTTAAAGGATCGTAATACTTGATTTTAAGAATCTTTAATATTGTACATATTAGAAATAAATGATGTACGTCCTGTTGCTGTAACTTTGATAGTGTTAGAGTTATAATCTTCTAAAGTTTCCCTCTCCCCTTTTACACACGTCAGCGATCTAGCTGACAGACTTAGATCCTGGTCCCGGGACCAGATGGCTCGTCCACAGAGCTGCAATAACATTGTATACAAAGAGAATCTTCATGAGAATGGTCTACAAAGTGTGCCTTCCCCAAGTATTACTATCACTTTAACCTGTTGAATGCCAGTTGGTTATTTAATGCATTACTTTGCAATGTGTTGGATACCCCTATGGCACTCAAAGGGTTAAATACAAACACAAAGGCAAAATTCACAAGGCCATTAGGATTTTCTGGCCATAGTAAATGGGGCGTTATTAGTTCTCTCTTAAAGGGATAGTAATACTTCAGTATTACAAATCCCTATATTAAAGACCTTGTAAAAAAAAACATATTGCCCTTAGTGTCATCTCTCAGACCTTTATGGTCTGAGAGATGAACGCTTCTAAAGTTGCCCTGTCCCTCCCCCTTCCCCGTAGTCAGCATTCTGGCTGACTGAAAGGAAGAGAGTCATACGACTTTCAGGCGGCTCTCCAGCACAGCCTGATCGCGTTAACTAAAAAAAAAAACTTTCACTGAAATGATCTTCTACGTGTGCTTGGCTTGCAAACACACGTAGAAGACAGTTTTAGTGTGAGTTTTTTTTTAGTTAACGAGATTAACGAGCCGCCTGATGATCTCTGACCAGATTTCCCTGAGTCGGCTAAAATGCTGACTACGGGGAAGGGGGTGGGAGAGGGCAACTTTAGAAGCGTTCATCTCTCAAACCATAAAGGTTTGAGAGATGACACTGGGGGCAAAATGTTTCTTTTTACAAGGGCATTAATATAGGGATTTGTAATACTGAAGTATTACTATCCCTTTAAGGCTGTGGTGCAGAGTTCTAAACACTAGAGGGAGAACTGACACCGAAACAGAAGGTGCAACACTCCTTTCTCCTACTGTAGACCTGTGCTCACTGTCATTGTAATAGTCTACTGCATTGGGATTTTATTTATATGTATAGATAGATTTCTGGGCTTCTTGGGGCATGGTGGCCATTTTCATGTAGCCCAGTGCAGGCATCCATTTTATGTCAGAGCAGTCAAATGTGTAGCTCTGTTGATTAGAACTGTGTGCCAGCAGGAGGAGAGTGAGTGGGAGAGGTTTGTCACAAAGTAGAAGGAACAGCTGGGGAGTGTGCAGGGCTTCTGTGGAACCTTTTGAAAAAAAGCTCAGACCCAGGGCACCTGGCAGAACGGGATAGTTTCCGAGTATGAACATTGACCCTCTCACATCTATCTTCTCCCCCCCCCCCCTCACCACAGGTGGAGGTTTCCAAAAAGCGCTATCACGTGGCCCGCAAGGATGAAAAATCAGCACAAGTACGGGAGGAACACTCTAAAGCAGACTCCTCTGTGTCACAGGAACAGCTCCGCAAGTTGCAGGACCGTGTGGAAAAGTGCACCCAGGAGGCTGAGAAGGTCAGAGTTTGGGTATCATTGGGCAGATTGTACACTCATAACCTATTCAATGTCATTCTGTACAAAGAAGGTAAACGTGCTCCCCTTCCTGTTACTGTTGTTGGACTTTAACCCCTTAACGTGCCAGGACTGTCACGCCAGTTAGGCACTTAAGGACCAGTGACGGTCCTGGAATGTTATGGAATTCTGGGGTCACCGCGCAGCTGCACTCTGCTCAGGGACCCCGGAATCCATTGCAGCAAAAAAATAATGTTCCTTAACTGCTGACAGTGCACTGTGTGTGCCGGTTGTTAAGAGGGGAACTTTCCAAGGGGAATTTCTAGACCAAGGGCTTGGTCCAACCTATTAACACTGATACAGTAAACAAGTTGACAGCAAGACACAGGGCTTTAAGGATGAGACCTGGAGCTTTAACGTCCTCAGTAACTATCAGCGCTCTTGTGCCCTGTGACCTCTCCCAATACCTCAATCAAAAGGCTGCTTTAGTGGAGATTAGAAATGTGCACCTTTTTATTTACTTTTTATTGATGATACTTTTAATCAGCTGCGCTGAGGGAGAGGAGAACTAAAAATTGCTGTTTATTGATTACATTGGGTCTTTTCACTAAAAGTCCCTTTTAAATGAATGGGAATTTTGGTAACTTATTTTTCCCCTATGGTGCACTTGGTTTGAGCCAGATTTACTGCACTTTTGTTGCAAAATATGGTCAGATTGGGTAGAGCCTTGAATATGCCTTAAATTCTTCATCCTAGTCACTGAATCCCATCAGCCTAAGCCAGACAAGGGATTGGGTTTTATAGAAACATAGAATTTGATGGGCGATGAGAACCATTTGGCCAATCTAAATACAGTGAGGTGATGTAAGCGTGCATGGGACAGACATTCGACTGTCTTGAACATAAGACCAGACCAAGGACCAAATAAGGTTTGAGGTTTTTACAGTAGGAAAAAAGGGCAGAATAGATTGGCTAAATGGTTCTTATCTGCCGTCAAATTCTGTTTCCATGATTGATTTTAGAGAACCAGTGTTTGTGTAAATGGTTTGTAGTAGCTATTAAGATTTTTTGCTTCAGATTAAAGTAGGGGGTTTATTCTGAGGGGATGTCAGTATTCCTTTAAAGTGTTAGTAATGTCCCAACAAAATATTTATCATTTTGTAGTCCTTAAAGTTTAACTGAATGCAAAAAACCCTATCTCTCAAACCACTATGGTTTGAGAGAGATTCTCATTGAAAGTCTAATGTTTCCTGCTGTCACATGTAAAGCTGACAGCAGGGAAACAGTGTCGGCCCACACGAGGAGGCTCTTCAGCAGAACCGCAATCGCGTTATTTAAAACAAATTACTTCATTGGAAAGGTCTACAAAGTGTGCTTGCAAAACAGGCACACGTTGTAGACCATTTCAATGAAGTCATTCTTTTTAAATAAAGCGATTTTGTCTCTGCTGCAGAGCCGCCAGTTGCTCCCTGGACAGGATTCCCCTGCAGTCAGCATAGCGCTGACGTCAGGGAAAGGGGTGGGAGGGGGGAACTTTGTCTGTGAATATCTCTCAAACCATAGAAGTTTGAGGGGTAGGGTTTTTTGCATTCAGTTAAAGGAGCAGTAAACTTTTTTATGAAAACACATTTTATAGAGCTTTTCCTGCTGAATAAAACAAGGTCACTCCTATTGCGGTCAGATGTTTTATTCAGATATTATAGCAATTTAAATAACCAGGAAGTGAATTTACTGTGTTTACTTCCTGATAATTCTAACGGACAAGAAGTGACAGGCAGTTTCTATCACATTCTATGGAGAATTGTATGTCTCTGACTTTCCTCTCCATTAGAATCTAACCGGAAATCTAATTAGTATTTGACCACTAGAGGGCACTGCTAATGTAAAAAAACATGGGATTATACTTTAATAACTCTGGAAATATAAATCTCAGCAGTGGGAGTACCCTTATTTTACTCAATAGGAAAAGCCCTACAATATATATATTTTTTTCATTAAAAAAAGTTTACTGCTCCTTTAAACTTTTTAAGCCCTACAAAAAGATAAATTATTTTTTCTGTCCCTTTAAGATGAATAATTTTGGAGCAAGCTAACTGCACCACTGGGAATAAATTGTTTGATTTAACCCCTTGATGAGTGACGAATCAGGTACTTCACACATTTCCATCCTTTAAGGAAGGGTGACGGTCCTGGTCCGTCATAGACCTCATGATAATTGCTCACTTCAGGGACACAAAGAGGTGGCAGTACCACCTAAAAAGGGACAGCTGGTAGGTATGAATGACCATTCATGCCTTTTATCCAGTCCCTATTAAAAATGAACAAATTGAGCTCAAATTATGACAGGACAACCTATAAAAAATTGTGTTGTGTTTTTTTTTTCTTTTCATTTGTTTTTTTTTATGGGTTATCCATAAAAAAGGTATTTCATTTGTGTGAGCGGACTAAATGAATTAGTGAAAAAATATGGTTGAACAAAGGTATCTTAAAACGGCCAAAATTGCTTCTTGTCCTGTAGTGTCAAAAAGCCCTTGTCATAAAGGGTTAATTTTTTTTTTTTATTTATTTATTTTTTTTAAACCCTTGAATGCTAAAGAGTTTTCTGGAGACCTCTCTGGAACTCAAATAGATAATTTTTTTTTTTGGTTTTGTTTTTTATCATAGGGGATTTGTGGAATTTATATTCCACCCTCTAGTGGTTTGTCCCAGAAATGCAGCTAGTCAGCTTCCTGAATATAGCCCTTTGTTTCTGGCTAGTCCTGGGCCTTTTTTTGTATTTTTTATACTTTTTCTCTCCCACACCCCAGAGCAAGGACGTATATGAGAAGGCCCTGGAAGAGCTGAACCGTTATAACCCCCGCTATATGGAAGACATGGAACAGGTGTTTGAGACTTGCCAGGAGGCAGAGCAGAAACGCCTGCGCTTTTTTAAAGAGATGCTGTTGGACTTTCACAAGCATCTCGACCTCTCCAGCAAAGACAGGTAATTTCTACCAGACACAGACCTGAAGTGGCCATACACTTCAGGCAGTCCTAAATATTCTGGCTCATATTGTCCAGTGGTCACAGGTACTCCCCAGCCACTTGGAGCTATTTGTGAGCATTGGATAAACCATTGACTGTGTCCTTTTTTGTGTAACATTCCCTTTGATGTAGGGCAGGGTGTATAACCTGCAGCTGTTCAGTTATGGCTGGACTACATCTTCCATCATCCTTAGCCGGCTGAGGTTGGTGAGACTTGTAGTTCAGAAACCTCTGAACATCCACAGGTTACCCACCACTGATGTCAGGTGAGTTTACACACTAATCTGGATCTAACATTACAACTGTAACAACCAATTGTATCTCTCAATAGTCTGTATCCCATGGCATGTGGTACCCTTACCCAAACTAAATTATTCTAATATAGATGATCCAGCATTATCATGAATAGGGAGATCTGATCGCCACTGTCAGCCATTCCAGTTATGTCTCTCTCTCCAGCTCAATTATATCCTCTCCTTTCTCTCTTTCAGCTTCCATGCTCTGTATAGAGATCTGTACCAGGGTATCCAGGCAGCTGATGACCAACAGGACTTAAAATGGTGGCGCAACACTCATGGACCAGGCATGGCCATGAACTGGCCCCAGTTTGAGGTAGAGGATAAAAATGATGATAATTCTATTCCACTATGGAGACAATGGCAGTTTGTAAAAGGAATATGAACAACAGTTTGTGGTCTTCAATGATTATCTTCTGTATCAACACTACATATATATATATATATATATATATATATATATATATATATATATATATATATATAATATGAAAAAAGCACTCATAGGATTTCTGATAGTGTGCAGAATAGTGGTTTAAGTTCATTGAGTGATCGACGTTTCAGTCAGCATTCTGACCTTCTTCAAGATGCCATAAATGTGAAACCAACCCCCTTCTTAAACCCTGGTGAGCCACAAAGCTGCCAAAACAGTGATATAACTGGTCAGTGTTACAATGATTGCTGAGTGAGACAGTGATTGACAACAGTGTAAACCAATGTATCTTCGTACATTGGAATACATTTTAAAAAATCAGTATGGAAGGAAATAATTACATGATATAAAGCAAAATACAAAGCAAAAAACTCATGACAATGAATGAATGAGTTAACATATATAGTCTCAATACTGGCTCATTAGAGAGAGCTGTCTATTGTGGGACTAACTGAGCAAAAGGATACTAATGATGGCAAGTGTCTCAGTCTATTCAAGAGCTGATCAGAATGCCTATAGGGAAGACACAATGATGCCATGATACATTGTAGCCACTGCTCTCTATATGAGATCCTATCCCCAATAAAAAAAGCTTAAGGATAGTAAACTGGCAGCAGGGAAAATGTATGCTATCGTACTGAGTGATCTATAAGATCTATACAAGCTGTGCGATATGCTGGAGTCATGCCGCCACATAGTGTGTATACTTGCATCTAATCCAAACCGATTGTTTTCTGATTCTTACATATTGGGACTATATATATTAACTTATTTGTTCATTGTCATGAGTTTTTTGATTTGTATTTTGCTTTATATCATGTAATTATTTCCTTCCATACTGTTTTTTTTAAATGTATTCCAATGTACGAAGATACATTGGTTTACATTGTTGTCAATCACTGTCTCACTCAGCAATCAATGTAACACTGACCAGTTATATCGCTTTGTTTTGGCACCTTTGTGGCTCACCAGGGTTTAAGAAGGGGGTTTGTTTCACATTTATGGCATCTTGAAGAAGGTCACAATGCTGACCAAAACGTTGATCACTCAATAAATTTAAACCACGATTCTGCACACTATCAGAAGTCCTGTGAGTGCTTTTTTCATATTGGATCCTTTGTTACATACAGATGGCTGAATCTATAGCGATAGATATATATATATATATATAAAAATATAGTAGAAGGAGGGGACAGCACCCATGGGACTTACTAAATCATTTTTTTTTTTTTTTTTTTTTTTTTTTTTTCAAAAAGACAACAAAATGGTTGACGTTTCTGTCCCCACTGGGACCTTTCTCAAGACTTTGAGAAAGGTTCCAGTTGGAACTGAAACATTGACCATTGTATTGTCTTTTTGCAAATAAAAATGTATTTAATAAGTTCCATGGGTGCTGCCCCCTCCTTCTAAATTTTTATTTTCGTTTTTTGGGGGATTTTGCACCTGGACAAGTTTATACTTTGTACTATTTAATACCTCTGTATGTCTATTCCCAATTGTACAGCACTGCGGAATTAGTTGGCGCTATATAAATAAAGAATAATAATACTAGAGAGGGAGTGTTTTCACCACCTCACATCATGTATACATATTATTGCAGAGAAATGCTTTGCAGATCTCTAGAAACCAGAGGGTTAAAGCTTTGTTTTTTTCTCTTGCTTATTATATGACATGGGTATTTTCTGTGCCAGGAAACATTGTATAGGACAGGGGGTGTGGTCATGTCAGAGTGGGGGTGTGGTCATGGGTGGCGTTAAGGGTGCCTAGAATGCCTTGTCTAGGGGAGCCTGGCATGTAAATCCAGTCCTGCTTGTGGCAGGATCCAAGCACTGGCAGAGGTGATGCCACCTCCCTCTTTCTCGTTGCAGGAATGGTCTCCAGAAACACAGAGGGCAATCAGCAAGAAGGAGCGAAGCAGTAAGAACGTGGAGGAAGTCACTCTCACCGGTATTCTGCCAGCACGGGACGGAGTATCAACAGGGACCCCTACCCAACAGCTGAACAGAGGGTAAGAAAAGACCACTCTTTCAGGATATGTCTATTAATGTAGGGCAAGTTCCAGAATACACGGTTTGTGGTGTACTGCATGCCACTTTGGCACAGAATGGAATAAAAATCTCAGTACATCCATGAGAGAAAAGCCAAATGAACAAGATGGGGTTAGTGAATTGCTGGCCCTTCAGTTGCTGAGGACTGAAACTGTGATAAATCTATACTGATCCCCATTCCAGAAAATATTTGGTGCCAAAACTGGATTATCTCTGTGGCATCCAACAGGGTTCATTTTTAAAGGGGATGTAAAAGTTTGCCTTAATCTCTTTCTTTTAGCTGCTCTAAGAATGCTGTGTTGTTTTTTTTAAACACTATAGAAATGCAGTTTGACAGCTTAGTTTTCCCCTGTGACATTTTCTCCTCATTCTGATTGGAACCGCACATGCCGACAAGAATACAGGAGAGATCCTCCTCCACGCTGGTCTGTCTGTAAGCTGGAGCACTCTCATGGACAGAGATCGATATCTAGCCAATGAGAGTGCTGCAGTTTACAGACAGACCAGCGGGGAGGAGGATCTCTCCTGTATTCTTGTCGGCATGTGTGGTTCCAATCAGAATGAGGAGAAGACGTCACTGGGAAAACTAAGATGGCATTTCTCATTGGCATTTCTATAGTGTTTAAGAAAAAAAAATCAGCATTGTTGGAGTAGCTAAAAGACAGAGATTAAGGCAAACTTTTAGTAAGGTGATACATCCCCTTTAAGCAATATAGTGTTTTTTTCATTGTAATTGTTTCTCATTTGCCTTTCATGCAGATGTTCCTCTTTGTAACCGTAACCTTTGAAAGACCAGGAGGTGTACAGTGCATCACTTTACAATGTATTGCACATCCCTATTGGTTCAACTATCCCCCAAGAATAAATGGCTCTTAATTTAAAGGGGATCTCTCACTCCTATAAAAGTTAGGCTTATTAGGTAGAGTATATAGTGCTAATGCTGAAAACTGTATTTATTTTTTTTTTTAAATCCTATTTGGGCCAAAATTATTGCTTACAGAGTGCCCTGCACCCTACTTCCACACACTCTGCTCTTGCCGCTCTGCCTTTGCTCCCTTCCCACTACTCGGCCTCCTCCGATGATGGAGGCTTCTGTCTGTAAGCTGGAACAATCTCATTGGAAGAGATGGATATCTAACCAATGAGATCGCTCCAGCTTACAGGCAGAAAACCTCTCTCATGGGAGGAGGGAGGGGAGCAGAGGAAGAGCGGCAAGAGCAGTATATGCAGATATAGGGTGCAGGGCACTCTATAATCAATAATTTTAGCCCAAATAGCATTTTGGTTTTTTTTTTTTTTTTTTTTTTTTTTTTTTTTTAATAAATAACATTTTCAACATTAGCGCTATATACACTCTACCTGATAAGCCTAACTTTTATAGGGGTGAGAGATCCCCTTTAACAGATTGACTTACCTATGTAGGTGTCCTTTATACAACTGTCAGGTGTATTTTTTTTTTTTTTTTTTTATAACCTTAATCTGCGGTTTCTTTTATACAGTGATCTCTACTGAAGTCTGCTTCTGGGTTACACCATCTGACAGCTCACTGTGGGCTTCAGTACACACAAATGGCCTGTAAGATCAATAGACAAACATTAGACAAAAAAGCATATAGATAGAAGACCAGAGTTGGGTTTACATCCCTTAGGTCAGGGGTGTCCAAGTTCCGTCCTCAAGGGCCACCAACAGGCCAGGATGTAAGGATTTCCCTGATTAAGCACAGGTGAGTTAATCAGTGGCTCATTCATTTTCACGGACTCACCCGTGCCTAATCGGGGAAATCTTTAAATCCTGTACTGTTGGTGGCTGTTGAGGACTGAACTCAGACAGCCCAGTCTTAGGCAAGGCATTCTAGTTTCCCCTTAGCTCCACCCATGACCACACCCCCATTACATGGCCCCACCCTCAGACCCATCCACTATATCCTGGCGAAGGATATAACCTTTGCCTACAACAAGTAAAGCCAAAAAAGCAGCTTTAACCACTTGGATTCTAGAGAAATCTCCAACGCATTGAGAAGAAATGCATTTGAGATCTCTCTATCATCCAAGGGGTTAAATGATAACCTTTAAAGGGCTATAAAACATCACTTTCTACAAACACAAATATAACCATTTAGGCTCCCAGGTACCCAACATCTGCAAGTAAAATACTTGGATGAGAATAGGATTTTCATAAAAATGGCTTTATTGAATGGCATGGCATAGAATGAGCAAAAGGACTGACATACGATAATCATAATCTTAATAATCCTAATATCGTATGCAAGTCATTGTCATTCTATGCCATATCATTCAATAAAGCTGTTTTTAAGAAAATATTCTTCTCATCCAAGTTTTTTGTGATGTTAGGTACCTGAAAGCCTAAATGGTTGCATATATTTCTAGAATGTCTTTCATTTGACGACAGTGCGGGAGTCAATTACAAGGCCTCAGTGTACATCTGAGTAGTGGAGTAGGATTTCCCATGATGCATTGCACATACCTAGAGCATGTTCTGACATTGCTCTGGTCACGCCTCCAATTCAGAATGTGGGTGTGGCCAACACAGCTGAGGCACCTCCCCTTAAAATTTTGATCTCTAGGTAGTTGCTTATTCTGACTACTGGGAAATCCAGCCCTGTAGAAGACTAATGGCTGAAGGACACCTACCTAGGCAAGTACTTCTATAAAACAAATTAAGAGCTGCTCTTACAGTAAATTTGCCCTTCAAAGGAGTACTGATGCTGAAATGTAGATTGCTATGAAGGAGTACATTGAAACATTCATACAGACAAATCTTAATGCATGTGTTTAGCTGAGGATTTGTTTGACATCCACTCCCTCAGGTTTTCCTACGGAGATGAAGACCACGATTTCTATGCCACTCTGACGGACACCCCACGCTCAGAGTCAGTATAGCACTCCAAAGCAGCCCTTGTATAAATTTGAGGGCAACTTGGTCCCGTTCTGAGCTCCTTGACTCCCACTAATCCCCTCCTCTTGGGTGTGGGTCTCTGTCTAGACGGTAGTGGTGATGGGTTTGAAGAGCTCCTTTCTCTCTGATTGGGTGAAGGATTCTACAGAGGCTGTAGGGCCACATACAGAAAGCAGGTTGAGACGTTCTGGAGGAAACCAATTGTGGTGGGGGTGGGGGAGGATTCCCATTGCTTTACATGAAGCCTTTAACCCTCTGAATGTTAGCAAAATCTCCAATGTGTTAGAACTTTTTAGCATTTAAAAGATAGTAATGTGTGCACGTCAAAGCTGCATTAATTTTTCTTCATACTTTTGGACCATGTACAGCGTTATTACAATACTGTATGATGTGTAGTTAAAGAGTAATTAAATCATAAAGTGTCCCCCTCCTGTCCCTTTTAACTATTGTAATCCGCCTCCCCTCAGATGTGGAATACGGTAATCGGACTGGACAGATCGCAGTGAGGGACAATCTTCTGCCTGTGAGCATAAGGAAAACCATGTCCCTCCCTTGATGGAGTGCAGCGTTTTCCTTGTGCTGAGATAAGATTGTCCCTAGCTGTGATCCATCCTTATAGTATTGCTGCTCTGAGGAGAAGCAGCGTTATGTAGGTAAAATGGGCGGTAGGGAGACTCTTTATAATTCAGTCCTTTTGAAGTACACATCGTGCAGTATTTTAATAACGCTCTGCATGTTCCAAATATATGAAGAATAATCAAAGCTGCATTTATGTTCACACATTACTATTGTGTTAAAGGGTGGTGTATCATGTTTTAGATCCCAGAAATGTGTAGGCCTCAAATACAATCTCTGCGGGTTGTGTACACCGCATCCAATAGATACTTTGCACCTTATTCACAAAAGAAAAGAGGAGCAATTCTGGAGCAAACCAACTGCACCGTAGAGGACGAATAAACCTATGCAAAACTCTCATAGAACTAAATGGAACTTTTAACTCCTTGAATGCTAGCCAGGTCACCTTTATATGCATTGCAAAGCAACACGTTGGAGGCTTCTTTAGCATTCAAGAGGTTAAAAAGTCCTTTAAATCTTCAGTTTTATTTTTCTCCTAGAGTGTAGTTGGTGTGTTCCAGTTGTGAATAAGGCCACTAGTGTCTGCATTTGAATTCCCCCCTCAGGCTTACTGGTTGGTCCCACAAAGCATCCCCAGCTGCATCGTAAAAGCAGCTCCCAGGAAAGCAACTCGGCCAATAGGGCGCAATCTGTGTGAGTTACCCCTTAAGGGCAAGTGATGTGTCATGACTGTCACGTCTGTCCGGATGTTAAAGGGATAGGAATGTCAGAAAAAAAGTATTAACTATATGGTAGATACAATTAAAAGAGAGTACTTGCACTTATTCGTGTCTCTCAAACCGTTATAGATTGAGAGATATAGGAAAATAAAGTTCTCTGGTCCCTCCCCTTTTTGCTTGATGAGCTGTAAAGCTGTCAGAAGCAGATTCTGGTCACTTGACCAGATGTGGCTCTTCAGCAGCGTGGATATAATGATCTCTAAAGATAAATACTTAATTTGGAACAGTCTACAAAGTGTGCCTGGCTTGCAAGCACACTTTGTAGACCGTTCAAATTAAGTATTTATTTATAAATAGCGTGATTTCATCTCTACTGAAGAGCCTCTTCTGGTCAAATAACTGGAATCTGCAGCTGTCAGCTAGATGGCAGACTTGAGTAAAACAGCCAGGAAAAGGTAACTTTAGTAAGTTATATCTCTCAAACCATAAAGGTCTGAGAGATAAGACCTACATTGATGTTAATCTTTTTTTTTAATGTCTACAATATTAAATCAACTTAAAATTAACCATTACTATCCCTTTAAGGTGACTGGCCCTGGCACGTCATAGACGTTTGTGATCACAGCGCAGCTACATGCCATACTGTGATAATGTATATGTAAAAAAAAAAAAAATGTGCTCTAGTCCTCCAGAGTACCGATCACCAGACTGCGCGGTCCTTAAAGGGATAGTAATACTTTTTATGTTTTAACTTTATTTTGTAGACATTAAAAAAAACATGAAGAATGATATAAGTCTTATCTCTCAAACCTTTATGGTTTGAGAGATATTCACATGCAAAGTTTCCCCTCCCGCCCCTTTTACCTAGTGTAAGCCATCTCTTCTCAGATGTGGAATCCAGTCCATAGACCAGACAGATAACAGCAGGGGACAATCTCCTTCCTATGAGAACAATGAAAGCCCTGCCCCCCTTGACAAGTTTTTCAGGTTTTTCCCTTATCTTAATTGAAGATTGTCCCTCTCTGCAGTCTACCTGGCTGATCAGTGTTACATCAGTAAAAGGGACAGGAGGGGGGATACTTTGTCATTGAATTACTCCTAAACTACAACTCTGACAGAATTGAAATAACACTCTCCAAAGTCCAAATACTATGATGATTAATTAGAGCTGCTTTTATTATGAAACATTACTATCCCTTTAAGGGGTTAAATCAGTGGGATTTTGGCAAATGTATATGTCCCCTGTGACACAGTTGGTATGCTCCAGCATTGCTCATCTTTGTCTTTCTGCACGTGGCACTTGACATCTTTTTCTCAAATGGTTTGCTCCCTCTCTTATGCTCTAGTCAGAGACAAATGGCTTCCTCCTCTCGCATTCTCCTGCAGAAGAACCCTGGTTATTACTGTCACTAGGACATATGTGTTGGTTTAGAATACTTGGGGTTTCTTTTCCCTTTGTATTAATTCCAGTCTTTTCTTATATCTATATCTTTATTTCCAGCTATTTCTTCTATGCATCAATGTACCTATATCAGGGTTTTCAAACTGCATTTCTACAGCTCGAAAACACTCCAGACTTTTTGAGACATCCCCAATTTTGCGCAACTAGAGCAATCATCGGCTTCAAAATTGACTTCAACACTGGTTTAAAATTAGGGACGGGCTTAAAACATGATGCTTTCCACTAGCTGTTGGACTACAACTCCCATCATCCTTAATGGGAGAGTTGATGTCTGACAGCTGGTGGACTCCAAATTGAACACCTCTTCCTTTACTCTTTCTGTGCCAGAGGGTGTCGAATATACCACTCTGACACCCAAAGGATTGAAGCCTACACTGATTTGATCATTTAAGAATGCAGTTTGAATACTGATTTATATAGATCTGGAGTGTTTTAAAGGAGCAATAATGTTTAATTATGAAAAAAGTTACACAATGGAATGGTTTTATTTTAGAGTTTAAAAAAAAAAATGCTTGGAAATGCTTTGTTCAAAAGTCATGTTGGCTCACACTATTTTGGATTCACCTATTTAGTGTGGTCATCATATGGCATTATGTCCATCACTTACGTTGAGTTTAGTCCAAAAACTCCAGCTTTCCCCTCCACTGCATTTAACCCTTTGAGTGCTAGAGGGTTGGATACCCCTCTGGTACTCAAAGGGTTAAAATAATTTGCCTTCAGTTGGTGTTGCTAAAAGTAAAAAAGAGGGGGATGGAGCTGTAATAAGTATTAATTAAGCATTTCCCTGCAGTAGAGGTAGCCTTGATTTACTCAGCAGGGAAAGCCCTATAACGTGTTTTCATAGTAAATGTTTACTGCTCCTTTAAAGATTCCTTTATTTGTTTGTCTCTCTTGATCCATTGCTGATAACACGTATCTGTATGTTGCTGATCACCATGTCTGGGTATCTCAGTACTTCTGTTCCCATGTGTATTCCAGTAGAAATTGTGTGTCCATTTTAGTGCCTACCAGGGAGTGTTGTTGGCATTGTGTAATAGAAATACCCTTTTCTCCCAAACAGTGCTGGCAAGGACGACACATCTGAGTGGTCTGAAGACGAAAGTCCTAAAAAGTCTCTGGGCAGCAATGGTCGGGAGGCGTCACAGGTAGAGGGCGTGCGTGTGCGAGCTCTGTATGATTACACAGGACAGGAGGCTGACGAGCTGAGCTTTACGGCAGGTACAGATTACTAACCCACTCCCTTAACGTCCCTTCCCGTTTCCTTTCCACAGGCACGCTCCCTTCTCCCTACCCGTCCATTCTCCATTACCCAGACTAGGCCTAGTGCATGAATCCGATTAAGGCAAAGCACAAAATATGGGCAGCTGTGCATGGTGCATGCACCCTGCTACCTCCCCCTGCTCCCACCTCTCATTAACATCACACTAATGTCATACAGACACATGCTGCCCTCTCACACAAAGTGATGGATGCGGATGGGCAGTTGCGCATCCGGATTTGCACCATCCTTTGTACTCCATTGATGCTGAATACACACTGGCACCACTGCAATAAAGCACCATAACCTCACACTATCCAGCAAGACAGGGCTGGCAACCTGAGGCCCCTCCAACTTGTGGACCACAATTCCAGTCGTCGGCAGCCAGCCAATGGCTACCTGGGGATGCTGGAATTTGTATTCCATGACAACTGCAGGTTGTGCAGCAGGCAACAGAGACACTTGCTACAGCTGTTCTGCCCCAGGGAGGGCAACCTGTGGCTCTGTAGCCGCTATTGCTCAACATCCTCATTGGACACATGTTGACTGGAGAAGTATTGAAACCTACTGTATGATCATGAGGGCTAACCACTTCTGTTGGGCAGATTTTTCCGAACCACTCTCCTCAATTGCCCCTAACAGTGTGTGTTTTAAAGGAGAACTAAAACTTCCTAATAACCCCTCACATACAAAATTTCTAATTGCACCTATAACTTTTGCCCTTTGATCAACAGATAACATCTTCCTGGATGTCATGTCCATGAAAGAGGACATGACAGCTTGTAGCAGGACCTTCTTGTACATAGTAATCTTCACCCTTCAAATGGAGAGTTATATTTCTCTTTAATTGCCTCTCTGAGTCTTCTTTATATGTTTATTAACATGTAGTCCTATATTTAATTACTTACAGTACTGTAGTTCAATCGCAACTGAAGCTGAAAGGATCCCCTCCCTCCTCTTCTGGCTGCCTCCTATTGAATCTGGAATCCATGACCAGACAGATCGCAGTGAGGGACAATCTTCACTGAGTAAGTATAAGGAAAACCCTGCTCCCCTTGACGAAGGAGGGCAGGATTTTCCTTTTTCTTACTGAAGATTGTCCCTCGCCACTCTCCATCCGGTCCATACTGAGAGGATCAGTGACACAGGTAAAGGGGCAGGAGGGGGATCCTTTCGGCTTGAATTGAGATTGAACTACAGAACTGTAAGTAATTAAATATAGGGCTATGTGTTAAAAAAAAATACATAAAGAAGACTTGGAGCTGCGCTTAAATAGAAGTATAACTATCCCTTTAAGGACCAGAAGGGTGTGCTGTGCATTGTTTTACAATGTGTTGCACATCCCACTGGTCTTAAAATGATTAAGGCGGCTCATGTACTCTGCCTGCTCCCAGCAGCTATCATGTCTGCCTCCATGGATAGGACATCTAGGACTGACTTACGATGTTATCTCCTTGAACAAAAATGCCCAAGGGAAAATTCATAGGGGCATTAGTATTTTCTGGCCATAATAAGCTAAGTGGGGATTATTATTAGAAGGTGATAGTTCATATTTAAAGGGATAGTAACACTTAATATTTAATAAAATTTATATTGTAAGGTTTATCCTCCTGAGTACAACAAGTTACTCCCACTGCTAAGAGATATTTTATTAAAAAGTTATAGTAGCTCAAACTTGAATTTTTTAGATGCAGTATCAATATGGCCTACAATTATACAATGGCGCTGTTTCTACATCATCCTATGGAATGTTCTGGTCAATTGACCATAATCTTCCATAGGTTGATGTAGCTACAGCTCCACTATACAATTTAAGTCCATTGAGATACTGCACCTAAAAAATTCACATTTCAACTGCTATAACTTTTTCATTAAACTCCTCTTATCACTGGGAGTAACACTCAGGAGGATAAACCTTGCAATATAAATGTTACTATATACCAAGTGTTACCGTCCCTTTTAAAGATGTCCATAACTGAGCTCAGGAGGACCGAGGCTTGGAAACTCTGCTCTAGGAGATATGTTGATTAACCTCTTGGGATGCTAGAGGTGTCTCACAATGTGTTGGAGACATCTCTAGCATCTATGTGGTTAAAGGAACCCCAGTTCTAAAATACAACTTGATTAACCCTTTGAATGCCAGAGGGGTACGCAATGCACTGAGCAACCCTCTGACACTTAAAGGGCCGTATGTTCAAAGGGATAACAACAACAACAAAAATATCTTATGAACAACAAAAATAAATAATTGTATGCATGAATTGCATATTTTCTATAGAGTATACAACAAAAAACTAATGTCCGTCGTGTACGACACAGCGCCAGAATTTCCGGGCAAAGGGGCGGGACCAGGGTGTGGCTAAACTATTCTCCAGTGTCCTATAAAAGAAAAGAAAATTTATCATAACAACAAACAATGTCTTGAATGTGAGAAACCTAAAATAATTGAAGAAAACACAACACAAGCACAATTACTATATCTATATACCGACCTTTTTATCGTTGGTTGACATTTTTGTCATTGCATAAGACAATTTAAGTCAGGAATCCTACTTCAATGAAAAAAATGACATGTCTGATCACAATAGACACTCTGCAAATATTAATGAGCCCAACGACACTGTACCGTTACAAATGACAAAAGCTTTTCCTCTACTTCTTTGAACATATGGCCCAAAGGGTTAAATAATTCAGAAAGTATAAATAATTTTATGTCTCTTGATACCTTGATTGCATCCACGTAATGAAATTGTTTCAACATTATATTGGTGTTTACCACTGTAAGCTCTGTTTTTTGGAGTCTTGACACAGTACAATTTGAAATCGTTAAGAAAGATCAAAGACATAGTAATGTATCATTATGAAATAATGATATGCCGTAGGGCTTGTTCTGCTGAGAAAAATGAGGGCACGCTCTCAGTGCTGGGTGGTTATTTCATTCAGACATTTTATAACCACTTGCTTTACATTTTTTTTTTTTTTTTTTTTTTTTACCCTTTAAGAGCCAGATTGATAAGCAAAGCATTGCTTCCCAAGAGCATAATATGTAAGGTCAAATTACCTTTTACTTCTTATTAATTTTTTTAATCTTCCCCAATTTTTGCGCTAATGCCCTTGCCAGCGAGCTCCTGGGATCTGTTTGAAGAAAGCTTGCTGTCATAAAAAATAATAGCAGGTCTAAAATTAAATCCATAAAGAAACTGTGTAAACAATAGTGTAAACAAAACACAGTGCTGCAGGGAGACTGTAACATTGCATTCTATCCTGTTTTGACAGTCTATTGACCAGAAAACTCTCTGGAAACAGAAATCCACTAGTGAGCGTACTGCCAGGGGCTTAAGTGTTTAGATGAAGAAAACAAAAATGAAGTAGTCAATTTGACTTTCCATATTGTGTGCTTGCAGAATATATAAAGCCAAAATCGACTATTCTTTTAAAGGGTACATTTTTTAAATAGAAACTGACCACTAGGTGTCGCTGTTTCATCAGTTCCTGTGGAGCATTTCTGTTGGTAGTCTCTAAAGTTTTCCAAACGCTGAAATAAAGGCATTTTTAAAGGGATTGTAAATTTAATATGTAAGAAAAAATATATTGTAGTGTATATACCCCTGAATAAAACAAGGGTACTCCCACAGAGAAAAGGTGTTCTATTCAAAAGTTATTACAGCTCAGACTTGGAGTTTTTAGGTACAGTATCACAGTGGCCTGACATTGTACAGTGGAGTTTTTGCTACACCATCCTATGGACAGCTCTGGTCCGTTAACCATAAACCTCCATAAGACGTTGTATCATCAGCCCCACTGTAATATATCAGGCTACTGTGATACTATACTTACAAAAAAAAAAAAAAAATGTCAGGTGTAATAACTTTTGAATAAAACACCTTTTCAGCAGTGCAGAGTACCTTTGTTTTCCTCAGAACTGTACATTTCAGCTAATACTATCCCTTTAAAGTTTTGACACTGGTCCAAAGTAGAGTTTAACTAATCAATGTTGTCTTATATTGCAAGTAGATAGAAATGCTACACTCCTAAGAAAATGTGTATGTTGCCAGTCTTTTATCTCCTAGATTTGCTCTGATGAGTGAAATTTACACCAGTCTTAAAGCTCTTTACAGGGTATTATTTAAAGGGATAGTAATAAATCATTTTATCTTTATTTTATTTTGTAGGCATTAAAAAAACATGAAGAACGATATAAGTCTTATCTCTCAAACCTTTATGGTTTAAGAGATATTCACAAGCAAAGTATCCCCCCCTATTCAGGCAGATCAGAAGGGAAGTGCCCAGGTAGACTGCAGAGAGGGACAATCTTCAATTAAGATAAGGGAAAAAGCTGAAAAACTTGTCAAGGGGGGAAGGGCTTTCATTCTTTTCATACAAAGAAGAGTGTCCCCTTCTGTTATCTGTCTGGTCTTATAACCAGATTCACATCTGAGAAGAGATGGCTTACACTAGGTAAAAGGGGCGGGAGGGGAAACTTTGCTTGTGAATATCTCATAAACCATAAAGGTTTGAGAGATAAGACTTGTATCATTCTTCATGTTTTTTAATGCCTACAAAATAAAATAAACTTAAAACGAAGTATTACTATCCCTTTAGGGCCTGGGATGTTAGAGAGATCTCAACTGCATCGCAAAACAATGTGCTTGAGATCTCTCTTGTCCTTGCCCGTTATCGGCTAAGGGTATTTTCTGTTCCAGGAAACAGTGGATGGGACTGGGGGCGGGGTCATGTGAGGAGTGAGGGAACGGCTGTGGGTGGAGCAAAGGATGCATAGGGTGTCTTGCCTAGGGGGGAGCCTGGGATGTAAATCTGGCCTTGAAGTAACGCATGGAGATCTCTAAGATTCAAGAGTTCAAAATCCCCATTTAGATGGGAATATTTATTTTTCACCTATTGCACTTATTTTTCTACTTGAATAAGGCACTGGAGGTGCAATTCAATGAGGGTATGCTCCATAATTAAACATCTGCAACATAAGGAAAATATTACAATCCCAAATATTTGAATGGGACTTTTAACCTTTTGAATACTTCATACAGTGAGGGAAAAATTATTTGATCCCCTGCTGATTTTGTACGTTTGCCCACTGACAAAGAAATGATCAGTCTATAATGTTAATGGTAGGATTTATTTGAACAGGAAGAGACAGAATAACAAAAAATCCAGAAAAATGCATTTCAAAAAAGTTATAAACTGATTTTACTGCATTTTACTGAGTGAAATAAGTATTTGACCCCCTATCAATCAGCAAGATTTCTGGCTCCCAGGTGTCTTTTATACAGGTAACAAGCTGAGATTAGGAGTACTCTCTTAAAAGGGAGTGCTTCTAATCTCAGCTTGTTACCTGTATAAAAGACACCTGTCCACAGAAGCAATCAATCAATCAGATTCCAAACTCTCCACCATGGCCAAGACCAACGAGTTGTCCAAGGATGTCAGGGACAAGATTGTAGACCTACACAAGGCTGGAATGGGCTACAAGACCATCGGCAAGCAGCTTGGTGAGAAGGTGACAACAGTTGGTGCGATTATTCACAGATGGAAGAAACACAAAATAACTGTCAATCTCCCTTGGTCTGGGGCTCCATGCAAGATCTCACCTTGTGGAGTTTCAATGATCATGAGAACGGTGAGGAATCAGCCAGAACTACACGGGAGGATCTGGTCAATGATCTCTAGGCAGCTGGGACCATAGTCACCAAGAAAACAATTGGTAACACACTACGCCGCAAAGGACTGAAATCCTGCAGAGCCCGCAAGGTCCCCCTGCTCAAGAAAGCACATGTACAGGCCCTTCTGAAGTTTGCCAGTGAATATCTGAATGAGTCAAAGGAGAACTGGGTGAAAGTGTTGTGGTCAGATGAGACCAAAATTGAGCTCTTTGGCATCAACTCAACTTGCCATGTTTGGAGGAGGAGGAGCGCTGCGTATGACCCCAAGAACACCATCCCCACCATCAAACATGGATGTGGAAATATTATGCTTTGGGGGTGTTTTTCTGCTAAGGGGACAGGACAGGACAACTTCACTGCATCAAAGGGACGATGGACGGGGCCATGTACCATCAAATCTTGGGTGAGAACCTCCTTCCCTCAGCCAGGGCATTGAAAGTGGGTCGTGGATGGGTATTCCAGCATGACAATGACCCAAAACACATGGCCAAGGCAACAAAGGAGTGGCTCAAGAAGAAGCACATTAAGGTCCTGGAGTGGCCTAGCCAGTCTCCAGACATTAATCCCATAGAAAATCTGTGGAGGGAGCTGAAGGTTCGAGTTGCCAAATGTCAGCCTCGAAACCTTAATGACTAGGAGAGGATCTGCAAAGAGTAGTGGGACAAAATCCCTCCTGAGATGTGTGCAAACCTGGTGGCCAACTACAAGAAACGTCTGACCTCTGTGATTGCCAACAAGGGTATTTTTTGTTCCTATTCTGTCTCTCACTGTTCAAATAAACCTACCATTAAAATTATACACTGATCATTTCTTTGTCAGTGGGCAAACATACAATCAAATCATTTTTTTCCCTCACTGTAATGCGTTATGAAGCATTACACGAGAGACCGCTCTTGTATTCAATTAGTTAAAAAGCATTTTTAAATGGATATTTTATTGTACAATTAAAAGAACAGTAGTTCAAAAAACTAGACTAACTAAAACATTGGATTTGTATCCTTGACTATCACTAACCTGCTCTGGTTGCTCCGGGGGTTAATAATGAACCAACTGCATGGCCAATCCAGTGCTGTCTAATGAAGAGGAGTGAGAAGCAGGCGCCACTTCTGCGTTTGATCAACAACTAGTTCAGCAAGAGCTAAGAATGATGTCTCAAACCCCCCCCCCCTTCCCCCCCAGAACTGGTGCTAGAACCAAAAGCTCCACTCGGACTTTACTGTTCCTAATGCTTAGTATGTAAGTTTATGTAGATCAGGGGTGTCCAAGTTTACTCCTCAGGGGCCAACAACAGGCCAGGATGTAAGGATTTCCCCGATTAAGCACAAGTGAGTTAATCAGTGGCACATTCATTTTCACTGACTTACCTGTGCTTAACCCCATAAGGACCAGTGGCCCAGGGAAGTTACTTTCCCTTAAAGACCGCTTTGATTCTTGCCAGTACACGTGACCTCTTATGTGTACTGCCGAGAAGGGGTCTGAAAGAGACTACTCTGGTGAGAGGTCAAGTTCAGACCCCAAATTTACTTACAGCGCTCCCGCTGAAGCGCTACAAGTAAAAAGTATGTGACGTGCCAGGACCTTCACCAGTCCGTAAGGAAGATAAACCGTTACAGTCCTGGCTCATTGCACAGACCTTACGGGGTTAATCAGGGAAACTCTTACATCATGGCCTGTTGGTGGCTCTTGAGGACTGAACCTGGACAGCTGTGATATAGAGAATGTAAAGGAGCTTATTAGCCAAGCTACATAATGCAGAAGATAATCCTAGTAGCATAGCTCATGAGGCTGAAAGAGCATGTGTATCTGAGTTCATTCCATGCCATATCACCCGTATTAACCCAGAGGAAGGCAAAAAGGGGGAAAAAACAGTTAAGTCCCAAATGGATTTAAAAAAAAAAAAAAAAAAAACCTTCCTGACTCCAAAAGGCAGTAGGATATGTCCATGGATGTCCATATAATCTCATTTTGTGCATACCAGTATTTTGTAATATGTGGTCGTTGATTCGTTGCCATCTTCAGTCTGGTTATTGAGCAAAAAAATTTTGTATACCATGCTGTAGATGGGCGGGTGGACACGGACCAGGGGCTGAATTGTATCTGAGGCAAGTTCCATGAGGCCATCAGTTGTAAACGATGAATATTTTGTAGGTGAAACCTGATAGGGAGTCATTTTTGAGCCATTTACCCAGCAGATCTCCCTTAAATTAAGAGCCACTTAATACAGGGGTACAATTCTCCTTTAATGTCCCTTTAAATTGGATGATGTAACTAAAGGAATAAGTGAAGGATTTGTTTTGGAATGTTTGCTCCTTAGAACAATTGGATTTATCTTCAGTGCAGTCCGTAAGTATCTGGACAGTGATACACGTTTTTTTGTTTTGGTTCTGTCCTTTGGATTTTAAATGAAACAATGACTAAGAGAATAACCTGTAGACTGTCAGCTTTAATTTGCCGGTATTTACATCTATAAATTGTGAATCGTGTAGGAGTTACAGCCCTTTGTATACATAATCCTTCTATTTTAGGGGATGAAAGTAACTGAATAACAATCTTAAAGAGATAGTAATGTTTCAAAGTAAATGCAGCTCCAGTTATTCTTTATAGTTTTTGGGCCATGAAGAGTGTTACCATTCACTGTGATGTGTAGTTCCAGAGTAATTGAATGATAAAGTATTTCCCTCCCCCCTTTTACCTAGTGTAAGCCGCCTCCCCTCAGATGTGTAATCTGGTCGCTTGACCGGACAGCTCGCAGGAAGGGACAATGTTCTGGCTGTGAGCATAAGGAAAACCTTGTCTCCCTTAAAGGGATAGTAATACTTAATATGTAAAAAAAAAATATATTGTAATGTTTATCCCCCTGAGTAAAAAAAAAAGGGTACTCTCACTGCTGAAAGCTGTTTTATTCAAAAGTTATTACAGCTCAAAGTTGATTTTTTTTTTTTTTTTTTTTTTTTTTTTTAGGTGCAATGTCACAGTGGTCTGAAATTGTACAGTGGCGCTGTTGTTACACCATCCTATGGACAGCTCTGGTCCGTAGACCATAAATCTCCATAGGATGGTGTAGCAACAGCGCCACTGTACAATTTCAGGCGACACTGATATTGCACCTAAAAATTCAACTTTAAGCTTTAATAACTTTTGAATAAAACACCTTTCAGCGTGGGAGTACCCTTGTTTTAATCAGGGGGTTAAACCCTACAACATTTTTTTTTTACATTTTAAGTGTTACTATCCCTTTAACAGGTTTTTCCTTATGATCACAGAAGATTATCCCTTGCAGAGATCTATCCGGATAGTCTTGCTGTGCAGCTTTACACAGGTAAAAGGGGCTGGAGGAGGAAAATCTTACTCAATTATGCAGAAAAAAAAATAAGGGGCGCCTATAGTGTTATATCAGATAGATGTATGACCATTAAATATACAATGGATCCACTCACATTTCAACTATGTTGACAATCATACATCTATCTACCTGATTGTCAACATAATTGAAATACGAGTGGATCCATTGTAAATTTATTGGTCATACATCTATCTATCTGATATTACACTATAGGCGTCCCTTCTTGTTTTTCATTTTTTTCTGCATATTACATACTTCCACTTCGTGGATGTGTCGGTAAAGTGGAAAGGCCTGAAGATACTGCTTTTGAGGGGGATGGTTCAGATTAATCCCCGAGGTAACATAGCTGAACAACACAAAAGGGTTGGTGTCAGCCACTTGTTTTGTAAGTGCATTACTTATTGGTGGTGATCACACTTTGAGACGTTAATACGGTAGGAGCGCCTCTTGGTTTTCTTTTTTCTTTGTCTACAACTCTGATGCAATTAATCTGGAACTACACATCGTAGAGAATGATGATAATGTTCTACATGGCCCAAAAACTGTAAAGAATAATTGGAATTGCATTTATTTTAAAACATTACTATCCCTTTAAACAGTTGTTATATTTATTTTTGTTGTGTATTCATTGCATTTGATGACTGTCTGAAGCCTGAAACCCACAGACATCAGAAGAAGCTGGGTGTCTTCCCTGGTGATGCTCTGCCAAGCTTGTACCGCAGCCATCATCTGTTCCTGTTTGTTTTGGGGCATTTTTCCTTTCGGTCTTGCCTTCAGCAAGTGAAACACATGTTTAGTTGGATTCAGGTTGGTGAATGACTTGGCCAGTCAAGAACATTCCATTTTTTGCTCCTGAAATCTCTCCTTGGTTACTTTAGGAGTATGTTTGGGGTCATCATCCTGTGCAAATTGTAGTACCTTCCAATGAGTTGTGAAGCATTTGTTTGTTGTAGTCCTTAAAAAGTTGAACGCAGCGAAAAAAAGTATCTCTCAAACCGCTATGGTTTGAGAGATATCTGCATTTAAAGTTCAATCTTTCCTGCTGTTAGCAGGAGATCCGTGCCGGCCAACACGGAGGCTCTGCAGCAGAGCCGCAATCTCGTTATTTACAACGAATGACTGCATTGGAATGGTCTAAAAAGTGTGTTTGCAAACCTTGGGTGCTACATAAGTTGTTCAATGAGTTGGACACATCTGTAGCATGCAAGGGGTTAACTACATGCTGTTATGACAATGTACAGGCCTTGCTGTCCAGTTGCATCTCAATCTGTTTGTTTCCTAGGAGAAGAGCTCATAAAGATGGGTCCAGAAGATGAGCAGGGCTGGTGCAGGGGACGTCTACTCTCCGGGAGAATTGGACTTTATCCTGCCAACTATGTAGAGGAAGTTGTGTCATGAGGTCAACCAGCCATGCGCTACCTTCAAACTGTGTGTGTGTGCGTGTGTCTGGATCCCCACGGGGGGGATGGACAGACAAAGAACGTTGAATCCTTCTAGCGTATCCATTGCTGCTTTTACCATTATATTTTAGAATATGCAGTTAATGTTTTTTTGTTTTTCTTGAGAAAATGTTCCAAAAAATATTAGGTTTCACATCTCACTGCAGCATTGTGGGGTCAAAAACAGATATCTGGTGTGGAACAGAATGCTCTTGTCCTGGACAGTGTGTGAGAACCTGCGGGAGGCCGGCCCAGTGTCAGAGCGAGCCAAATGTAAACAGCAACACAGCGCTTCCACAACACACAAACCTCGACTGTGACTACTTGACGTGTCTCCTATATTAATCAGCCAATATATTTTTCTTTTCTTTAGAGTAGCTCTTAGTAAATATGGTCAAGAATACTGATTGGTTCTACTCCCTGACATTTAAGATGAAAGAAATACCAATGTTTTATTATGAAAAAAGGCCTATATTGTAAAAATGTACATGCGGAGTCAACAAAAGAACTTCCGCTGCTGGGAGATGGCTTCATTTAAAATCCATTTCAGCTGAAATGTGTCCTTTACCCTTTGAGTGCCAGAGAGGTATCCAACGCATTGCGATGCAATGCGTTGGATACCTCTCTGGCACTCACAGGGTTAAGTACAACCTGCAATTTTGTATGTTGATTATCATCTTTCAGTACACTGCCTCCATGTAATGCAATAGCCACTGGGCCACCTAGTGACTAAATTACAGAATTGCATTTCTATTTTTATAGATTTTGAGCTGTCATAACTTCTGAAAAAAGCATCTCCCAGTAGTCCCCTTGATTCAGTCAACAGGAAAAAAAAATACAATATATATATTTTTTATAATAAATTATTATTATTGCAGTAATATTTGTTTGGAATGAGCCGTGAGTTTTTCATTCCAGTGATAAAGAATAATTTTGGCTTAATCATAGGTTACTTTAACCTCTTGGGTACACGAGAAGTTTCCAATGCATTGCTTCACATGTTGAAGATCTCCCTAGCACCCAAGGGGTTAATTTATGATTAGAAAGTGAATATTCACCTACCACGTTTACCAAAGTAAAATACCTTTCGCCCTCTGTTGTAGCAGCTGAAGGAGGGGTTTAAAAGGAGAAATCACATTTAGTGACCTTTATATGTTTTATGATTTTCTTCTGAACAGAGTTTAAGATGTTAACAGGAGTTTATTGTTACTTTAGAATTTGGGGTTTGGGGGTTCACATGAGGATGAATGGATGGTCTGTTAGGAATATGCCTTCAACTCTGCCTGCCCTCAGGGCTGGATTTCCCAGTAGGTAGGGTAGGCAACTGCCTGACTTTCCAAATTTAGAGGGTTGGTGCCTCAGCTCTGCTGGCCACACCCACTTCTGGAGTTGTGGGTGTGGCCAGAGCTATCTCATTGTCCCTGTGCCAGTTTTATAACCCTTTACTAGGGATCTAGAGAAATCTCTGAAGTGTGTATGCTGCCAGAGCGATCTCAGTGTCCCTTCTCCAGTTTTATACCCCATTACAGGCTATTATTTAACCCCTTGGATGCTAGAGAGATCTCACAGGCATTGTTTCTCAATGCGTTGGAGATCTCTCTAGCAACCAAGGGGTTAAAGCCATTATTTTTTTTGTCCTTCCTTGTTATAGGCCAAGGGTACTTTTTGTTGTAAGAAATAGTGGATGAGTCTGGGGACGGGGGCATGCTTGGAGCTGGGGCTCCTGGGATATAAATCCAGTCCTGTCTGCCCTGGAGAGCGAGAGATTGGAATTGTTACAGGTAATAGAACACATACTGTCCTTAGATGTCATATGGGGGGAAGTACTGTGAGAATGAGTTTTGGAAAAGCTCTTATCAAGTTTTTGTGCTGGGCAAATAAAAAAGTAAAACTAATGCTGAAATACAACTTGCTTTTATATGAGAGCAGGCCTAGTCCATTTTTTGATCTCCAGTGTTTGGGGACCTGAACTCCCATCTTTGGAGATGATAGAAGTTCTTGTCTCCAACATCTGAAGGTCCAACAATAGTCCACCTGTGTATGTGAGTGTATGTTGGAACAGTCTTAAAGGGGAAATGTACTAATTTAATTATAGAGATTTTCCTCCTGCTTAAACAAGGGTACATCACTGCTGAGAAATGTATCCATTCAAAAGATATAACTGCTCATCTATTACAGCTCATATATAAATGCTAGTGAATGGTGCATGGCGTTCCCCGTGTGACTGGCCACACTATGTACGTCCGTAACCCAGTAGACCACTGCAGTGGTGAGTCTCGCTATAGCATTTTTTCAAAGGAGCGGGCAGGGGCTTTGGTTTGCCCTACCCACTCCAGTGAAAATCAACCCTGATTCACTGCATATGGCCGGTCTCTGCCCCCCCCCCCCCCCCCCAATACCAACCCGGGGCATGGCAGACGGGTAACCAGCAAACACTTAGAATTTTATATACATAGATAAAATGTCAACAGCGCCAACTTTTCAATAATGTACTGTATGGGAGAGCTTGAGTCACAAACGGAGTATCCATAGTAAGTAAATGCAACAGCACCACCTGGTGAGCACAGTAAACAATCTGTGTAATTTAAGAATGGCGAGTTTGAGCAGTAAGAACATTTGAATGAAAAATCTCCATGTAGTGAGGGAACTCTTGGTTTTCCCCAGTAGGAAATCTTATATCTTAACTCTTTGAGTGCCATGGGGTACGCAACGCATTGCTTTGCGTTGCATACCCCTCTGGCACTCAGAGAGTTAAATAAAAAGAAAAGCTTTCTGCCTCTGAAAAGTAGATTAATTTGTGTTTTCAACTAGAGGAAGCTATTTTTTCTCTTGCACTCACTTCCTGTCCAGTATTGCAGTACTCCAACATCAACAGGAAACAAAACTACAGAACATGCATATATCTTAATGGAGAAGTGCATCTTAAACCCTAATCTAACTAAAAGATTGATAGAGTGTCCCTGAATTCTTCTAGCTCAGGGGCAACCCAGCTTCATTGCTGATTCCATGCTATATTCTGCAAACAGCCTCCAGCTTTGGTTGGACACAGAGGCGTAAATAGAAGCCTCCGGGCCCTGGTAACAAGAAGTGCCACGGGCCCCCCCCACCCTCACCCCACAATGCCCCCTCTCCTACCTGTAGCTCATGCGCAGTCCTCTTAGTAATGCAAAGTGCTGGGAGATGATGTCATCTCCCAGCGTCTGCATTACTACAGCGCCAGCGTAAGATTGCGGGCGCCAGGCGGAGGGGTCGCAGGGGGAGGCCGGGCCCCTGGAGTGCACGGGCCCGGTCGCAGGTGCGACCCTTATAGTTACACCACTGGTTAGAGATACTGTGGGAGCTGGGACTGACTTCTCAATCTCCTACAGAACCATGTGCCTGCTCAGACCTGAGGTCTCAAGGACTTTCTCCTCCTATCAAGAGCACTTGTTCTATAGGACCTAGAGACATCAGCCCTAGCTCCCTCAGCACCAATCTCCAACCAGAGCCTGAAGTTGGAGGCTGCTTTCTCCTAGTCTTCAAAATACAGAACAGGATCAAATATGCGACTGGGTAAGTATTAACTCTTGAGCTGCTGGAGCAACTTAAGCTTAGGGAGATGTGTCCAATATTTAGTTAGATTAGGGGTTTAAAGGGATAGTAATAGTTAATATGTAAAAAAAAAAAAAAAAAAAGTTATAGGGTTAATCCCCCTGAGTAAATCAAGGGTAATCCCACTGTATAAAAGTGTTTTTGTTCAAAGGTTATTACAACTTAAACCTGTTTTTTTTTTTTGTTTTTTTTGTTTTGTTTTGTGCTGTATCTCAGTCGCCTGAAATTGTACAGTGGCACTGTTTCTACACCGTCCTATGGACAGCACCGGTCAGTTGACCATAAATCTCCATAGGGTGGTTTAACAACAGCGTCACTGTAAAGTTTCAGGACACTGAGATACAGCTCAAACTTGAATTTTTTTAGGTGCAGTAATTACACACACCTTTCAGCAGTGAGAGTACCTTTTTTGTTTATTACTCAGGGGTAATAAACCCTACAACATTTTTTTTTTTTTTTTTTTTTTTTTAGAGTTTAAGTATTCCTATCCCTTTAACCCCTTCATGACCCTTGACGGTCATAGTACATCATGGGTCGATCTGAGTTAACGACCCATGACGTACTATGACCGTCATGGAATTCCGGGCTCCCCCCGCAACTGTACGCCGTTCGGGGAGTCCGGAATCTAAAGGAAAAATTAAAAAAAAAAAAAAGCTCCGTGGTCCTTTAGTGACCGCCGCATGCCTGAGTGGCCGTCGTTAAGGTTTACTTTTCCTTTAAGTTCTGTCAAGGCCTGAAAGCATTTATATATATTATCTGTGACTGTATCAACCTCACCTCAGATAAAAGAACCTGTACTTTAGTGTTGGTGTTTCTTTAAAATGAAAGGTGGTTAAAGTGTTGTGCCATCACATCATACAAGTGACCTTATTGTGAAAGATTTATTTTGTATTTAAAAAATAATAATAATAAAAAACATATTGTTTTTACCCACAGTTTTATTTCTTGCAATTCTTTTGTAATCTAAGAAAAGTATGCATGGAACCTTAACCCGTTAAAGACACATGACTGTCCAGGACCGTCATGGGTAGATTCCACTTAAGGACCAATGACGGTCCTGGACTGTCATGGGATAAATGATAGCAGAGTGCCTCCGTGCACGCTGCTATAATTTATTCCAGGCTGAGAGTGAACGCTTCGGTACAGGTGCGTTCAGTCTCAGCCCTTCTCAGTTTTGCCAGGTCATGTGATTGCTGAAGCAGCGATCACATGTACCGGCATTCTCAGTGAATGAGACAGTATGATTCACACACTGTCTCTGAGTCTCTCCTCTACCCGTCTGTCACTTACCAGCAAAGTAAGGGACAGAGAAGTAGGGAGGAGACTACTGGTCTAAAAAAAAAAAAAAAAATTAGCAGCTGGGGGTATTAACCCCTTCACTGCTGTGCTGCAGGCTGTCTGTAAGCAGGTCAATTTTTGACCTGCTAAAATCAACTTTTATTAAAAAAAAAAAAAAGTCAGTTACCGAAAGTGGAAGTGTGATTGTTGTGGGGCCATGTAATACATTTATATACACCGCCAAATGTAATCAATAATAAAAGTGGGAAAATAGGGTGGGAAAAAGGGACATGGGGATTTTCACCCGGGGGGACATTGCCCACTTAAAACTGCCCATTTTGTAGGTATGACTGACTGGTCATACCTTTCATGCAGGCTCCATAAAAATGTAACCATTGCGCCCAAATGATCTCAAGAGAAAAAAAAATGGCGTTTTTTTTACTTTTTTTTTTTTTTTACATTTTCTTTAATTTTACTAAAATAAATGGTGGGCTATCCATATAAGTGTGGTATCAAAAGAAAGCCCTGTTTGTGCGTAAAAAAACTGTGTATAATTTTCTTGGGTAAAATAAAGGAATTAGAGGGAAAACACTATTGAACAAAGAAATAGTCAAAAAGGTCAGAATTGCTCCGGTCCTTAAGTGAACTCCACCTCAGATTTTCCCGGTCGTTAAGGGGTTAAAGGATTTGGCAAATATTATTAAGAAACCCCCCCCCCCCGTATATAATTGGGCTTTTCCTACTGCATAATACACACAGGGCCAATGAGGGGCGCCTGCCATTTGGATTTTTTTTTTTTTTTAAATATTCTTTAAAAAAAAAAAAAACTAGCCGCCTCGCTGGCTGCAACGGCAGCACCCACTCACATTGCCCTCACCCCCCCCCCCCCAGTCTTGTACCTGATGGCGCTCCCTCGTCGGCTCTGTAGGAATGCAGAGCCCTGGGAGATGACATAATCTCCCAGCGCTCTGCATTCCTGAATAGGAGACCGCGCGGGAGCTCCATCAGGTGCAAGACTGTGCCAAAGGAGGCACATACAGATCTCCTACCACGGAGGTAGGAAACGGACAACGGGGGAAGGCAATGTGAGGGCAATGTGGAGCTAATGGGGGCAAGTTGGAGCCGATGGAGGGCAATGCGGAGATGGTGGGGGCAAGTTGGAGCTGATGGGGTGGGGGACTATGTGAGGGCAATGTGGAGCTGATGGGGGGCAATGTGAGGGCAATATGAAGCTGAAGGGGGGCAATGTGAGGGCAATATGGAGATGATGGGGGGGCAACGTGGAGATTAGGAGCATTGTGGAGGTATCCAATGCAGATGGTCCACGGGGGGGGGAGGGGGGCGCTTCAAATTTCTGTGCCTACAGGCTCCTGAGATGTAAATCCAGCCCTGAATACACAGGTACTCACATTGTTGGTAGTTCCTTTATAAAAAAAAAAAGAAAAAAAAAAAAGCTTTCATGTAGCTAGTGACTCATCTCTCCTAAAGAATGTATAGAATGTAACAGAATTACTGTCTGGACACCAGATTGCTACAGTTTGAACAGTAATAATTTGTGAATGAAACAAATCCGGGCTGTAAGCATCCTTGCTTTAATCAACAGGAAAAGCCCACAGTATGCATTTACATAATGAAAGCTTGCTACTGATTAAAATGAACACTTAGAAGTGAATTGGGCTGACATAATATAATTTGTATGCAAAAGTTATTCATATCTACTTCACTAAAATATAATGCAAAACTTCATTTTAACACTCTTAAAGTGTTAGTAATGTCTGAAAAAAACTTTTTTGCATTTAGAAGAGCTTAAAAAGCTGATCTAAATGCAAAAAAACGTATCTCGCAAACCGCTATGGTTTAAGAGATACGGGCATTTAAAGTTTGATTTCTCCTACTGACAGCTGTAAAGCTGTCAGCAGGAGATTCGTGTCAGTCGACACGGAGGCGCTTAAGAAGTGCCGGGATCTCCTTACTTACACGGAATCCCTTCATTGGAATGGTCTAAAACATGTGCCTAATGTTCAGGTACACGTTTTAGACCATTCCAATGAAGGGATTCCGTGTAAGTAACAAGATCCCAGCACTTCTCAAGCTCCACCGTGTCGACCGACACGAATCGACTGCTGACAGCTTTACAGCTGTCAGTAGGAAACAGCGAACTTTAAACGCCCATATCTCTTAAACCATAGCGGTTTGAGAGATACGTTTTTTGCATTTAGATCAGCTTTTTTAGATCTTCTAATTGCAAAAAAAGTATTTTTAGACATTACTAACACTTTAATCAAATATTTAGTTTAGTATTATTTGTGCTGTTCAGGGGAGGGCTGGCAACTTGTGGCCCAGGGGGCAAATTGAGTGAAGTGGCCCATTTCCATATTGCTCACGCCCACTGTCCCAGCCCACCCCCTTTTGTTAATGTTAAAATTGGCATTAATGTTGTGAAGTAAGGCAACTGATACCACAGAGCTTACAGCTGAAATGAGGCTACACTAGTGCGCTACTACAAAGCTTACAATTTAAGTAATACTACACTATTTATACTATAGAGCTTACAAGGGAATGGGTTATACTACTAGTGTACCTCCATTTGGATTGCTCCTCTGTGGTGTCGTTTGTGTAGCTCCATTTCAATTGTAAGCTCTATGTTATCACTAGTGTAGCTCCATTTACAGCAGCGATTGGGAGATTTAGTGAGGAGTAGTGACCCACCAGCCCAGACATATGACCGGCCCAGGGGGCAATTGCCCCCCTGCCCCCCAGGCCAGCCCTCCCCTGGTGCTGTTTATAATTAGATAAAAGCTAAGGGGAGTTAATTTCTTGTGATTTGTGCCCACTCTTCTTTTAGTCAGACTGTTATCTTATCTCAGCCCATCTGCAGACATCCTGGATAACTACCTCTGATTGATGTGATACTTGGTGCCCTGGAAAAGGCAGCAATGGCTGCTCCCTCACTAGATTAGACTATATTGTCTGCCTCAGATGCTAGCATGGAGTATAGAATATTTAAAGGGACTCTGTCACCTAAGCAATTTTTCATTTTGAAAGAGCTTCCAAAATTACTTATATGTTGAATTAGCCATTTATTTAGAAAATTAGTTTTCAGTTACTTAAATGTATAGATTATCCTAAGTAAAGCATGCCATGCAGGCCCTTTCTGTCTTATGCTCTACATTACCTCCCAATCTCATTGACACTCCTCAGCAATGCATTGCCCACCTCCCTTAGAAATTAAATGGTTAAGTGGCAGTGAGTGGGGGAGGTAATGTTGGCCTAAGACCGGAAGTGCCTTAACCCCTTAAGGACCAGTGACGTTTCTGCGATTTCCTTGCCTAAAGCTCCAGTGGTGGTCCCAGCACATCAAATATTTTGTGCTTACAGTGCTCCTGTGAGGTCTGAAATTGACTGCTGCAAGAGCAGACCCCTATATGGCGCACCAGAACATCATGAGTCGTGTGCCAGCATGCCAAACGTCCTCTGTGCAGTCCTTAACCACAATCCATCCCTAGGATCTCTGGTCCTTAAGGAGTTAATTAGCATGAGCTAAGCAAACTATACTTCAATGCGCTGGATGCCGTTCTGTACTCAAAGGGTTAAGAGTCAAATCATCAAGGTAGTGGCTCACAATCATGGCCACAGGTATCAATAATTAACACCTTAATGTCACATGACATGCCAGCGCTGTCACGCTGTTCTGGACATTAAGGACTGGTGATGCCACATTGCTATCCCAGAATTCACTGTGCAAAAAAAAGCACTGTAGTCTTCTAAGGCTGCCCACCCCCAGACTGGGTGGTTGTTAAGGGGTTAACAGATGAAAGCTTTTCACATTGAGTGCCCTTCAGGTCTCTTGAAGCATATCTGCACACAGGGGCATCAGTAAATCAGTCGATTCAGCCTTTCTGGGGCTGGATTCTGTTGCAGGTGATAAAAGTTACCTCCCATTTTATCAAATATTTTCCTATTGAAGTCTATGGGGAAACCTGGAGATAAAAGCAGTGATAAAATTAGCACCTGCAATAGAATCTAGCCCCTGGATTTCATATCCCTCTGTGGTAATGATAGAACTACCTGTGCTTATATTAGGACATTCTTATAACCTGCTTCTCTTGGAACACAGTAATGATGTCATCAGGAAGGAGTGACTAGCCGTAGAACAGGCCCTTGTGCTGCTGTTTGTCCTCAGAAGCCTCTCACATTTTGTAAGTGAAGAAGACAGAGGTAAGCAGTGCTTGCAAAAGGAAACTGTAATTGAGAAAATCTTGAGTTATGTGATGCCATTGAGGTACCCAGGGAATTGCCTCTGGCACTCAGATGGATAAATCCATAGATGACTTGGGTACAACATAATTTTTCAAAGGGATCATAATTTTTGAGTGTGTGTGGTTCACAACAGGTGTGTTGCACGCATATTGGCCACAAAATATACTGTGTGACACTTTCACAAATATAGTTATTAAAGGTAATGTGACCAGATCTCCATTTTAATGCAGGGAATCTGTGAAAAACACACGACACGGATGTATGGGTTCCTGTGCAGTCCTGCAGAATTTTTATAAGAATTCTGCTCGTTGTTTTCATACATGTCATAGTAACTACATTTGTCTTTTTTCAGTCACAACTTAACCCTTTAAGTGCCGGAGGGGTATCCAATGCATTGCGTTGGATACCTCTCCGGCACTCAAAGGGTTAAAGGCTGGGAATCACTATTTTAACCCTTTGCATATTAGAAATGTATCAGACTTGAAAATGGAGATCTCAACTCTCCAGCTGGTTAATAGGAAAATGGATATAAGAGAGAGTGCCTCTTCTAATGGGCCACATGAATTGAGTCCACTCTTTGGTATCTCATCTACTTATATATATAGGTAAGTGAACTTTTTGTCCTTTTTAAATGAATCCTGTTCTTCTACATTCTTGTTCTTTTACAATGCTTTTTCCTCATAATAAAGAGAATCCAAGTGTAATTTTTCTTTGTTGTCATATTTAACTAAGAGAATAATCTTTGTCAAGTGGACCCTGGCGGTGTTACATTGCGACGAATGTATGCAACCAAAAGTGGAGAAATTCTGGAGCAAACCAGTTGCAGAGGATGGAACAAAAAAAATAAATAAAAATGCAACGCCTTGATTGTCAGCAGACACAATAACTTGGAGACCTCTATAGCATTCAGTTGATTAAACATCCCATTTAACACAGTGCCAAAGGCTTGGGGAATGATTTGGACCTTGGAGGCCGAACACCTTTTCAGCTTTTATTGCTGTTGTTTAGGTATGATTCTTATAGATAATTTTCTGGTTTTATATGGAAAATTATATATTTTTTCAGAACAAAATCTGCTTTTTCACGGTTCCTCACACGAAGCAACAAGCTATGATGTCATACATGCAAGAAAAGTAATGAAAATCATTATTTTGAGAATTCAATACTATCAAATATGTTTGTTAGTTGTGAAAGTTTATTTTTCACTTTTTGAGTGCCAGAGGGATACACAACGCATTGCTTTGCAATATGCTGCGTACCCCTCTGGCACTCAAAGGTTTAAAAACAGCGAATAGCCAAAGCAGAGTTTCCAAATATGCCGTGTTTTTCCTACAACATGGCCTGCACAGACCCTCATTAACATAAGCTCTAAAGGGTGTTTTCAACTTTAGCAACTAAACTGCACATTCCATTGGTTACATGGGAAAACTGCCCTAAAACAGATCAGTAACTACATCTAAGCATATATTTTCTGGAAGCAGACTAACATGCACGTCAGAAAAATCATTTACACAAAATGATGAAGCAAAGAAATATTTAAAGTGTTAGTAATGTCTAAAAAAAACTTTTTTGCATTTAGAAGAGCTTAAAAAGCTGATCTAAATGCAAAAAACCGTATCTCTCAAACCGCTATGGTTTAAGAGATACGGGCGTTTAAAGTTTGCTGTTTCCTACTGACAGCTGTAAAGCTGTTGGCAGGAGATTCGTGTTGGTCGACACTGTGGCGCTTGAGAAGTGCCGCGATCTCGTTATTTACAAGGAATCCCGTCATTGGAATGGTCTAAAACGTGTGCCTGTAAATGAAGGAATTTGGAGATTTTTTTTTCTCCCCTATTGTGCAGTTGGTTTGCCCCAGAATTGTTCCATCTTCCCTTTATACACAAGGCCCATTATGAACAAACTCCGGTGTTTTATTCTTGTACGGAAAATGTTCAATAGTCACCTGTGAGAGCAAACTCTTATTCAGAAGAGGGGGGGTGGAAGAGAATCTGTCTGCGATCATGTTAATTACTTGGTTATTGGGCATTTAAGTGGATATACAAACACTCCAACTTCCTGATGTGGGCAAGAACAAGGGTAGTACTTATTGAGAAGCTGCAGTTGCTCTTCCTAAATACCCCTGTTGAAAAACCACTTTTAAAGGGTTAGTTATGGCTCAATATATTCTACGGTTCGATCATTCATTACAGTGTTTAGTAATACTCTCCACGATCTGCAATGTTCATAGTGCTCTAGTTTTGATTAAATTATGTTATAAAGTTTGCCCCCTGCCCCTTTTCAGTACATCATTACACTGTCCTCAGAGCTGAAAGCCAGCTGGGATGGATCACAAGAGACAATCTTCTGTCAGTATAAGGAAAAACCTGCTGTCTTTCGCCAAGGTGGGGCAGGGTTTTTCTTATATTGATAGACATTAGATTGTCCCTCGTTGCGATCTGTCTGGTCAAGTGACCGTATTTCAGATCTGAGGGGAGGCTGCTTGATGTATGTAAAAGGGGCGGGAGGGGGAAAGTTTATATTATAATTTCATAGAAACTAGAACGATATGAACATTGCTATACACTACATTCCTCCCAAGTGTCCCTCTTTGAGACCCAAATCCCTCTGTCCTCTTTCCTATGCTGGTGTCCCTCTTTTCAAGATATCAGTCTGTGTGATGTGTATATAAGTGTATCAAATTGCTTCGCATTAATGTTTGTATAAACATCAGTATATGTGTTTATAAATTATTCTGTGTAAATAAAATATTTGGTTTTGCGCTAAATCATTTATTCAGATACAAAAAGAGAAGTCAATAGGTCACAAAATAATCTAAAAATGCTTGGAAATGTCCTGCCCATTGGACCCACCCCCAGCAACATCACCTAAAGTAATAGTGTCCCCCTTTAGCTATTTGAAATGTTGGTAGGTATGTACACTATAGGGAATGATTGAACCTTAAGTTATATTGAGAGATTACTATTCCTTTAAAAAGCTCTGGGTCGTCTGTTAGGTCAGAGGAGAAAAACAAATTTTCACAGTAGTTTTTTCTGGTCACGGTTTGGCATTCTCTTACTTGTGCTGTCAATAACCAACAAGAGATACATGTCCGCATATACTAAAAGTTGGCCCATAAAAATCTACAGAACGACCAAATCCATCTGCTAGTCTATTGAATACACAGAGTATTAACAAATTAAGGGGATACATTTTCCTCTGCCATTTCAGCTCCAACAAAAACCACTGTTTCCAAAAGAAATTAGAAAAAAAAGCTTACCTTTGAGGTACTGGATGGCAACAAACAAAAAATAAATCTGTATAGAGGCCGAAACCATTATCTTTGTTCATCAAAAGGAAAGGCTGTGACCACTCCCCCACCCACATACAGTCTGAGCCTTGTCCTGCTGGTAGCCACAAAACCACACATATGATGCCCTTCCCATCTTGTCCCACTGGTAGCCACAAAACTGCACATTAGTTTTAATTAATATGATGATCTGGTCTCCGTATCACTTTATATATTAATGGAAACTATATTGGGTGTCTATACCTAAAACTATGGCTAATGGGAGACTCTAGTACAGGACAGGTGCCTACCTTTGAGATGCAGGACCAGGATTGAGCTGTTTATGGTTCATAATAATATGTCTACCAGTGGGACAATGGAACAGGACTGGGGTCTCATTGTACAGTATACATGATTATATGGCTCCGGAACAAGGCACTGGGGTGGCATCTTATGTTTGGTTTTGGGGCTACCTTTGGGACAAGGCTGAGAAGACATCTTTGCCATTTTCTTTGGTACTGTTGGTTCACATGCTATTTAGCATTTAAAGCTGATACACACTAAAGAGAGAGAAAAAAAAACTGCAACATGAGACTGTTACGTGGTTTTGTGAAGCCTATGCACATAACTCGTACAATAACCCTACCAGCAGACTCGCTCCGGGGAAAGGTTATAGATTCTGTTCTGAGTTTTTTTTTTTTAAAACAAACTACAGTTTTACCTGATACAATAGAATCAAGTCCCTGCTGTTTCAGAATACTGTTTCAAATGATAAATATTCAGCTCCATAGTGCATCAAGGGTCCTATGTTGGGGCAAACCAACTGTCACGCCAAAAAAATGTTTTCTATTCATTAAAAATGAAAATATTACTTTACATTATGGTTTTATTTGTGTACTACTTTATTACTTATAAGATTAGAAGTTATTTAGCGGACCTTTTCCATGGCTGGTCTGAAGTTGAACATACTTGAACACCACTGGGGTTTTCAATAAAGGTACAAGAAAAAAAAAATGTTTTATATCATCTCTGATTAAACCTGTAAGTTAGGTAGGGTGTGGTTGCTCAGTTTTCTGGGACTCAAATGTTTGATTAAATAGATAGAATGTCCACGCTCCCTCCCACATACCTCCCAACATTTCAAACAGAAAAAGAGGGACACTTCTGACTTAGGTGGCGTTTCTGGGGGCGTGGCTGATAAGCGGGGCATTTCCAAGAATTTTTAGGTTACTTCTTGACCTAGCTCCACCTCTTTGTATAACTGATTAATGATTTAGAACAAGATCAAAGTATTTTAATTACACAGATTCATTTATAAACACATATATTGAAGAGTAACAACACATTTATGTAAGGTTTATTGCTGTGGAGCAATGTAATACACAGCACACAGTCTGATCTCCTAAAAAGAGGGACAAAAGGGTAGAAAAGAGGAGTGTAACGGTTTGTTTGACACACAGACAAGTGGTTTAGGATAAAACACAGTTTTATTGAAATCACAATAATAAAATAACCTTCACAGGTCCTGTAGTATATCAGCAGAATAATACAGACACACGACAGGTTATATATACACATATGCCTATACAGGTCCAGCATAAACATAAAGTCCACAACAGTCTATACGGACACAGGTCAGGCTAATTATAATGGATTCCCAGGAGCAAGGTTCTGCGTGGTTTACTGATCTTCTTAGAGTGTGAACAGTCCCATGTGAAGAGAGGTCTGTGATGGGGCTCTCTGCATATAGACAGCTGAAGGATACGTAACGCCCTGAGACAGATCAGCAGACTTTCGGGAACTGCTTAGGTAACAAAGGGAACAAAGTCACATTAGGTACTGCCGTAGCAGTAACGGGGACCAGGCCACTTGCACTCTGCTGGAGCAGTAACAGAGGCAGACACATGCACTTAGCAGAAGCAGTAGCAGAGACAAACCGGTGGCTCACCGCCGGTGCAGTAACGGAGTCAGACACTTGCACTTCGCAGAGGCACAAACGGAGACTAGGCCTAAGGCAAACTGCCATAGCAGTAACGGAGACAGACACTTGCACTCTGCAGAAGTAGTAACGGAGGCAAACCGGTGGCTCACTGCTGGAGCAGTAATGGAGGCAGACACTGGTACTTTGCAGAGGCAGTAGCGGAGACTAGGACCAAGGTACACTGCTGTAGCAGTAATGGAGACAACCAATTGCACTCTGCAGAAGTATTAACAGAGGCAACCCGGTGGCTCACTGCCGGAGCAGTAACGAAGGTAGTTACTTGTACTAGCAGAGGCAGTAATGGAGACTAGGCCCAAGGTAAACTGCCGTAGCAGTAACGGAGGCGGACACTTACACTCTGCGGAGGCAGTAACGGAAGTGAACCGGTGGCTCACTGCCGGAGCAGTAACGGAGGCAGACACTTGCACTCTGCAGAGGCAGTAACGGAAACTAGGCCCAAGGCAAACTGCCGTAGCAGTAACGGAACTGGCCGCTGATACTCTGCAGTAGGAAATGGACACAATTGCCAGACAGTCAGAATGTCGCCTAGGCGACACAGCACAGGCCGGGTCGAATCACGGAGCAGGAACGTCAGCCAAGCCGGGTCGGTACACAAGAGCAGGAACGTCAGAAGAATAGTCAGGCAATCCGGGTCGGTACACAGGAGCAGCAGACAATATGCAGAGTAGTCAGGCAGGCCAAGTCGGTACACTGGGAATCACTGAGCAGAAATAAGCACTGGCGCAGGAACACCACGAAAGGGTGACCGAGGGGTGCCAATAGCCCAGTATATAAAGGTCATACTGGGCAGGACAAACACGGTAGCCAATGGGCGCTAAGCACAGGATAGACTGACAGAAAAATAAAAACAAAAAGAGCACGGGCACCATGATACAGAGGGATTTGAGTCTCAAAGAGGGACTGTCCCTCCTAAAGAGTGACACTTGGTAGGTATGATCCCATTGAATACATTAGTCACAGAGCCTAGCAACTGATATATTGTAGAGTGACTGCTGTCTGAGCACTAAAATCTAAGCCCCTCCTCTCTTGCTGTGAACCAGTTTACAGCTTGCTTCTCTTCCTGGAACTCCCCTGGGGCAAAACCAACCAGTATGGATGCGGCATTATAACCCTGATAGCTCTGGCAGTGATTGGTTTACTATTCGTGCCTCCTGCAACCCTAGACACACACCTGGGCACTCCAAGGTTAAAAGGTTATACATACAACTTCCAAACAAGCTGCTTAAAGCATGTTCGCTTCTATTATAGACCCCTTGAAATTCTCCAAGGACACCCAAATAGTTTTATGATGAGCACCAATGTTTTCACTCACCTTCTTCTCCAAAAGAGCAGATGGGTTCTACACACCAGTTCATTATGAAGTTAGACGCCAGTTTATAATGAAGTTATCAGTAACAAACAGATGAACCTCCAACACAGCAAACAGCGGAATCTCCATTAAAACTGTGCTTAAAGGGATAGTAATGTCAGAAAAAAAGTATTACCTATATGGTAGATACAATTAAAAGAGAATACTTGCACTTATATGTATCTCTCAAACCATTATGGTTTGAGAGATATAGGAAAATAAAGTTCTCTGCTTCTGACAGCTGTAAAGCTGTCAGAAGCAGATTCTGGTCACTTGACCAGATGTGGCTCTTCAGCAGCTCCAATATAACGATATCTAAAGATAAATACTTAATTTGGAACGGTCTACAAAGTGTGCCTGGATTGAAAGGACACTTTGTAGACCGTTCCAATGAAGTATTTATTTCTAAATAGCGTGATTTCAGCTCTGCTGAAGAGCCTCTGTCTGTTCAAATGACTGGAATCTGCAGCTGTCAGCTAGATGGCAGACTTGAGTAAAACAGCCAGGAAAAGGTAACTTTAGCAAGTTATATCTCTCAAGCCATAAAGGTTTGAGAGATAAGACTTAAATTGATGTTAATCTTTTTTTAATGTCTACAATATTAAATCAACTTTAGTAAAAAAACTGGATGGCCAAGTTGATCGCCTTTACAATGAAGGAAAAAGTCTGAGCCTCCAGCCCCACACCATTATTTTAACTGGGACTCCTCTGTCTGGTGTGTTGTGGGTTTATCTGTTTCTTTTGGTGAAATTGTTATCTCTGTGTTTGCTTTGTTCCTTACCTAATTTGTATAATGAACACCAAAATCCAGGGAGGGGCTTATTCCATTACATGCTTGCATTACAAACGGATTATTCCTTCTGCATGCTAAACGCTATCCTGTCCTTGTCTGTCTCGCTGGATCAGGACTGACTTTAGAGCACAGACGGCATAATCACATATAACGATGATCTGCTCTGCGACTAACGCATACCTCCCAAGTGTCCCTCTTTAGGAGGGACAGTCCCTCTTTTAGAACAAAATCCCTCTGTCCCTCTTCCCCACCCTGATGTCCCTCTTTTTAGGAGATTAGACTGTGTGATGTGTGTATCACATTGCTCCACAGTAATAAAATTCACATTTATGTTTGTTTAAACATCAGTATATGTGTTTTTACATTAGTCTGTGTAAATAAAATACTTTGGTCTTGTTATAAGCCACTTAGGTTACACAAGGAGGTGTCAATAGGTCACCAAATAGCCTAAAAATCCTCTATAATGCCCCACCCACCAGCCACGCCCCCAGCAATACACCCTAAACCACAAATGTCCCTCTTTGGCAAATTGAAATGTTGGGAGGTATGCTAACGTATCCACGAGAAGCCAGGGGGGACCCTCTATCCAGTTACTAATCATCAGACTGCCACGTAGGTAAGCAATGCCACGCTCTGGCACATAAAGGGTTAGTCAGTGAAATTAAAAAAAAAAAAAATAATAATAATAATGTAATAAGTTCATCATCTGAAGTTCAAAAATAAATAAAGAAAACCATGAATCTTTCAACAACTAAAATATCACATAAACCTATAATTTGAATTTTAGGGTTTATCCTCCTGAGTAAAGCAAAGGTACTCCCACCGCTGAAAGGTGTTTTATTCAAAAATGATTGCAGCTCAAACTTGTATTTTTTAGGTGCAGTATCATAGCAGCCTGAAATGGAAAAGTGTCGCTGTTGCTACAGTATCCTATGGACATAGGATGGTGTAGGAACAGTGCCACTGTACAATTACAGGGCACTGTGATACTGCACCTAAAAAAATTAAAGTTTGAGCTGTAATAACTTTTGAATAAAACACCTTTCAGCGGTGGGAGTTCCCTTGTTTTACTCAGGGGGGGGTAAACACTACACTATATCTTTTAACATATTAAGTAGTATTATCCCTTTAAAGGGATAATAATGTTTCACAAAAACAGCAGCTCTAATTAATCTTCATAGTATTTGAGCCATAGAGAGTGTTATTTCAATACTGTCAGAGTTGTAGTTCAAGAGTTATTGAACGATAAAGTTTCCCCCTCCCGCCCCTTTTACCTAGTGTAAGCCCCCCACTCCTCAGATGTGGAATCTGGTCTGTGGACCAGACAGCTCACAGCAAGGGACAATCGTCTTACTGTGAACATAAGGAAAACCCTGCCTTCTGACAGGTTTTTTCCTTATGATCACTGAGGATTGTCCCTCTCTGTGATCCATCCGGACAGTCTTGCTGCAATGAGGTGAGCAGTGTTACATCAGAAAAAGGGGCGGGAGGGGGATATTTTATCATTCAATTACTCTTGAACTACAACTCTGACAGTATTGAAATAACACTCTCCATGGCCCAAATACTATGAAGATTAATTGGAGATGCTTTTATTGTGAAACATTACTATCCATTTAATGTAAAGTGAATTTTTAGTTGGCCCCTATGGTGCACAGCTGGTTTTGCCCAGGATTACTTCATATTTCTTTTGAAGAGAGTTCCCAAAACATATACACACAACTAAGCCAAATGCAATCTGTCATCTTGTTGCTTTTTCAACCTGGAACTTATAATAATGTTGTAAACAAAATAACAAGAAGATACAAGTACAACAGATTCTTTTAAATAAACGTTATTGTTGTCATCAATGAAGATGAAATACAGTTCTATATGTTGCAGGAGTCTCTATTTTGGCACAAAATGGAGTTTACATGTCTTCCTGAAATTAATACTACATTAAAGAGAGTCACCTCCCCATTTTGAATTTATATATTCTAAAAGCCACATTTCCTGTACTTTTTATTAGTATTTTATTTTTCTTTAATATCACAGTTTTCACACTTTAATGAAGGTCTTCAGGGCTGCTTCTTAGAGACGGCTGTAGGGGGAGCTCTGCTTTGATCACATCTGATCGGGAGAGTGGAACAAGGTACCACTATCGCTACTAAGGAAAAGAATAGAGACATGTTAGAGAGTTCTCTCCAATCAAATGCTTCTCAGGGTTAATATAAACACAAACATGTACGTAAGTGGCCTGGTTAGTGCATTGAGTCTGTGTGGACATGTTGAAGAAAGGTCTCTATGGCAAGCTCCTGTGTGATCTGGGTGCAAGGGGTAAGAAGCACAGAGTCCCATCCTTCATCTTACCACCTGGGCTCAGTGTGAGTGCTACAGCAGATTGCAGGTCACATTTTTCTACAGGGTTCACTTTTTAAAAGTTGCATGCAAAATACAGTGCGACTACAGGGAGCAGTCATGTTGCCTTGATTAAAAGGGCGACATGAGAATCTCGCATTGCAGGACAGTGCAAGATTCTCAAGTTGCGCCTTCAAGTCCCATCATCCTTAGCAGCCGATTTACAGAGCCCAGCGCTGAACAGCAAATAAACTGAACTAACTAAACTGAAATCACTATGGGACATAAGTAATAAAACCCTGCTTGTAGACCTTGCAAATACATTGCGTTACTTAACTGAACTGTGGATTGTACACGGAACGTCACTAACGTAAGCCGCTCCGGACTCTTTTCTGAGTGCTCCTCCCTGTCATTCTGCACGCAAATCGGGTGCTAAGGATTATGGGACTTGAGAATCTTGCGCTGTCCTGCAATGTGATATTCTCATGTCACCCTTTTAATCAAAGAGATATGATGACTGCTCCCTGTAGTCGCATGCTATTTTGCTTGTGACTTTTTAAAAGGATAACCTTCTACAGTGTTTAGCAGCTACCCACAAACCTAGCAGTGTGCCAATCAGCACAGCAGGGCACCTCACAAACCTAGGATCCCTACCACAGCCAGGCCTGTAAGGAGATAATCTCAGTCTCTGTATATTTGGATAATCTCAGTCTCTTCATAATGGGTTAATAATGAATAAATATAATGAAGTGCCAGATAATTGGAATAGTCTGAGTTGATCTTTATGGCCTTTGTGTGCCAAAGAGATGTGCCACTGCATTGTCCTCCAACTGCATAGTCCTGGCAATCAGAGGGTTAATAACAGAGGCATGGGGGGTGACTTTCTCTTAAAGTGTTAGTAATGTCGCATACATTTTTTATAGAGTTGTAGAGGGTAAAAAAAGAATCTCATTGCCACAAACCCCATCTCTCTATGGTTTGAGAGATATTCGCAATGAAATTTCCCCCCTTCCTCCCCTTCTCCTGAAATCAGCGTCTAGCTGACAGAAGGCGATCTCAGTCCGGGGACCAGCCGGTCGGCTCTGCAGCAGAGCCGAAATCCCGTTATTAGAAAATAATTACTTCATTGGACAGGTCTGCAAAGTGTGATTGCAAACCGGGCACCATTCCCATGAAGTAGTTATTTTCTAATAACTGGATTTGGCTCTGCTGAAGAGCCTCATCGTTTCAGCCGACGCAGATCTCCTTCTGTCAGCTCTACAGCTGACATCAAGAGAAGGGGGGGAGGGAGGGGGGAACTTTGATTGCCAATATCTCTCAAATGGGATTTGTGGCAATGAGATTCTCTTTTTACCCTCTACAACTCTATAAAAAAATGTATGGGACATTACTAATACTTAAAATACAAGCAAAACAACCTGAGGCCTAATATAACAACAGATTCTAATCCTACATTTAGAGTGAAAGGAGATCTGACAGTGGGAAAAAGCTTAAAAATGAAAACCATTATATCTAACTACAATGTCAAACCAGTAAAGCCATTGTCACAGCGTAACACAAATAAACTCTATTTACTTGTAACATACTGTCGATTGTTAAATAAAGTTTGTTTGTGTTCCACTATAACATATACTTTGCTTCTAATATACACTGTTGATAGTTAAAGTGCGCGTCACAGTGGAACACAAACAAACGTCATCACACTGAGAACAAACCTACCGTAACAGACTTATCAGAAAACTGATACTTATACCAGGAACCCCTGCACAGGGTCTTTTAAACTGAAACACGTAGTGACATTATAAAACAGAGAGGCCCTACTTCAATATATCCCTTGATCATAAGGGAATAGATGCAGGTTTTCACCTCATTCTTTTAAAGAGGAAGATTTTTTTATTTATTTATAAAGACCACTCTTGCATCTATGGGGTTAAAGGAACAGTAATTTTTATTTTTACTTGTATTAAACTCTAAATCATTGGTTTTAGTTAAGTTACTAGTCATTGGAGGAGACCGAGGCAAAACATTTTTGTATTTATTATTTTTTTAGGGGTGAGGTGGGGTGGAGATACCTTACATAAAAATATTATTTCAGGGCCATAATTGGGATCCACTGGGCATTGGGGCAGAAGGGCTTCTGTGTAGGTTGACCACATTTGCTTTCTACCATTCAGGAACACTTATTTCACGAACGAGTCGCAGCAAAAATCAGGTTTTGATTTTGGAGTACAGTGAAACTGACAGATCATTTCTGAGAGTGCAAGTGCCACTTATGCACCAGAGGGGTGTATCCTATATAATAATTCGCTAGAAAGTTTATAATGACGCAGTCGTGTGACGAGGCTGATACAGAGGGGCACTATTGAAAGCAGAGGATGGCAACTTTTGGATATCCACTTGTTGTTGGACTACAGCTCCCATCATTCAGCCTCCTGTCAACGACGGGAGGTTAGTTTTCTGAACCCTAAATGCCAAAGAGGAACCATTTTGTGAAGGGAAGATGCAGCCCTGCTTTGTTATGAAGTCTGCTCTCCTACGAGTGGTGCCTCTTACACATAATAGCTGCCTTCTAATTCAGGCCAAATATGAAAGATGCACAGTGCAGGGCTCCATATAACCTACTGCAATCTTGAAGCAGTAGTGGGCAAGCTCTGGCTCGCCAACTGTTATCTGTCTGCAACTCCTGTCACTCATTCAGTCTTCAGCTGCAAGTCATCCCAAATAGGCGTCAACTCTACACTGTTTACCATATGTTGGGATTTTCCAGGACATGTCCTCTTTTTTTTTCCAAGGCATAAGAGTCCCTTCTGGAGTTTTAACTCTTTCAGTGCCAGAGGGGTATGCAACGCATTGCATACCCCTCTGGCACAGAAAGGGTTAATGTGTGCTATGAATGTCCCGGACTTACTTGAAAGTGTTAGTAAAGTCCCATAAAAATTTTGTATAGATTTGTAGAGGGTAAAAAAAGAATCTCATTGCCACAAACCCCATCTCTCAAACTACTATGGTTTGAGAGATATTCGCAATTAAAATTCCTCCCTCCCCTTCTCCTGACATCAGCGTCTAGCTGACAGCAGGAGATCCCAGTCAGGGGACCAGTCGGCAGCCCTGCAGTAGAGCCGAAATCCCGTTATTAGATAATAATTACTTCATTGGAAAGCTCTACAAAGTGTGCCTGGATGGCAAGCACACTTTGTAGACCATTTCCATGACGTAATTCTTTTCTAATAACGAGATTTCAGCTCTGCTGAAGAGCCTCATCGTGTCGTCCGACACGTATCTCCTTCTGTCTGCTTTACAGCTGACGTCAAGAGAAGAGGAGGGAAGGGGGAACTTTGATTGCGAATATCTCTCGAACCATAGCGGTCTGAGAGATGGGGTTTGTGGCACCGAGAGTCTTTTTTTACCCTCTACAAATCTATAAAATATTTTTATGGGACATTACTAACAACTGAAGGCGAGAGCAGCTGATTTTTACCCACTTGCAGCTTAATTGGAAATAGCTTAATTTATTTATTTTTTTGCCCTCTTGATCAACAAGGGTGGTATGCCATGGGCTTAACTGATGGACATGTCTATTTTTCAGCTTCATTGTCTATGTTACTTGCTCTGTAATGGTGCAGGAAGCTTCCCTCTGCTCTTCACACCTTGCAACTATGTTTTTACTGCTTCAGGAGCATGAGTTGGGTAAGGGTGGCTTGTTGGCCACAGGTAAAAGGTGTTACCCTGTTAGCAGTAGAAGTGTCATCTGCTTGGAGTGAGAGCCAGTGCTACTCCATGTCTGACATCATTGTGAAGTCCAGTGCCTCTACTGGGACATTATAAACTCACTCACTACTAGTAATGCTGTGATTCTTCTTATTGATGATGGTCCCTAATCTTTGCTAAAGGTTTTGTAAAGTCCATATTGGAATAAACATTCAAAAACACACGCTTAACCTAGCACCTTATTTATAGACCATTATATTGCAATGCAATACTCACCTCTTCAGAGTCCAAATGGTTAAATTCAGTACAAATAAGGTAATCATATACTGGACAGAAGCCAGGCTAATACAGGCCTTTTACTCCCTTGGCATGTCTTAGCCTGTTATTGCTGATGAGGATTGCTTTAGCCATAATGCCAGACCGTAAATAGCTCAGCATAGCAACAATCCACTGACAGGCCATAATATTGATAAAAGCAATTTCAGTGTTTACAGATGGATATTATTAAGTTCCTGTCATGTTGAGTTTGGTTTAAATCACTAGTAGTGATGAGTCAATAAACAAATGCGGAGAGGAAGTATTCCTTTACAGAAAGGTGCTCTACTGTCTTCTAGTGCAGTGGTTCTCAACCCGTGCCCTCAGGACCAGGATTTGAGGATTTCCTTGTGAAAGAACAGGTGAGTTAATCAGTGTGAATGAGCCTCTGATCAACACATCTGTGGTCTAGCAGGGGAATTCCTAAGTCCTGGCATGTTAGTGGCCACTGAGGACATGGGTTGAGAACCCCTGTTCTAGTGTTTTTCAGATAGCAGTCAGGTATATCTATGTGCTGTTTTGTTTTATTTAAACTATAGCTGGATACAACATTTTACTATCTTGAGATTATCTATAGGACCCTAAAGAGGGTATCCATTTAAAAGGTTGCACAGAAAATGTCACTTGGCCACACGACCCATTAACCATGTTGTTATGGTTAAAATGGCGACTTCTGAATCTCACACAAGTCAGCACTGCTCTTGCACATTTATTCATGACATTAAAGAAGGCAAATCTAAACTTTAAAATACTGTGGAATGATGCACTACTCTATGCTGTGCGCTGCTCCGGGATCTCTCTCCTCTTCTCAATCTGCACGCACGGAAGGTGAGAGAGAGCTTGGAGCAGTGCTTAGCACACATGAGTGCTTAGATGAGTGCCTCGTTCCACAGTATTTTAAAGTTTGTATTTGCCTTCTTTAATGTCATGAATAAATGTGCAAGAGCAGCAGAGCAACACTGACCATAAGCCACTGAGTGCTTCCCGGACTGAGGATGAACACAGACACAGGCAGCATGCGACAGGCAGGATGTCATCAGCTGAAAGCAATGTTTAATTGTGCAACATGAGAATCTCACGCCTTTCTTGCAGGGCGAGATTCTCATGTCACCCTTTTAAACATGACGACATGTTTAATGCACCCTGAAGTCGCACAATGTTTTGTGTGTGACCTTTTTAATGTGAACCCCTAAAGAACCGTAGACTACCCCTCTCTTTATGGCTAATCTCATTCTGACTGATAAGGATGCATAGAGATGCATCTATTTGAAGGACTCCTATTTGGGTAAATCATGGAGACTGTATGAACGTACCCCTAACATTAAACCTTACCTTTCTCAAGCCACCATGAAAATAATACACACACACACAGAAATAGAGAATGGTGGTAAGGCCGCAGCATTTATTTAAATATTTAATAACTTTAAATACCACCAAAACTGAACATAAACTCTTATCAGCCCTACCAGCCTGATAAGCCAAATATGTCACCACAAGAATTAGCCAAAAAAAAGGCTCCACCCTAGCAGCCAGGGGCCTAAACATTTTCTTCTTAACAAAATATACTTACAAACCCCCCAGGCTGAGACAGATAAATGATACATTTTTCTTACCGTTATTTGTATTTCATCTGTGTCCCGATAAGGCATTTGTACAATGGGTTATTGTCTCTGCCCTCCAGCTGGGTAGGACTTCCTCAACTCTTTAAATGTTAGCTTCCGGCTGATGTAGTTAGTTTCCTTTTGGCAGAGCTGCAAGATATAGAGTGTATATCAGTTAAATGAAGGGTAGGGTATGCAGTATAAGGACACAGAAGAAATACAAATAACGGTAAGAAAAATGTATCATTTCTTCTGTGTCCCCCTCCGGCATTTGTACAATGGGACTTAAAAAGCAGTACCCATATGAAGGGAGGGAAGTATACAATAATAAACAGCAATAAATAGGAGAAGATACATCCTACCAGATTATTTGGGAATGACTGCCTCCAGGACCTTCCTTCCTTATTTGGAATCTGCTGAAGACTGGACATCCAAGCGATAGTGTTTGATGAAAGTGAACAGGGATGACCAAGTTGCTACCTTACATATTTCAGAAGAAGCGTAGCTTTCTTTGCCCAGGAAGAGGGTATGGCCCTGTTAGAATGGGCTTTAAGTTTTTGTGGGACCTGCTGCCCAGCTTCCTTATACGCCATTCGAATGCAATCTGTAATCCATCTGGATATGGAGGCTTTTGATGCTGCTTTGCCTTTAAGCTTTCCCTGAAAATATATGAATAAGGAATCTGAGGCCTTAAATTCCTCTGTTCTTTCTAAGAATATGGAAAGGACTCTGACTAGATCCAGATTATGGAACTGCTTTTTTTTGGTGGACTGAGGGTTAGGACAAAAAGATGGCAAAATGATTTCTTGATTGTGGTGAAACTCAGAGATGACTTTACCTCTGAAGGATGGTTTGGGTCTTAAGACTACTTTGTCTTGGTGGAATATGACAAACGGGCTTTTGCAAGATAAGGCTTGTAATTCATTAACTCGACGTGCAGAGGTAATGGCTGTCAGACCAGATTTACGTCTCAGGTGGGATAATGTCATGAATGGTGGGCCTAATTTTAGATATTGCCAGTAATAATAATAATAATGCTTTATTTATATAGCGCACACAGATTCCGCAGCGCTTTACACTCATATTGGTCCCTGTCCCCATTGAGGCTCACAATCTAAGTTCACCTATCAGTATGTTTTTGGAGTGTGGGAGGAAACCGGAGAACCCGGAGGAAACCCACGCAAACACAGTGAGAACATACAAACTCATTGCAGATGTTGTCCTTGGTGAGATTTGAACCCAGGACCCCAGTGCTGCAAGGCAACAGTGCTAACCACTGAGCCACTGTGCTGCCCAGGTCATGTTCAGACAATTGAATGACCAAGGTGTCTGATAAGGCCAATACCTAGACTCTAATGTATGCTGGGTGTAGTCCAGCTTGGAACCCCTGTTGCAAAAATGTCAAGATTTTAGGAACAGTTATAGATGAATCCTGAGGAAATCTGGATGAAAACCAGGAAAAAAAAAAGAGGTGTTCCACACTCAAGAATACACCTTCGAGGTTGACTTCTTCCTGCCTGCAATGATAGTATTGGCAACAACATCAAAGAGCACTTTCTTCTTTAACATGAAGGAAGGAATATCGAGGCCTCCTGGAGCTATCAAGATGATGGCCGCTAGTTCTTTCCTGATTTTCCTGACTACATCCATGATTATAGGGAAGGAAGGAAGGAAAGACACATGCTAGGTGGTATGTCCATGGGATCCTTAGTGCATTGTATCCTTCTGAACTTGGATCCATCCATCTGGACAGGAACCTTACGCACTTTGTATTGGACCTTGAGGCCATAAGGTCTAGCTCCGGCTGGCCCCAAAGAAGACAGATTTGGTTGAATATAAGGGGATCCATTGACCATTCCCCTGGATCTACGGAACTCCTGCTGAGGTAATCTGCTACAGTGTTGTTTCTTCCCGCTATATGGGGCTGAGATTCCTCTTAGGTTCCTTTCCGACCAAAGGAGAATTTTCCTGGATTCCTGATACAACGTGTAGCTTCCTGTGCCTCCTTGGTTTCTCAGATACATTGCTGTTGGGAAGTTGTCCGAATGTATAATGACCCACTGCTTCCTTAGTTTGGTCTTCAGATGCTGAATGCAGTTCAATACTGCTCGCATCTCTAGTATGTTGATGTGTAATTCTTTCTCTGAAGCCTTCCATTCTCCCTGGAGGAGGGTTTATCTCCATGCCCCCCCCCCCAACCTGTCAGGCTGGTATCCGTTGTCAGATGCTCCCAGTAGTGTTCTTCCAGGCATTTCCCTTTTTGAGATATGAACTTTGTGACAACCAGTTCAGCTCTGTTCTGATTGGAGGAGAGGAATCTGCTGAACAGAATCCCTGTTCCAGAATCTTAAGAAATTGAATTGGATGGGTCGCATATGGTTCTTTGACCAAGATATCACCTGGGTTGTTGATGAAAGATTGCCCAGGAGTTCCAAGAAGTCTTGAGTCATATGCTTCGGGTTTTTCTTGAACCGGGATATCTTCCTGGAGATCCTGTTGATTTTGTCCTCTGTCAAAGTGACTGAGTTGTTCTGGGAATTCAACCTTAGGCTGAGAAAGGTTATTGTTCTGGAATGAACTATCTGGCTTTTCTTTGTCTTGATCAACCAACCTTGTTGGCGAAGGTGCTTCAGGGATGCCTGAGTGTGTAGGACTGCCTGAGCATATGAGTCTGCTAGAATCAGTATGTCGTTGAGGTAAGAGACGATGCGTATCCCTTGTTTTCTTAGAGGTTGAATGGCTGCGCTAGGACCTTTGAGAATACTCTGGGGGCTGTGGATATCGCGAATGGAAGGGAAGCAAATTGATAGTGTTTGTTTTCCACTGCAAATCTTAGAAACTTTCTGTGAGAAGGTCTGATAGAAATGTGATGAAAGGCATCGTGGCGATCTATCGTAGACACAACGATTCCTGGAAGAATGGTCTGTATTATGGATGATGTTGATTCCATCTTGAAATGGGAAACTCTGATCAGGAGATTTAGGTCTTTCAAATCTAAAATTGTTCGGACCCCCCAAACTATATGCCAAAACCCTGCTGATGAAAAGGTATGGGCTCTATCACAGAGTTTGATAGGAGATCCTTGATCGCGTTCATGAAGGCTGTGGCCTTCACAGGGTTGGGGAGAATCCTGCATCGAATAAACCTGTTGTGTCTTGGGGCATTGTAGAATTCTAGCGGGTACCCCAGCTGTAGTATTTGCCGAAAAGATCCGGTTTTGCCAGTTGATCCCAAACTGGAAGAAAGAGACCCAATCTGTCTCCGACTGGATCCTGAGCTGGGGTCTACCTGATTTCACTGGAATTCCTTCTTTGCTTGGGGCTTTCTGTGAAATTCCTTTCTATAGCCCCCTCTGGTATTCTGTATGAATCCTGGTTTCTTCTGAAAATAAGATTTTCCTTGATATCTTGACTGATCAGGGTGGATAAAAATCAGATTTTTTTTTTATTTAAATCAAATTTATTTTAATGAAATGCTTTTGGAGCAAAATCTATCTAAGGATAGTTTTCTATTTAAGATACATTATAGTTTAAAGGTTATTCAGCGTGAAATAGAGCTTAGTTATGTACCTGAGGCTGTATAGTCATGCAATTATATTTAATATTTTATTATGTTCCAAATAGGAGTGATTAATCTATTAAAACTAAAATCAGTTCTGATATTGCTGTTTTACTAATCTGACATTTTATATTCTAAATATGACTTCTTCACCTGGTTGCAAATATTGATGGTTTTAACTACCAGTAAGAAGGAGTTTTGGCATTTAAAAATCATGATATAATTCAAGTCTTACTGACTACACATTTAAATCATGATTTAAAATAGACTTGATTTAAATTAAACCCACCCTGTGACTGATTACGAAAGGAAGGGTTCCTTCCTTTGGAACCTGATGTTCTAGGAGAAGGAAACCTAAGTTGTCTTTCCTGAGGTAAAAGGTTACTTTTCCTCCCAGAAGCCTTTTTAATAAGATCATCGAGATCAACTTTTTTTATTTCATGATTTTATATAAACACTTACATAAAACATAAACCTTAATAACTTTCTTTAATATTTGGGTGAGTGGGAGGGGAGCTGAGACTCCTGCCTCTTCAGAAAGCTAGCTAACAGTGATTTACTTAGGAACACATGGGGGTATTTATATTGTACTTTCACACTTAAAGCAGCATACCTGACACAAGGTAAAGCTCACCTGGCCAATCACGCTGCTAGGCGTGAAATGTACAAGATTCTACTAATTTTTCCGCACTTTTATTATTTATTATATTTAAAGACCAGCACTACTTTTTGTATGTATTTATATATACAAAAAGACCATGGGGGGGGGGTCCCCACAGCTCCATGGGTCCCTCCTTAGCCTTCCGGTCCCTAACATTATTACACACTGTAACTGTATGAATACACCGGACTACTGTATGACAGATTGCTAACTAAGACCTTCTGTTATAAAAATTAATTAGAGATATGGCTGTAAGGAGGACTCCTGCCTAGGTAAGTTCTTGTTACCAACTGAAATTATAAAGATGTACCTGCCAACCGTATGATGAATACCTACCTTCCTAACACCTTTTATTATACACACAAATTATATATATATAGTTCTAGATCAAAGGGTTCTACTTATTTCCTTCTGTTGAGGAAATGCTCTGTGAGGCACAGGAAGACAATAAGCAAGACAAATTAATATGAGAGCAAAGAGTTTAATGTAACACTTATTGGCTGTTCCCAGTACAGGTAATAAAATGTCAAACTGTGACTAGAAAAATACTGTCGCCATTTCCCCCTTACTGAACTCACCAATATCAAGGCCCTGGTCTTCTGAACACTTAGCAATTCCATTTCATGACATATAAAGCAATAGTGAGCATCCACACCAGTGTTAGTCTCTTGTCAAAACTGCAGTGTCCAGTTCCTAGGAACTGGTTGACTGTGGATGGAAATTACAGTTCAGCAGCAACAACCAGAGCACTGCAGATCACCTAGCTCTTATGTATTATGCTCATCCAGCTTGAATTGCTTTTATGCAGCAGAATTATGCAAAACAAATTCCAAATATTGTGAGGTCATGCTTATTTTATATGGATAGATGAGAAATCTCAGAATTTTGACCCAAATATCAGGGTCTTGGGGTGATGAGCCCAAGTTTCAGGTAAGAAAGTCAAGTGTTACCTAGTATATGATCAGAACCAATTAACTGCTATTATAATCTCTGAATTATCATGCTTGTCTGTATGTGCAATACATGCATACCTGGGAACTATCAAAATGAGCTGACCACGAGGTCTTGTAAATATTAACGCTTAATGTTCCCATTATATAGATCATCTGTGATATGTCCCTGATCGCTGTAATTGAGAGGTCCTCCAATCACTCCTCAAGGAGACATAAATATATAACTAAACTTAAAGAGACAGTAATGTCCACTTAGAAATTGCTGATATATTGTAGATTAAAACAAAAATAAAGTATCTTGAGCAAGTCCCATCTCCCAAACCTTTATGGTTTGAGAAATGTTCGCATCTAAAGTCCCCCCTCCCCTTTCCCTGATGTCAACTGTAAAGCTGACAGAAGGAGATCCATGTCAGCCGACTCAAGGCGGCTCTTCAGCAGAGCCTAAATAGCGATATTTAAAAAGAACGACTTCATTGGATCGGTCTACAAAGTGTGCTTGCTAACCAGGCACACTTTGTAGACCATTCCAATGAAGTATTTCTTTTTAAATATCGATATTTCGGCTCTGCTGAAGAGCTGCCGGCTAGTCCCAGGAACGGGATCTCAAGCTATCAATAGAGCACTGACGTCAGTGCAAGGAGAGGGAGGGGGGAACTATGACTGTGAATCGGACTTGCTCAAGATACTTTATTTTTTTTTTTTTAAATCTACAATACAGCATAAACTCCTAAGCAGGCATTACTAACCCTCTAAAGCGATTACTGCATGGACACACAAACATGACAAGCAGGCCTTCTCCCTTAGCATTCCTGGTACAAGTGGCACCAATTTAGAGACTGAAAAAGCAATTATATAATAGGCAGCACTGGTCTCTCTCACCCTGAGAGTACAATGACCACGTGCCCTGGACTGCCCAGCACAGTCCTGGATTTTAATTGTGTGTCCCACGTCCCAGGAAGACTCCTTCTGGAACAATACAAAGTCCCTGAATGAGGTATCCTTTGAAAATGTCACACACAAAACAGCGTACAGCATAAAGGTGCCAAATCCATGTCACTGTGATGAAAAGGGCAACATGAGAATCTTGCCCTACATCAAAAGCGTGAGATTCTCATTTCACCACATTACACGTCGCTTCAACCCTTCACTTTAATTATTGGCTCTGGCTACTGTAAATGCCACCCCCCTAGTATTTCTCATTTATCTTATGCTGATATTATTGATTCTTGTGTCTCCCTGCTGCTTCTGCACACACACTTAGCTGCCTTGTTATCTGTTTTGGTGACAGGAAGAGGATTCAGCCATTGTAAATGTTGCTGAGCTCTGCACTGAGCTCTCTGCCCTGTTATTCTGCACGCAGAGAAGGGGAGATAGAGCCCAGCGCATCGCTCGGCAACATTTAGAAATCAGATTGAGGTACATTTTTAATTCGCTGCTGGGGTAGCACGGCTCAGTCCTCTTTCTGTCACCGAAACCGAGAACAAGGCAGCTATGAATGTGCAGAAGCAGCAGGGAGACACAGAAATCAATGACATCACCATAAGGTAAATGAAAAATACTGAAGTGGGGGAACACTTACAGTAGCCAGAGCCAATAATTAAAGTGAAGGTTTGAAGTAGGGTGACCACACGTCCCTGATTTTAAATGTGTATCCCTTGTCACGTACAGCCCCCTTTCAGGGACAATGAATGAAGATCCAGAGCACAGATTTCTAAACACTAGGAGAACTGCCCATTGCCTAATGTGACAGAAAGTTATGACTCTGTTAGGCTACAAGAAAATGGCTTCCAGACAGAGCTCTAAAAACGAGACACAGTCCTGAGCCTTGATCCTAACATCAAGCACCTGCAGCTGCATAATTTTGTTACAGTGTACTGCTGGTATAACACTTTGGGTGTGATGTACATTTTCTTATAGCCCACAACAGGCATCATTTTCTGTCACAGCAGTGTTTAGAACTATGTGGTGTGCCAGACAAAGCAGGTTGCACCCTGATGTCCAGTGATATATAGTGACCCCTACAGTATAGCTGCCCTAGAGCTGAGGACACGTATACTGTTGCTCTCATCCATACAGTGTCCCCGAATGGAAATATGGTCACCCTATGCTGAAGCAACATTTAATCTGGCGACATGAGAATCTCAGGCTTTTTATGCAGGGCAAGATTCTCATGCCGCCCTTTTCATCTCGGCGACATGGTTATTGCGCTTTTATATCACACACTCTTTTGTGTGCAACATTTTCAAAGTGAACTCTGGATGAAGACTCCAGAGCAAAATGTTCTAAACACTAGAACTGCCTACTGTGACAGAAAGGGGCTCCTCTGCCAGGCTACAAAAAATGGCTTCCCGACAGACTTCTAAACACTAAATAGATCTGAGCCTTCATCCTGTCATCAAACAGAACCTGCAGTTCAGTTTTGTTGCAGTGTAATGCTAGTCTACACTTTTGCAGCCCCCCCATCCACAGTCATTACTTTAACTCACAGCAGTCAGTTCTCCCTCTAGTGTTTAGAGATCCCTGGTGCGTCAGAGAAATAGCAGGTTGTGCACTGACTTCCATTGACCCCTCCCGAATATCTGGACAACAGTACTCTGTTGCTCTAGTGTCAGCAGTTCCTAGGTATGACAACTGCCAAGGGGTACGCAACGCATTGCAGAACAGGGCTTGCATGCCCCTCTGGCACCCAAACGGTTATTATTTCAACTATCTCAGGGGCAGATCACCCTGATACTCAACCCCCCACATTGATTTTTGTACATTTTGAGGACGTATATTAGAAACAACTCCACAACCTGACGGAGATCAACCATCTTGCTGTACCGTCATAAATCGTTGCAGTGAGTTGGATAAATCTCTGGCAACCAAAGGGTTAATCCTGAGTCCAGCCTCTGTCATAATTAACCAACCTCCCAATAAATAAATTTTAAAAAAAAAAAAAAACATTTTCAGAGCGTTTGCTCACGTTGCCGATTATTAGACGCCTATATCAGGATGGAGGGAACAATACACCCTTACGTTCCCCATAAGCGCCTCCCTACACACTTCGCTAGAGAGTACCAATATGTCAGTCGGATGTTTGCTTATTTTCCTGCAGTGCCGGTAGCGCGGATTGCGTCACGTTCTCGGATTGGTCACTTTTAGTCGGGAGTTCAGTAAGCTCCGCCTTGTGACTGAAGTGCACTGTGATTGGTTGGGATCTGTAAAGGCCTTAGTGGCTGACTGTAGAGAAGGAACATGGCGGCTGAGCCGACTAAAGCGGATATTCAGGCAGTGTTCAAGCGGCTTAGAGCAGCACCAACGAACAAGGTGAGTATAGGAACGCAAACCACTGGGTGGTGACAGGAAAACTGTGACACAGTGGTTTGGCAGTCCTGACTTGGGGCACGTAAGGACTGTGATTCACTGGTCTCGGGGTCATAGACTTATGGTTTAACAGCGCTAACACCCTATGTTTAGGGGTTACAGTTGGACAGCAATATATATATGTGTAGGTATTCTTAACCGGGTGGACAAGGGGACCCGTGACAGTGGTTCGGGGATGGGAGGGGGTTATACGACAGGGGGCCCTTGACAGTGGTGTGGGGGTGGGGGGTACATACGACAGGGGGCTCGTTACAGTGGCCTGGGGGGGTATACGACAGGGGGCTCGTTACAGTGGCCTGGGGGGGGTATACGACAGGGGGCCCGTGACAGTGGCCTGGGGGGGGTATACGACAGGGGGCCCGTGACAGTGGCCTGGGGGGGGGTATACGACAGGGGGCCCGTGACAGTGGCCTGGGGGGGTATACGACAGGGGGCCCGTGACAGTGGCCTGGGGGGGTATACGACAGGGGGCCCGTGACAGTGGCCTGGGGGGGTATACGACAGGGGGCCCGTGACAGTGGTCTGGGGGGGGCATACGACAGGGGGCCCGTGACAGTGGTCTGGGGGGGCATACGACAGGGGGCCCATGACAGTGGTCTGGGGGGGCATACGACAGGGGGCCCATGACAGTGGTCTGGGGGGGGCATACGACAGGGGGCCCATGACAGTGGTCTGGGGGGGGCATACGACAGGGGGCCCATGACAGTGGTCTGGGGGGGGGCATACGACAGGGGGCCCATGACAGTGGTCTGGGGGGGGGCATACGACAGGGGGCCCATGACAGTGGTCTGGGGGGGGCATACGACAGGGGGCCCATGACAGTGGTCTGGGGGGGGCATACGACAGGGGGCCCATGACAGTGGTCTGGGGGGGCATGCGACAGGGGGCCCATGACAGTGGTCTGCGGGGGCATACGACAGGGGGCCCATGACAGTGGTCTGCGGGGGCATACGACAGGGGGCCCATGACAGTGATCTGGGGGGGCATACGGCAGGGGCCCATGACAGTGGTCTGGGGGGGGCATACGACAGGGGGCCCATGACAGTGGTCTGGGGGGGGCATACGACAGGGGGCCCATGACAGTGGTCTGGGGGGGGCATACGACAGGGGGCCCATGACAGTGGTCTGAGGGGGTCATACGACAGGGGGCCCATGACAGTGGTCTGGGGGGGCATGCGACAGGGGGCCCATGACAGTGGTCTGCGGGGGCATACGACAGGGGGCCCATGACAGTGGTCTGGGGGGGCATACGGCAGGGGCCCATGACAGTGGTCTGGGGGGGCATACGACAGGGGGCCCATGACAGTGATCTGGGGGGGCATACGGCAGGGGCCCATGACAGTGGTCTGGGGGGGGCATACGACAGGGGGCCCATGACAGTGGTCTGGGGGGGGCATACGACAGGGGGCCCATGACAGTGGTCTGGGGGGGGCATACGACAGGGGGCCCATGACAGTGGTCTGAGGGGGTCATACGACAGGGGGCCCATGACAGTGGTCTGGGGGGGCATGCGACAGGGGGCCCATGACAGTGGTCTGGGGGGGCATACGGCAGGGGCCCATGACAGTGGTCTGGGGGGGGGGCATACGGCAGGGGCCCATGACAGTGGTCTGGGGGGGGGCATACGACAGGGGGCCCATGACAGTGGTCTGGGGGGGGGCATACGACAGGGGGCCCATGACAGTGGTCTGGGGGGGGCATACGACAGGGGGCCCATGACAGTGGTCTGGGGGGGGCATGCGACAGGGGGCCCATGACAGTGGTCTGGGGGGGGCATGCGACAGGGGGCCCATGACAGTGGTCTGGGGGGGGCATGCGACAGGGGGCCCATGACAGTGGTCTGGGGGGGGCATGCGACAGGGGGCCCATGACAGTGGTCTGGGGGGGGCATGCGACAGGGGGCCCATGACAGTGGTCTGGGGGGGGCATGCGACAGGGGGCCCATGACAGTGGTCTGGGGGGGGCATGCGACAGGGGGCCCATGACAGTGGTCTGGGGGGGCATGCGACAGGGGGCCCATGACAGTGGTCTGCGGGGGCATACGACAGGGGGCCCATGACAGTGGTCTGCGGGGGCATGCGACAGGGGGCCCATGACAGTGATCTGGGGGGGCATACGGCAGGGGCCCATGACAGTGGTCTGGGGGGGCATACGACAGGGGGCCTCTGACAGCGCTCTGGATGGGCATACGACACGGGGCTCCTGACAGCGCTCTGGGGGGGCATACGACACGGGGCCCCTGACAGCGGTCTGGGGGGGCATACGAAACGGGGCCCCTGACAGCGGTCTGGGGGGGGCATACGACACGGGGCCCCTGACAGCGGTCTGGGGGGGGCATACGACAGGGGGCCCCTGACAGCGGTCTGGGGGGGGCATACGACAGGGGGCCCCTGACAGCGGTCTGGGGGGGGGGCATACGACAGGGGGCCCCTGACAGCGGTCTGGGGGGGGCATACGACAGGGGGCCCCTGACAGCGGTCTGGGGGGGGCATACGACAGGGGGCCCCTGACAGCGGTCTGGGGGGGGCATACGACAGGGGGCCCCTGACAGCGGTCGGGGGGGGCATACGACAGGGGTCCCTGACAGCTGTCTGGGTGGGCATACGACAGGGGTCCCTGACAGCTGTCTGGTGGGGGCATACGACAGGGAGCCCCTGACAGTGTTCTTGCGGGGGCATACGACAGGGGGCCCCGTGACAGTGGTCTGGGGGGGGCATACGACAGGGGGGACCGTGACAGTGGTCTGGTGGGGGGGTATACGACAGGGGGGCCTGTGACAGTGGTCTGGTGTGGGGGGGCATATGACAGGGGGGCCCGTGACAGTGGTCTGGTGTGGGGGGCATATGACAGGGGGGCTCGTGACAGTGGTCTGGTGGGGGGGGGTGCCATATGACAGGGGGGCCCGTGACAGTGGTCTGGTGGGGGGGGGCATATGACAGGGGGGCCCGTGACAGTGGTCTTGGGGGGGGGCATATGACAGGGAGGCCCGTGACAGTGTGGGGGGGGCATATGACAGGGAGGCCCGTGACAGTGTGGGGGGGCATATGACAGGGGGGCCAGTGACTGTGGTCTGGTGGTGGTGGGGGCATATGACAGGGGGGCTCGTGACAGTGGTCTGGTGGGGGGGGGCATATGACAGGGGGGCCCATGACAGTGGTCTGGTGTGTGTGTGGGGGGGGCGTATGACAGGGGGGCCCGTGACAGTGGTCTGGTGTGTGTGTGGGGGGGGGCGTATGACAGGGGGGCCCGTGACAGTGGTCTGGTGTGTGTGTGGGGGGGCGTATGACAGGGGGGCCTGTGACATTGGCCTGGTGTGTGTGTGGGGGGCGTATGACAGGGGGGCCTGTGACAATGGTATTGTGTGGGAGGGGGCATATGACAAGGGGGCCCGTGACAGTGGTCTGGTGTGTGTGTGTGGGGGGGTGTATGACAGGGGGGCCTGTGACAGTGGTCTGGTGTGTGGGGGGGGGCGTATGACAAGGGGGTCCGTGACAGTGGTCTGGTGTTGGGGGGTGTATGACAAGGGGGCCCGTGACAGTGGTCTGGTGTGGGGGGGAATATGACAGGGGGCCGTGACAGTGGTCTGGGGGGGTGCACAACAGGGGGCCGTGACAGTGGTCTGGGGGGGTGCACAACAGGGGGCCCGGGACAGTAGTCTGGGCGGGTTGGAACAACAGTGGGCCTGTGACAGTACTCTGCAGCGGGGAAGGGACAGGAGACCCGTGACACAGTGGGCTAGATATGCTTAGCTGGAGGTGCAGGGTACTTTGCAAGTAGTCTAGGGGTACAGATGCACTCTGAAAGTGAACTGGGGATACAAAAGGACTGTGACTGTTTGGGGTGCAGGATGACTAACACAGTGGTTTCAGTATCATAAGCTGGAGGTACAGGAGGACAATCACAGTGGTGTGGGAATACAGGAGGACACTGACAGAAGTGGTTTGGGTGGGACTGGGTACTTGAGGTAATTGACACAGTGGCCTAGGTGGCATCGGCTATGGGTTGGCACTGGTTTGGGGTTAATGAGGTCAGAGACCCAGTGATCCAGGTTGCACTGGTTGAGACCACAAGAGGTCGGCGAACCAGTGGTCCAGGTGGCACTGGCTTTGGCCACATAAGGTCGGCAACCCAGTGGTCCGGGTGGCAATGGCTGGGGACACATGAAGTCGGCGACCCAGTGGTCCTGGTGGCACTGGCTTGGGGCCACATGAGGTTGGCAACCCAGTAGTCTGGGTGGCACAGGTTTGGGGTGCATGATGACACCTGTGAGTTTGCTGTAGTGACACTAAAGCTAGGAGCAATGTTGGAATTCTAATCTAAGGGAACCTGTACTGGGCACACTTAATATGCGGTATGATGGACACTCCTGACACTCAACGGGTTATGAGAAAATATATAAACAATTCTGGTACAAACAAATATACCACAGAGAACAAATACACCTTCCCATTGACTTCAATTAACCCTTTGAATGCTTCAGAGATCTCCAACTCATTTCTTTATCCCATTTGCCTTTTTTTTTTTTTATTTTTTTTTTTAAGCTTTACACATTTGCTCTCTTTAAATGATCCACACAGCTTTCAATATCCAGACGTTCCTTCAAGTTCAAATCTGCAAAATCCATAACAGCAAGCTATTTATTTAACCCCTTAAAGACCCAGAGGGCTGTACAGTGCATTGAAGGATATTTACTTTCCAATGAGAGGCGATGACAATTGTCAGTATGCTCAGGACACATCTACAGCTTCTTCGTTCTTGGTTTCATTTTCTTGTAAAATGACGTGAAGTACTGTTATGAGAGTGTCATGTGAACAATCAGCTTGGTCTGACCTTGAACCCCGCTGGTCCCGAGCCATAATTTAAATTGTCATTTTGTCCCCTTGACAGCTCACTCCTTGAAATGTGTTGGAGACTTCTCTAGTATTCAATTAGTTCAAATTTAAATAAATAGAAATACCCTATTTCTGGCTGAGTAAAACAAGGGTACTGTCATTACAGGGTGCTGTTTCAGTTAAAGTTGTCACAGCTCAAACTTGTTTAACCCTTTAAAGACCATATAGGTGTCGTTGCATGCCCCTCTTGTTCTTAATGGATTTATTAAATACTAGTGTAAAAGCCCGTGTGCACAGGCCGTGGAGCAGTGAGGTAATGGCAGTATGCAGAGCAGGACCGGCCTCTTAATCCTTTGAGTGCCAGAGGGGTATGCAACGCAATGAGTTGAGTACCCCTCTGGCATTCAAAGGGTTAACATTACCCGGACCTGCTGTTCGTACTGCTGTCATGCGCAGCAGAGACTGGCCGAATGCAGGCTTCGTGGCCTTTTATTGTATAGGAAGTGTGCAGATTTTATGTTGTCACCAGTTGACATTATTTTTATAGTTTTCTGTTGAAGGCTTTAGTCTAAGACTCGAGTACAACATTAAAAAAAAAAAAAAAAAAAAAAAAAAAACAACCACGTCTTCTGGGCACTAGTTGGTGACAATTTTAATTTAAAATATAAAAATACAAGTTTCAGGTTCAACTCTTTGAGTGCCAGAGGGGTATGCAATGCATTGCATACCCCCTCTGGCACTCAAAGGGTTAAAAACTTTTGATCTCCAGGAAATGGGATAAATGTTGCTTTCCTGTGAGGGAAAGTCCTTACAATATGTGCATTTTTTTTTTCTATAGTCAACAATACTGTTTCCACATGTTCTTTTACATATGAGAAATGCGTTTCCTTATCCCTGTTTGAACCATAACGTCCCATTTTCCTGTCTCCCAGTCCTGCTTTGACTGTGGTGCAAAGAATCCCAGCTGGGCCAGTATCCCTTATGGAGTCTTCCTATGTATCGACTGCTCTGGTATCCACCGATCTTTGGGGGTTCACCTCAGCTTCATCAGGTGAGTGAGGATTGTATTTGTGGGTGCATATCCAAATGTCATCTGTTTTTGGAAAGCTGAATTGTCTTTCTTATGTCTCTCAAACAGGTCCACTGAACTGGACTCCAACTGGAGCTGGTTTCAGTTGAGGTGCATGCAAGTGGGAGGCAATGCCAATGCTGTGAGTAACTGATGAAGGGTTTGTAGTAATAAGGATTAAAGGGGGAACCATGTGCTAAAAACAAGTCACCCTTAGTTTGCTTATAACATTGATTTACCTGGGTAGGTGTCCTTTATCTCTTTACACAGCAGTAAGGTGCGTGTCTGTGTGTGTGTCTGTCTGTGTGTGTGTGTCTGTCTGTGTGTGTGTGTCTGTCTGTGTGTGTGTGTCTGTCTGTGTGTGTGTGTCTGTCTGTGTGTGTGTGTCTGTCTGTGTGTCTGTGTGTGTGTGTCTGTGTCTGTGTGTGTGTGTCTGTGTCTGTGTCTGTGTGTATATTATATATTTTGCATGATACCTGCAGTTTCCTCTATATAGTGATCTTTGAAGTCTCCCTGTAGGTCACACCTCCTCACAACAAGCAGTAGGCAGCAGTAAATCTGAATGACTTGCAAGGGACCCTAGTTGTTCTCTGATTGAAACTGTAGCAAGTAGCAGTGGACTAAAACAGATGAATCACAAACAAAAGCAGAACATTGAAATAAGTGACTGCTGTGAAGGACACCTGCCTAAGTCCTTCCAATGAACAAACTAAGCGGCACTTATTCTCTGTGTATGTTTCCTTTATAAACAGGGCTTATTCAATTGTGTTCTCTGCCTTTTATTTTTATACTAGTTTTGGCAATCTGTGGCTCAGAGTGCTGAAGGATTCCAATTTCCATCATCCACAGCTGGCTAAGACCTACCTGAGGGTGATGGGAACTGGAATCCAGCAGCAGCTGGAAAGCTACAGATGACACACACCAATGCTATATAGATCAGAGCTGATGTGTAGCCTTTCTCACTGACAAAGTCCCCATTGTAATTATATCCATTCCGCCTTTTTTGTTGCCAGAATGCCTTCTTCCATCAGCATGGCACCTCTACCAATGATACAAATGCAAAATACAACAGCCGCAGTGCTCAGATGTACCGGGAGAAGATCAGGCAGCTGGCAAGTTCGGCCATGTCTCGACATGGCACTGATGTAAGTGTGAGTGGCGGAGTTGTGGAACAGCCTAGACTTGTATGCTTGGATTGAACATCTGCTTATGGTATAGATTGGACATCTAAATATTGCATGAAGAATGAACATAAAAATTGTCCTTTTAATGGTATAGTTGACACCAACTATGGAGAAAAAAAAAAAACTGAAATATATATATTAGCAGCATTGACACGGCTTTGCTTGTGCCATTTAATAAAGCAAAACAACAACAACAAAAAAGTCCCATTCAGTTGTATGTATGACTAAATAAAACTTAGGGTGTGTTATGAAGACAGTCCCTACAGAAGACCTTGGATCCCTAACAGGCCATGTCTGTAGGATTTAACTGCTTGTGCAAATGGGTTTTAATTAAATGACTTAGCGCCAGTGTTCCGAGACTCTGGTTTTATTTTATGGTAGTTAGTAATTTGTAGGTATTGTATTAGAGATATTGAATGGTGGGAGGGGGGTTTGGTTGATATTCTGTCATCTACTTTCTATTGTGAAGACTGGTATTTATATTGGGTAATAAATACATGTTTTACTTTTTTCAAATATATTTGGATATGTGTTATAATTTGGCCGAGTGCCTATAAAATCTATCTTTTGTAACTTTTTTTTTTTTTTGTATCATATTCAGTATTCAGAACTATGTGAAGACAAACAATATTATTAGTAGGAATCAGCATGGTTTCATGAAGAATAGATCATGTCAGTCTTATTTACTTGCATTTTATGAAAGAGTGAGTAGTAATTTGGACAGGGGAATTGCTGTTGATGTAGTATACTTGAATTTTGCAAAAGCCTTTGATACAGTGCCTCACAACAGGTTACTGCATAAATTAAAAGGCTTCGGTTTGGGCAGTGTCATCTGTACATAGATTGAGAACCGGTTTAATGATAGATGGCAGAAAGTTATTGTAAGTGGAACCTTTTCAAATTGGTCTAAAGTTTTATAAGTGGGATGCCACAGGGTTCAGTCCTGGGCCCATTGCTTTTTAATTTGTTTGAATGCTTTTGAAGTGGGAATTTAATTTAGTGTCTCAGTCTTTGCTGATGACACTAAGCTGTGTAAGGAAATACAAACCTTTTTGTATTTTCCCTACAGAAGGATTTAGATAAACTGAGTGAATGGTCAGAAAAGTGGCAGATGGCATTTAATGTAGATAAATGTAAGGTATGCATTTGGGCTGTAGAAACAACCATGCTACATATACACTAAATGGGTAAACAACTTGTGGAATCCTCATTAGAGAGAGATTTAGGAGTGCTGATAGACTTCACAGCAGTGTGCAGAGTCACTCAGCTGCTGCAAGAGCATATAGAGTACTAGCCTGCATAAAAAGAGGTGTAGAAGCAAGGGATGCTAATATTATCCTACATCTGTATAAATCCTTGGTTAGGCCTCATGTAGATTATGGAGTACAATTTTGGGCGTCAGTTCTTAAAAATACATTATTGAACTGGAAAAGGTGCAGAGACGTGCAACAAAACTGATAAAGGGATTGACAGATCTGAGTTATAAAGAGAGACTAGTCAAACTGGGTTTGTTTACATTAGAGAAGAGATGTCTAAGGGATGATGTGATTACCATTTACAAATACATTCAAGGTCAATACAAAGAACTATCCAATTAATTATTTACGCAAAGAGCTGAGCTAGGAACAAGAGGTCATCCATTAAGACTAGAGGAAAGGTGCTTTTGACTAAAACAAAGGCAGGGATTCTTTACAGTAAGGGCAGTAAAGTTATGGAACTCTTTGCCTTGGGATGTTGTACTTGCAGATAATGCAACTGCTTTCAAAAACGCAATTGATGCCTATCTATTACAGAACAATATTGAAAATTATGACAGATGGCTTCAGTGCAGATAAGATGTTGATCCAGGGGACTATCTGACTGCTATTTGGAGTCAGGAAGGAATTTTTACCCACCTTGGGCTAAATTGGAAATGGCTTCAGAGGGCTTTTTTTTTTTGCCTTCCTCTGGATGAACAGGGGTGTTTTGACATGGACTGGACTTGATGGGTGCGTGTCTTTTTTTCAGCCTCATCAACTATGTTACTATATATGCTTTTTTGAGGGATTAGTGCACCCTATACATGTGATACTGTATGTTTAGTAAGGCCGGGTAAGAGAATATTGTTTGTTTGCTACTTAGAATTCTATTTTCAAAACCCCATGGATATGTCCTGTTAGGGGACCTGTGGATAGGAACTTTTGCTTTAGAGAAATATTATAGTGCACACATTTAGTTTTGCTTTAGGTCTGGCTATAGTCTGTTCAATGCAGGATTTCACTGTCATATTCCCTGGTAGCAAAGTCCATTGTTGAACTGTGTATTCAAACCCCCACCCCTATATGTATAGAATGCCCTTTGCCTCGTGGCTTTAGGATTATATATTGATCTTCTTTCTTGAGTAATATGCTGGCATGTGGACTAGGGAGCTCCTTTTATATTTGTTTCATTTACTTAGAAGCTACAAGTAGGGAATTATTAACCCCAGTAAGGTGATACAATGAGATCAAGCTGTTTCTTTCCTGTAGAGGGGTTTGGAAACAGTGGGGGACTGGGCATTTAAAGGCAGTCAATTCAACCTAGAGAAATGGCAGCTGATGTATTTGGGAAGTGAAAATGGGCATACAAATTCTATAATAAATGGGCAGTATTAAGTGTAACCTTCAAACAAATATTGTGACAAGCACCTACTGAGGATGAACAAAAGAAAGTGTTGTGTTCTGAAGCACGATGGCCTCTCGGTGATGTTATAAGTCTAATTTTTCTCATGCGTGTGCCATTGCAGAGAGGAATTTTCCATATCAGCCTGGTCCCACTAACAGGCAGACCAGCTCCAAACTGTCGAGCAAATCCTCTCCGCATAAGGGAAACAGCACAACCACAGACGCATGGTTCTGTCTATGTGAGCCTCATCAGAGTGGTGCTGCTGATTCCCTCTAGGCACATGGAGAGCAAGGTGTAACCATGATGTAAAATGATTTGGAAGTAATTGATTATAAACCTTTTACCAGAGCTCATTATCAGTCTTGTGCTTCAAAAGCCAGAAAGATATTGGCATGCATAAATGGATTTTCTAGTGTCGTCTATGGATTTTGGTCCTCAAGGCTATCGACCTTCCAGTATTTAAAGGGATAGTAATGTTTCACAATAATAGCAACTCCAATTAATCTTCATAGTATTTGGGCCATGGAGAGCGTTATTTCAATACTGTCTGAGTTGTAGTTCAAGAGTAATTGAATGATAAAGTATCCCCCTCCTGTCTCTTTTACTGATGTAACACTGCTCACCTCAGAGCAGCAAGACTGTTTGAATGGATCAAAGAGCAAGACAATCTTCAGTGAGCATATGGGAAAAACCTGAAAAACCTGTCAAGGGAGGCAGGGTTTTCCTTATGTTCACAGTAAGAAGATTGTCCCTTGCTGTGAGCTGTCTGGTTAAGGGACCAGATTCCACATCTGAAGGTGGGGGTGGCTTACTCTAGGTAAAAGGGGAGGGAGGGGGATATTTTATCATTCAATTACTCTTGCACTACAACTCTGACAGTATTGAAATAACACTATCCATGGCCCAAATACAATGAAGATTAATTGGAGCTGCTTTTTTTTTCTGAAACATTACTATCACTTTAAGGATTTTGCTGCTTGGCCACATATGGGTCGTTCAAAATGAACCACTGATTAACGCATCTGTGCTTAACCATGTATATTCTTAAATCCTGTCCATTTGGTAGCACTTGAGGACCAATCTTCAGTAGCCAACCATGTCTTAGGCCTTAGATCAGGGGTAGCCAATCCTGGCCCTCGAGCTACTAACGGTGCTTGTTTTTAGGATATCCCTACTGAAGGATGGGGAGCACATTAGTGGCTCAGTCACTTTAATTGGGCTACCTGTGCTCATTCACGGGTATCCCTAAAACATGCACTGCTGGTAACCCTTGAAGTCTAGGGTTGGTTATCTCTCTTAGACTAAAACTCTCCATAAACAAAGATAGTAACAGCTCCACCTGTTGTCCAAAATTGAAAATATCAGTTGAATTGAAACATTGTGCTGTAAGAAGTTTTCCATGCATTATCTCTTCTCTTATGACTAAACCTTTATCACTGTTAGGATGCTTTTTGTTTGCTATTATAGAGGGAGATAGCATAAAACGCCTTCATATTGTCTCTTTTTAGCTCTGGATAGATGGAATGAACTGCACTCTTAACTCCCCAGAGAAAAAGGAGTCTGACTTCTTTGCTGAGCTGACCCAGGTATGTCTTATACTTGTCATCACTGAATCTAATACAGGACTAACTAAGCAAACCTAACCTGTCTGTTCTTTAGCCTACCAGCTCCTGGGATGCAGCATCAGTGGAAGAACAGACAACTGTGATGAGCTCTGAGACAACAAGAGCTATGAGTGCCACAGAAAACAGCAATTCATCAAGTGAGTGACCAACTTTGATGTACTTAGAATCCACCTTCTCTTCTGCTCTGGAAACCCCTTGGAGACACCTTTAGCATACAAAAGCATTAATAAAGCCCATGTCTCTGTGCCTACAGATCCAGAGTCTGGTCCCAGTGTTGATAATCTGAGCACGTCTCCCAAAGCTATAATGGGTGAGTCTATTAAATCAATGTTCTTGTGCTATGCTCTTCAAGGCAGTTGATTAGAGCTGTGCTGATTATGTATTGCTTTGAATCCTTAGTCTCTGTGGGCAGCAAGAAAAATATATGTTTATACAGCAGAGGCATTTACACTGCCACCCTAGATTTTGTCGCAGCACAACAGTACAAGGTCTTAGTAATGTACTTTGTGGGCCATATGCCCAAAGAAACACTGTTGCAATTCTAGGACAACCAGAGGACAAGTAAACATTCCCATTGATTTTTAACTGGAGGTTTAGACCCCCCCTCAATACTAGTGATATGGATAGGAAACTCTTTTGAGCGTGTTTCCGAACTCTGTTCACAAACATATTTCTAGAGTACTAATAAACCGTGGTAAAGGGGCGCCTGGAACAGCCTAAATTACTTTATTAAATATCTGTTTTTTGTTTTTTTTAGATTCTATTCCTTTAAATAGAATACTAGGGTATTAATCAGGAAGTTGGAGGTGCAATTCTGAAGAAAACCAGCTGCACCATAGAGAACACATGAAAATTCCCATTGATATAAATGTTGCTTTGCAATGTGGTGGAGACCTCTATCATCAAAGGGGAACTTTTGCCTCCTATGGTCATGCTTTTCTGCTCTAGAACTGCACCTGTTAGCTTCCTGAAAATGGCCCTAATCACACATTTTATGCAGCCTTCAAATAGAAAATGCTATTCCAATTAAGGCCACAATGAGTCTTACCAGCAGCTAAAAGGAAACCTCTTTACATTGGGAACTGTACACTGAGAACATGTCCCTCTTAATTTATTAGAAGTACTCACCTGGGTACACATCCATAAAAAAAACAGTCCTTTACTGCTATTTATTGTTTTTGATTTATATTTCATCTATTCGGTTTACTGCTGTTTCATTATAAAATCTGCTAAAGACTGTTGACCCTTACTAGCCATTCTGTTCTGTTGAATTCCATTTTTGTGTGAGATGTGACCTATAGGCAGATTTATATGTAGGAAACCACATATAAAATGCTAAAATATGTATAGGTATACCTGACTGCAGTATGATGGATGATTACCTAGGTAAATCAATGAGTTAAGAGACACTTATTTCTAGTGTAAAACTTCCTTTAACCCCTTAGGTCCTTAAGGGGACTATTTAGAGATTTGCACTAGTGTGTTTCAGATATAAAGGTGATGGCTGTTATGCCACATTTAGATGTGTTTATGTGCTTCTTACAGGCACTTTTCTATGCCCTTTATCCCATCTGAACCCCAGTGTTCCTCTCTTCCTCAGACCGGGCCATGTGCCTTTCTGTTCAGGAGCTGACCCCAAGCTCAGGTGACCAGCTGGTGACTGGCTCGCTCTGGCTGCTGTGTGCTTGGCATGTTATATGCTGTGTAATTTACAACCTGGAGATGCCTGTATTTTAGGCTTCCTCTCTCCTCTCCTCTCATTGTGATTTCCCAATCTGCTTGCATTACAAGATTCCTTTGTATGGACAATGTCCTCTGCAGTATCCTGCAGCACTAATGCTAATTCGCCTCTGGTGTTTAGTGCCAGGGTACCCAGTTGTATCTGGGGCTCTACCACTTCCTACTAACACCCACAAACTGTGCCTATTTGCACCTCACTCGCATGCCCCTCCTTACAGAAGTCAAGCCGTCTCTCATTGGAAAGAAGAAACCAGCCACAGCAAAGAAAGGGGTAAGGGTCATTAGACTTTTGTATGAATGTACCAGTGAACATTGAGGGGATATACAATATTGCACAAGCTTGGCAGTTTCAAAGTTGTTTTCTAATGTTTTTCATACGATTGTCACTAGCAGGTATGTATCACTTATCAATGTCACATCAATGGAACTGATTTCTAAGTGAGCCTAGTGGGTGGGAACAACTCTTAACAAAGCGCATGGCTTCCATATCAAACACTGACTCCCATGGCAGTGTCTCATTTATTTTCATGGGCTGCGCATTATCCTTTTTAAAGAGAGACATTCTTTATTTTTCTTTAACCCTTTGAGTGCCAGAGGGTTAGGCAACACATTGCTTTTCAATATGTCGCGTACCCCTCTGGCACTCCGTTAATGTCATGTAAATTGTGCGCCTCATGTCAATCACACTCAGTACTCACTATTCATAGTTTTAACCCTTTGAATCACAGAGACATATCCAATGCATAACTCTCTGGCATTCAAAGGGTCGATATCCTCCTTTCCACCTCTCTCGCCAGTATCAGCTCCTTAAGTGAAGTGGCGGATGCACTTGTTCGAGACCTTACCACGACCGCTTGCTATCAATTACTCACGCAGACATTTGTGAATAGCTTTAATGCACCTTGTGCACTGATTGAGCTTTAATAGATGCTCAGTATACAGTAACCATTTAAGGACCAGATAAGTGTATAACACTTTTTGAAGGGTTAAAAGTATTCACATCGTGACAAATGTCCGTGTGAGTGAATTCTATGGCAACTGAGCTCCGCTTGTTGACCCACCACTCAGCCCGTTCGCTGGAAATGGAGCTGCCGTCAGTGTAAGGAATGGGAGGAGGATGGATGGTTAAAAAAAAAAAAAAAAAAAGGGTGGGGGGTGGGGGGAAGCATTACTGTTTCTTCTTATTGTTTACAAGTATCCCATTGTAAACATACATATATAATACAACTTTTAAAACTACAAAAAGTATACATTAATTTCACCCTCACATTTCAGGACAAATACTTGTGGTGTGTGGAGTATTAGCTTTGTTTATTCAATACAAGCAAAATAAATATGCTAAATTAGAGCACACTCCAGAATCTCAGATTTCAGCTTTTCCATAAAATCCACATCACTGTTAGTGCATAAGAGGGCAATCTGCGGCCTTTCTGTTGATGTTGGACTGCGTATCTCATCAAGATATTAAGGGTTTTAGTTCACCAACAACTGGAGAGATGCAGATTGACCAACAATGTGTTATATGGAGTGTTCATACCATTGAGTAGAGGGGGCAGCTTATGATCATTTTCTGCCTTTGTAGCTTGGTGCTAAGAAGGGCTTAGGTGCCCAGAAAGTGAGCAGCCAGAGCTTCAGTGAGATTGAGCGACGGGCGCAGGTTGCAGAGAAGCTAAGGGAGCAGCAGGCAGCGGAACTGAGGAAAGAAGCTGAGGAATCACTGTGAGTCTCCCCTTTCCTTCCCATTCCTGAATAGTTGTAATATCCACCATATTACCATGACTCTCCCCCTTTAGTGTCTCCTCCATGAGACTGGCCTATCAGGAACTGCAAATAGACAGGAAGAAGGAGGACAAGAAACTACAGAACCTGGAAGGGAAAAAACGTGAGCAAGCTGAGCGGCTGGGCATGGGCCTGGCCCCACGCAGGTACTGTGTGCTTTATTAGGCATGCTGTGCATTTTCAGTTCAAAGTGTACGTTTTGATTGGCTGTACTTTGTGGAGGTGTGCTGCTGATTGAATGGGGATTAGTACGTGGTCCCTATTGGAGGTAAGGAAGGCTGTTCTTTGTGGAGGTGTGCTGCTGATTGAATGGGGATTAGTACGTGGTCCCTATTGGAGGTAAGGAAGGCTGTTCTTTGTGGAGGTGTACTGCTGATTGAATGGAGATTAGTACTCTGTCCCTGTTTGAGGTAAGGCTGTTTGTTGAGGAGGTATACTGCTGATTGAATGTAGATTAGTATTCTGTCTCTATTGGAGGTAAGGCTGTTCTTTGTGGAGATGTTCTGCTGATTGAATAGAGGTTAGTACTAGGTCCCTGTTGGACGTGAGGCTGTTCTTTGTGGCGGTGTACTGCTGATTGATTAGTACCCTGTCCATATCGGATGTAAGGCTGTTCTTGTGGAGGTGTACTGCTGACTGAATGGAGATTAGTACTATGTCCCTGTTGGAGGTAAGGCTGTTCTTTTTGGAGGTGTGCTGCTGATTGAATGGAGATTAGTACTCGGTCCCTATTGGAGGTAAGGCTGTATCTACTCTCTTGCTTTTGCCCTTGCAGTTCCATCTCACACTCCGTCCTCTCGGAGATGCACGTGATAGAGCAAGAAACCCCAGTTGCTACAAAATCCTCACGTTCTCAGCTCGACCTCTTGGAGGATGCCAGCTTCACCTCCGGACCCCCAAAGTATGTTCAACATAACTACCTGTTAATTAAAAACACAAAATTCACTTGGCCATGTGTAAGCCTTTGAGTGCCAGAGTGACGCACTGTGCAGTATGCTGAGCACCCCCGTGGCACTTAGTGGTAGTAGGCCTTATGTTCAAAAGAAAATAGATGCAATTTTGGAGAAAAAAATCTGCATTATTGGGGCAAAATAAAAATTGTCTAATCTTCCATTAATTTAGATGGTGCTTTTAGCCCCTTGGCTAGAGAGGTTTCCAACACACTGAGAAGCAATGCATTGGACACCCCTCTCTAACATTCATGGGGTTCCAAGATCCCATTTAAATCAGTGGGGAGTTGTATTTGTCACCTGAGGTGCAGTTGGTTTGCTCCAGAATTGCTCCTCCTTTCTTTTGTTGTAGAAAAGGCCCAGCATCTCTAATGTCAGTGCTCCCCCTGCTGTTTATATCCAAAATTGGCAACATGAGGCCATCCCCTCCACCCTAGTTGCTGCCAGACTGGCGGGGAATTATAGGAGTTATAATATGGCATGAGATGGAGGGTCTCACGTTGCCCATCAGCAGCACTGTGTATTGCATCTATTTGCCACAAATTCAAGTGCTCATCTATTTTGTGATTAACCCTTTGAGTGCCAGAGAGGTATGGAATGCATTGCAACATACTCAAAGGGTTAAGGTATAAATATAGCACCAATAAAGTGTTTATATCAAAAAACATAGCCTCAGAACATTGGTGTCAAACCCTTAGGAAAGGAACAAGTAGCAAGATTATTCCAACCAATAGTCAGTGTTTTATTGTGAGGAAATGTGAACTGAATACTGACCTACAAATTGAAAACATTTAAATATATATATACCTGACGACTAAGAGAGAAACCTACCTGAATAAGTCATCATTCTAATAAATTAAGAAACACTTATTTTATAAATGTATTTCCCATTTAATATGGAACAAAAAAAAATTATATTGGCAGTGCTTTTCCTGCTTGGAAATGCTTAATTCGGTATTTACTACAGAGGTAACTAAGAGGTGGGTAAGCTGTAACTCACCAGCCGCTGTTGGACTACATCTCATCACTGATGATGGGAAATGTAGTCTAACAGCTGGATGGTTGCTGATTGCTTAACACCGTGGTGTCTTCATTCAAGACTAATGAAGACAGTGTCACTCCTCAGGTATAAAGATAACCCATTTCAGCTTGGAGATGGCTTCGGCTCCCGGTGGGAAACGGAAAGCTCTTCGTGGGGTTCAGCAGATAAGGGAGAGGAGGAGCGAGAGGTGACAATCTCCAGTATTCAACCTGCACGAGACAGGTGAGGTAGCTCTAAAACAGTGGTCTCCTTGGCTGGTTCAAGGCAGGGTTAAAGCAAAACTTCCATCAAAATTAAAGTGCCCCCCAAATAATTACTAGAGTAACAAGATGCATATAAATACTTTTATTATGCTGAATAAGTCTGGCATTATTGAGAAATACAACTTGTTCGGCGGTATCAGCAGCAGGTATCTTGCTGTAGACGCTCTGTGTGCCTGCACAGTCAGTCCTTTTCTGTACCTTAAGGTACAGTGGAATTCCCCTCACCAATTCTGGAGGAGACCGGGACGGCCAGACTCACAGGTGCCTTTTTTGTCAAGATGTCTGCGATGTTGCCCACTGAAACCTGCTGAATATGTTGTATTTCTCAATAATGCCGGACTTACTCAGCATAATAAAAAAAAGTATTTATATGCATATCTCTTTGTTAATAATGATTTGGGGGGCACTTTAATCAGTTGTCACATCTATAGCTATTGGCAACTACAAACTCCCACCATTCCCAGTAGCTGGAGTGTGATATTAATTACTCCTGGTTCAAGTTGTTCTGTACTGGGGTGTTATGAATCCAGGAATGTGTTTGGGAGTGGTGCTGAATCCGGAGTCTTTTGGTAGGCGTATGGTGAAGGCAAATCCTTTTTTTCTGGTTCCAGAGTAAAAGCATCACAATGTGAATGCTCACTGCACCTTCATTTTAAGTTGAATTCAATTTTTTTTTTAAATGTAACACTTTGAATGCAAGTGGGGTATCCAATGTGGAGGATATCTCTCCAGCATTCAAATGGTTAATACCAGGGTTCTATCATTATTTGGGTTCTTGCCAGGTTTCTATATTCATATTTTTGTAGATGTGATTTAGGGCTGTATGCAGAAAAACATAGGAGCGATTATCAAGCAAGTCAACTACACAATAGGCAAGAAATGAAAATTCCTAAAAATACCCAGAGATTTTAAAATGGCAATTGGTCTGCACATATTTACTTTTATTGGTTATTCTTGGTACATTTAGCATTCATTGGGTTAAAGCCAGATTTAAATCAATGGGGAATTTTGTTTCCTACATTGTAGTTAGTTTGTACGATTTTCTCCAATCATATATTTTTACATAATTCCATTGTTTATTGCACATTGTAAGGGGTTAGCTGTGTGGATGGACTGGAGAATGCATCTCATATACATGACATTCAGGTTTGCTAGTGGAGCTAAACTGCAATGCTGATATCTCAGTTCCTAACTGAACTCACTATGTCCTCTTAATTCAGACCAGCAAATCGCAGAAAGCCTGAGAGCTCGCCAGCTCCAGAATCTAACGAAGCAAGAATGAAATTCGCCAGCGCCAAAGCCATCTCCTCAGACATGTTCTTTGGGCGAGAGCAAGATGCAGAGGTAAGACCTTTCATTTCTTAACCCTTTGAGTGCTAGTGCCCCAGCGCTCAAAGGGTTAAAGGAACAGTAAATTTTTTACACTTTAAAGATCAGAGTGGTGTGCAGCGCATTGCCTTGCAATGTGTTGTGCACCCCTCTGGTCTTTGAAAGGTTAATCAAACTCTTACAACCACTAACTAATGTCCAGAAGGCAATTCTTATTCATTGTTAATAATACATGGTACTGAATTGCGGTTTAACCACTTGCGCATCCTCTATATACAAAACAAGTGTGTTCCCCATATTGGGCGTGTGTGTGTGTGTGTGTGTGTGTGTGTGTGTGTGTGTGTGTGTGTGTGTATGTATGTATGTATATATATATATATATATATATATATATATATATATATATATATATATATATATATATATATATATATATATATAATATCATTTTTTTTTTTTTTTTTTTTTTTTTCTTCTTAGTAAATAAGAGACCTTGGTTTCACATATTGGCCAACGTATAAGCTTGCCACCCTGTCAAGGTATCTCACTTTATAGTTTAATGAAGTGAGATACCTTGACGGGGTGGCAAGCTTATACATAATTTGGGCAGTGTGTGAAACCAAAACATGACTTATTTAATAAGAAATATTATATATGTCCAATACAGGGAACACACTTGTTTTGTATATAGAGGAGCTCAGGTTTGTCTTTCTGTCTGTGTTTGCACTTTGGGTTTTGGCCTAATGTTTGGGGGACAGGAGAACCCTTTCATTCCTTGCTGCTATCTACACGCACATTTGTTTTTACATTTTATACATTAAAGCTTTTTATATTCTTTTGTAGTCCTAGCTAGCATTTCTTATACATATTTAAATTGATGTGAACCATTTCCACATCTAGGTGATACTGATCTTTTAATACTGTCTTTTAAAGGTACTTCACAATTGTAGAAGTACAAAAAATAAACTATACTTTCCCTTTATTTCATCCTATATAATAATTCGCTAAATCGTGTGTAACGCCCGACATGCGCAGTAGACACTGCTGCACGTGCAGCAGTCATGCGCAGTAGAGACTGCCCGCGCCGCAGCTGATACAGAGCTGGGCACTCCGAAGGAGCGTCCAGCTCTGTATCAGCAGCGGCGTGGGCAGTCTCTACTGCGCGTGACTGCCCCTCGACCGGCTGCCAGAGGCACTGTGGCCCGTGTAACGGGCTGTTCAACTAGTTTCAAATAAAGTTGTAAAGCAACTTCAATAATAAGACTCTTGACAAACCATTAATAGTTGAGACTGATAAGCTAAATGATTTGAAGACAGTGGGGTTTATACTGCTATCCTTATATCATAATAATACTTCTGTGTTTCTTGGCTCCAAGATTAGTGTGCATTTATATTTTTCAACTACGTGTCATAGCTTTTAGGAAAAAGTCTGTTTAAAGTGAACCTGTCACCTTCTGTTTGTGTGCGGATTTGAGTAAAAATGGACTATGTATCATGTTAGCCAAAAGACCAGCAGATAACATTGTTTAGGATATACCTTTAAAATATGCTAATCATCATATTGTTCATGCAGCCTTAATTTGCATATGGCACTACACTGATAGCGTGTTTTACAGAAATAAAAGTATCCCCTAATCTATTTAACTGTTTGTCTTTTGGCTAACATAAAGCATAGACAGTTTTGAATGATGTTTTTAAATGTGCAAACTTAAACTGAAGGTGACAGGTCCACTTTAAAATGTTTGGGACCACTGCTGTAGTGTAATAATGATATTGTGTTGTCTCCACAGTATGAAGCAAGGTCTCGGCTGCAGCAGCTTTCTTCCAGTAATTCTATCAGTTCAGCAGACCTCTTTGGAGACCCAGATTCAGCAAATATGCAAGGTCAGTATACCAAACCGCTTAAAGGGATAGTAATACTTCATTTTAACTTTATTTTATTTTGTAGGCATTAAAAAAACATGAAGAACGATATAAGTCTTATCTCTCAAAACTTTATGGTTTAAGAGATATTCACAAGCAAAGTTCCCCTCCCTCCCCTTTTACCTAGTGTAAGTCATCTCTTCTCAGATGTGGAATGCAGTCCATAGACCAGACAGATAACAGCAGGGGACAATCTTCTTTATATGAAAACAATGAAAGCCCTACCCCCCTTGACAAGTTTTTCAGGTTTTTCCCTTATCTTAATTGAAGATTGTCCCTCTCTGCAGTCTACCTGGGCACCTCCCTTCTGATCTGGCTGAGCAGTGTTGGGGTGGGAGGGGGGCACTTTGTCATTGAATTACTCTTGAACTACAACTCTGACAGAATTGAAATAACACTCTCCAAGGTCCAAATACTATGATGATTAATTAGAGCTGGTTTTATTATGAAACATTACTATCCCTTTAAATCCTGGCACTGTACTACCTGCTAGAGTCCTCCTATACAGCGTCCATAGAACGGACAGTGCAGTTGGTACTATGGGTTCCCATCCTTTCTACCCTGCAGGACACACATCTAGTCTCAATGGCAGGTGTTTTTGATCCTTATAATATGGTGCATAACCGTGAATAGAGAAAATTGGTATCTGCACTGTTTATCATCCCCCACCCTTTCAGGGAACAAAGTCCTAGGACAGCGGTGGAAAATACCTGGGAGCCATGGCTCCTAAATTTCACTTCTGGCTTGTAAGTTTATTTTTGTTTTATGTACATGTGTACATTTTCCCCTTCAGTTGCTCCAAAAAAATATATATATTTTGTTTAGCTCCAAAGTTCCTTATATTTTTGTGCACCCCTTCCCTAGGAATAAGTGGCTTTTAATGAAGTTAACGTCAAGCCTTCTCTAGGTTGATGACCTCCATGCAGCAATTAGTTATACCTACATTTTTGCATTTAATCTCTCTCTTATGATAGACCGCTGACCCATATGAGACAATCATGACTACTAAAGCCTTTTCTTTATGAGAGTATGTGATCTAGAGTCCGTCTTTAATAGAGGTTACGATATACAGGCAACAGCAGATTCAATTACAAAAATATATATAAAAATGGCTGACAACTGTATAAAGGACACCTGCTTTTGCTAATTCCTTCTGGTAAACATATTAACACTTTAATTCCTATGATGCAGTTACAGTTTAAATCATGTGCCATGGGCTGTTTTAATCTGTCAGTGGGGAGGGGCAATTTTCCTTAGCTATCACTTCCTCAGCTGTTATACGCAGTAAAGTGCAGTCTACTGACCAGGAAGTGAAAATTGCAAAGGCAACATTGCTTCCCATGACCTTTTGGGAAATTTCACAGATCTTATTTTCTATAACTGTATGGAAACTTACATTCATGTTCCTTTAACCCTTCGAATGCTAGAGAGGAGCCCAACGCATTGCTTCACAGTGCGTTGGTGACCCTTCTAGCATCAAAGGGGTTAATATCAGTGACGCAAGTTAATGAAAGATTATTCACATTTTACAGATTATGTCCAATAGGTTTCAAATAAAAATTTTAGAAGTAAAACTTTGCCAATGTTGTCATAGCTGGTGTCTCTCTGGGTAACGTGATACCATCTGCAGACATCACCCAGTTCAAGCAGGGAGTAAAATCTGTGGCGGGCAAGATGGCAGTTCTGGCAAACGGCGTGATGAACTCTCTACAGGTAAGACGCATTAAAGAGATTATAATGATTTTGTTTAATTGCATTGTAAAGCAATAGAGTGTTACCGATGTCATCCCACTCTTTCATGTTCAGCTCTGATTGATCTGCTGGGGTTGGTTGATTATTCATGTGGTTCTCAGGAGAACCATCTGATATTGTGGAATGGTAAGAGAGGGAGGATTTTAAAAATGAACACTCTAAAATTAGTGACTATTAAAGGAGCTATCAAGTGTGGTGTTTTGTTTTTTTGTTTTTTTTTGTTTAAACCTAGATTTAAAAGGGTACTCCCACTGCTGGCAGTCTTTATTCAAAAGCTATAACAATTAACAACTATTACACACTCTGAAAACTTACAAGGAGCTTACTTCTTGAAAGTTCATACTGACAGTAACTGCTGAGTCACTTCCTATCACATTCTGTGAAGAATGCTGTCAATTACTTTTCTTTCCCACAGAATGCAACTAAATCTGGCCACTACAATGCATTGTTTTCCAGAGTATTACAGTTAAGATGCATCTCCAACAATGAGATAACAGTGGTTTCATGCAGCAAGCAAAGTCCTGCAAATATATATATATATATATATATATATATATATATACATTTTTTTTTTTTTTTTTTTGAGAACTGACCTGACCCCCATCTTACGTGATTCTCACTTCTATCACTGACCAACTTCATTTTGTTTCCCACAGGATCGATACAGTTCCTATTAATGGGGTCAGCGAGGAGGTGCTCTGAGCCTGCATCTTTATCATTTTCCCCAATGCACCCAACGGGCTGGAGTTGAGGAAAGGGAGAACATAATGTGCCTCTACAGCAACAAGCAGAGACCCCTCTTTTTATTTAGCAAGTGACCACTTCAGTATTGCTGTATACCTAACACCATGCCCACAGCACGCACCACTTCAGTGTCTGCAGTTGCGTCTACCTTTATCGGCAGACTCCATACGAGATTTCGCTGCTACCCCCTTCTGCTAGGGGACACCCAGAGACCATGCTTTTAATTTCATATGTGTATTTGAGTGAGTGATTACTTGGCCCCGTCTTGTGTTTTAAGGAAGGCAAAACATAATGGTGTATGTCATGCATATGTTTTCTTTTAGATTGAGGGTGTTGAGGAGTGAGGACAGAGGTCTATGAAGGGTTCTGCTTAAAGAAGGGAAAGACATCCCATTTTTCTGAATTCAGGGAGGGGATAAGTATAATGACAAAGGCAATACGATGGACACCTAATATTCAAGGGATTAGAATTCCAATTTAAATCAATTAAAATTGTAATTTTCTCCTTGGGGTGCAGATGGCTTACCCCAGAATTGTTCCACTTTTGTTTTGTGCATTTGGCCCTATGACTGTTAGCTTTCTGACTGAGGTTCGCACACTTCTGAAGCGATGGAGGCTCCTTTTTATACCTTGTTAACCCTTTGTGAGCCACGCCTTGTGGTGCTCAAATTGTTAGCTGTCCTCCTTCCATAGCCCCTGATTGCAGAGTGGCCTTTTTTTGTGATTTGACATTTTGCATAACGAGAAGAGCAGAATATGACCGAGTCTCCAGCACTGATGTAGTTCAGAGACTTTGCAGTCACAAGTTTGAAGGGGGTAGGTTTTATGCAGGGAATGATGCATGAGTATTTATTTTAATGTCTCTGGCGGAAAAACTTTTTAAAATATTTCAGATCTGGCACATTCAGTGCCCTGAACCACCGGTATCTTCATTGGCAAGTCATTTTCAGTGAATACCAGAAAAACAGTTTAATAAAAATACTATTGAACAATTATACTTTTTTTGTGTGAATAATTGAGTCAGCACTTTTTTTACATTGGAACACACTGGATTAACCCTTTAAGCATTACATGTGCAGAATATCAAGAAGGCAATGTGTTACACATCCTTCTAGTCCTTTAACAAATTAACCCCTTAGTGTCACATGACGTGCCAGGACAGTCACTCCGGTTCTGACGTTAAGAGAGCGTCTAAAACTGACTGATCCAAGACCGGAGAAGTCCGTTTCAGCCTCTCGCATGGCTAGCTGGTACATCTGATTGCTCACATGTACCGGCTCTCCAAACACATGAAAAAGAAATGGCCTTGGTACCCCTGGACCGCCAGTCCTTAATGGGTTAAAGGAGAAGTACCACCACCTAATAACACCCCCCACACACACACACTTATCTAACTATGGCCAGAAATTACTAACAATTTTGCTTGTCACTGAAGATTTTTGCTCTGGCGCAATCAGTCCGGGATGTTATATCTATGGATGTGGACATGACAGTAGGTAGCAGGGCCGTGGGATGCGATACACTGTACATGGTATTCTTAACCCTTAAGGACCATTGGGATGCTCTGTTTGTAAAGGGTTAAATCTGCTCCTGTATTCTTCCTACTTCCGTCTGAAAAACTGCCAGCAACCTTCATGTCTGCCTCTCATAGACCTAACATCCAACGTGGACTGAAGATGTTATCTCTTGACCAAAGGCAGAATTTATAGGGGCCATTGGGATTTTCTAGTCATAGGAAGTGTGTATGTTTGAGAATTAGGAATCCTTTCTCCTTTAAGGTGGGAGCATATTGAGGTGGAGGGAGGGAGAAGCAAAAATGACAATGTATATATCTTTTTCTCTGTCGTTCAATATAGGTTACTGGTAACTTTGAGAAGGCGACTGCCCCTTTAAATAGGCAGGAACAATTCTTCAAAAGAAGTGCAGGGTGGAGCCTTTCTTCTCTCCTAGCTGGTCCCCAGCCAATCCCCTCCAGTAAGATTTGTTCCTTGACCAAGCAAGGCATGAGAACAGTTCTGCTATAGTTTTAGTTTTCTTTATTGTTTTATGTTAGATATGGAATACCAACAATTACTGACATTCACAAGTTGGATGGCTCAGTTTCCAGGCGCTGTTGTTCCCCTTCAGGGCTGACAGGTCCACATCTTGTATAGCATGTTTTTTCTCCTAGGAGTTGCCTACTGAGGCTTCCTCTTTAACATTGGTAATCTGAAGACAGGAGACCTGCTAAAAAGGTGAGCAACCCTTTGTCCCATGCTTTCCCTCTGCACAGGAGTCTACTTGGGAGTTCCTGATGCACACTCCTGCACTCATTGGGTTTATCTGTATGTCTGTTGGGGTTTGGAGCCATTGGGTTTCTGTGGTAAATTTACCATTTGTCTGCCATTTTAAGCACTTTTGAGGGGTTTAATACACTTTCCCTGCTGGGTGTAGTGTTTAGTCTGGTGATTCTGACATGTTTTATATTGTTCAGACACTTTTTTTTTTCAAGTTTTGCACTTTTGAGTTAAAGGCGCACTTAACCACATAGACGCCATGCTCCATTCACCTCTATGGGATTTTACAGTTAGAGACATCTCTGCAACAGCTCAACGTAGCGACATCAGAGAAGGCTCATTTTGTTTGTATGCCCTTATTCTATCATCCGATTCACGTTCTGAGTGTGTTGGGGTGCTCAGGGGGCTCCGAACTCTGCTTTTGGGGTACTTGAAGGGAAACTACATTCCCATGAGCGCCTGTTTTGCCCGCTCTTTTCTGATTGGATGCCATTTTCTATCCTTCCCTTCATGAGTATCCTACGCAGGGCTTAGACTCTCCTCTCCTCAGATTAACCCTTCACCTGCCAGTTTAGTGATTTTTGCTATTTCTTTTCTTTAACTCTTTGAGTGCCAGAGGGGTATGTGTTGGATACTGCTCTGGCACTCAGAGATAATGCCAGCATGTCACTTACTACTGCCCCATAGAATGTGCTACAAAATGGCATAAACTTAGATAATTTTCCCTACACCTTGTTTAATATGTAGCAATAATGCAATGCACTAGATAACACTCTGGCACTCAAGGGGTTAAAAGAACATTACCACCATACAATACAATGGGTTAATATAAAGTTTAAACATTATATAGTTAGCTATCATTTGTACAAATTATTCATATTACATGCAAAATGTTATAAATGGTGCTACTCAGAGTACATTTCTTTTCTAGTGCTATTGAGGGATGCAGGGACCATAGGATAAAGGAGCTCCTTCCTATACGAGGCAGGTCATGCTAAATGAAATCTGTCCCACTCCCAGTAGCCTATACCCCCTCCACCAATCAGATTAAAGTTTGTTTTTAGACTGTGCTTAAAGAGGTAGAGGTATTTTTCTCTGGTGGTGGAGAATTCATTTCATGTTACCTTTTCAGTATATTTTCAAGGGTTAGTAATGCCCAACGATAACTTTATTTTGTGTTGTAGATTAAAAAAAAGAGAGAAATTATTTGGAGCAAATTCCACCTCTCAAACCTTTATGGTTTGAGAGATATTCGCTGCTTAAGTCCCCCCCTTTTCCTGATGTCAGCTGTAAAGCTGACAGCAGGAGATTCGAGTCGGCCAACTCAAGGCGGCTCTTCAGCAGAGCCGAAATATCGATATTTAAAAAGAGCTACTTCACTGGAACGGTCTACAAAGTGTGCCTGGTTTGCAAGCACACTTTGTAGACCATTCCATTGAAGTTATTCTTTTTAAATAACACTAATTCTGCTTTGCTGAAGAGCTGCTGGCTGATCCCAGGACCGGGATCGACTGCTGTCAATAGAGCGCTGACGGCAGGAGAAGAGCAGTTTGTATTATACATAACAGTCGAATTTCTCAGCCACTGGAGCGGGTGCACGCCTCTTTACCTCACATAATGTCGATAATGTGGCCCAGTTTCTTAAATCTGTGTGAAATTATCTTTAAACAATTACATTAACTTGATATGCAGGCTACCCAGACACTATAGCAAAGCCTAGAGAGAAGGGAAAAAAGAAATCTATAAACAGCCTCCTCTCAAAAACGTCATGAACTTATACTTCAAAATGTTTGAGTTGCTCTGTTGCTAATGACCCATCTAATTCAATGGTCCATAGCCAATGGCCTTGAAAGGGTATTGGGCAAATATTTAGCTGTAGCCTAATTTTCCAACAAAAAGGACCACCTTTATAATGGAAAAAAAATCTACCTTATAGCTTTACAATGTTTGTGTCCCAGAGAGGTACGCAAGGGCACTGAAAGGGTTAACACAAACATCGTAAGAAGCCTGAAGACCTCCTTTACATTTTGTTATATTGCAGAGCAGCACAGCAAATACAACAAAGAAAAAGAGCAAAAAAAAAATAGTCTCCTCTAAGTGTAACAACATTTCATAGACTATATATGAAAAATGACAATCTAATGAAATGTGAAAAAAAAAAAAAAACGTAAATAAAAGTGTACACTGCCATCAGCGAGGGAGTGGTTCTCCCCATTCTTCTGGTCTGGCTGTCCGTGTCTTTGTTAACCCGCTTGGTGCCAGGTCCGCGTCAGGCCTCTACTATAACTCTATGCTTTTTGGCGATCAAATGTGTCTGACGCCTTTGTATTTTAGTGAGACAAACATTTGCTTTGTGGAGAAAGAACCAAATGGTTGTCTCACTAAAATACAAAGGTGCAAGTCACATTTGAGCACCGAAACGCAGAGTTATAGTAGAGGTCTGACGCATACCTGGCACCAAGCGGGTTAACAAAAACACGGACATCCAGACCAGAAGAAAGGAGAACCACTCCCCTGATTATCACCAACTGCACTGTACACTTTTCTTTACATTTGGTTTTATTTTCAGATTTATTTTTTTCACATTTTATTAGCTTTTAAGTCCCTTTTTTTTACATGTAATTTATATTGGGGGTTTTTTTGCCAGTGCTTCAGCTAGCCTCTCCCAGTACAGTGTGTACCTTAACACTTTCAGTGCTGTTATTTTGAAAGTGGCTCTCAGTATCTATTTGTATAGGTGTAGGAGACTAAGGGAGTGTATTTGCTCCCAGGGAGAGCTGGGAAGGGAGGTGATTTCCTGTACACGGGACATCCTGCAGAGCTCTGACTGCAGCACAGCTTGTAGTGCCGCAAGAGGAAATGGTGATGTCACTGGGTACGTTTTAAAACACAATATCGAATAACGTATTCAGGTTTAAAAAATACAACCTAGTTTTACGTGTTATATCCCATGGGATAAGGCGTCCTGAGGGTGATGTTCCCTTTTAAAGATATTGCCGATAACAGAATAGATTTATTCAACAGGTTACTGTTTCCAGGCCAGGAGGCTATAATTAGGGCGCATTTACCTCAACATGGGCATGCAGAGCAATGGGAGCACGGTACACAACTTTTGTAAGCTATTCATGACAATGTTCCAAAAAAAGGATATTCTTCTTTTAACCCATTACAGACCCACAACGTACATATACGTCATGTGAAAAACTTACGTGAAGGACTCATGACGTATATGTACTTTATAGAATTCAGATGTCAGTGAGCCGGGGACCACCGATTCCATTTCCAACCCTCAAAAAAATAAAAAAAAAATAAAAAATGGCCTGTAGTCTTTAAGTGCCATCCGTCTGGCTGGTTCTTAAACCACTCTGTCTCTCAAATATGGAATGCAGATTCTGCTTCCAAGAAAACATTAGTAGTTTTACCATTTGTAGGTTCACTTTTGTTTGGCTCAGAACTGGATAAAATCATCAGTCAAGCCATAGGAGGCAAAAGTACTCTTTAAAGGGACAGTAATATTTAAAATGTATAAATAAAAATGTTGTAGGGTTTATCCCCCCCGAGTAAAAGAAGGGTACTCCCGCTGCTGAAACTTGTTTTATTCAAAAGTTATTACAGTTCAAACATGATTTTTTTTTTTTTTTTTTTTTTGGTGCAGTATCAGTGGCCTGAAATTGTAGAATGGCGCTGTTGCTGCACCATCCTATGGACAGAACTGGTCAGTTGACCATAACTCTTCATAGGATGGTGTAGCAACAGTGCCACGGTGCAGTTTCAAGCCATTGTAATACTGCACCTAAAAAAAAAAAAAAAAAAAATCAAGTCTGAACGGTATTAACTTTTGACTAAAACACCTTTCAGCAGTGGGAGTACCCTTCTTTTACTCAGGGGAATACATCCTACAACTTTTTTTTTTTTACATTTTAAGTATTACTATCCCTTTAATTTAAAATCAAACCTGAGAGGTTTGTTATACTGTAAAATACTTGACATAGCGTACCAATAGAGATTTCCGAGGGACACCTCGCCCATAGTTGTGCGGGGGAGGGGGAGTGGCAATTAACCCCTCCATATAAACAAAGGGGCTGGATGGGCTGGTCTAGGGGTCAAATTATGACTTTGCCCCTGACCCCAGGAAAAATTCCTACGGACACCCCTGACCTCGACAAACTGCACATACTATGTTGAGTGTTCCTTTAGCTATGGGGGAAAAAAAAAACAAATCCAAATTGGGCCAGAAAAAAAAAAAAAATGCACCCAAATCGTCTGAGCTAAAGTCTACCATGGCATGAAGGTGGGTGTTTAGAGACTCCCAAAAACCCTTCACTAGGAGGAACACATGACATTATATTCTGCAGTGGAGGAACTCCATTACAGATGAATGGGTACTTCATCTCCTAGCACCACCCTTCCTCCGTCCAGTTTCTTTATGTCCATGGTACCCAGAGCCAGGCATTCAAGGGACGTTCCATCAAGCGATTTACTAACTCTTACGAAATGTAGTGGCAATTCCTGTTCTGAAAGAACAAAGATTCAAAGGACTCTATTCCAATCTTTTCATTGTAAAAAGATGATTTTCAGAGCAAGGAGAAGGGGACATCCTGCAGAGCTGTGTGGTGCATCTTGTACCGCAGCAAGAGGAAATGGTGGTGTCACTGGGCAATTTTATAAATCTAATATCTAATAAAGTATTCTGATGGAAAAAAGTAATAACCTAGAGACAATTTTATGAGTTGCACCCAATGGCATAAAGTGTCCCGGGGGATGAAAGTTCCACTTTAAAGGAGCAGTAAACTTTTTTTTTTTTTTTTTTTTTTTTTTTTAATGAAAACCTGTATGTTTTCGAGCTTTTCCTGCTGAGAAAAACAAGGTCACTCCCACTGTTCAGTTGTTTTATTAAAATTTTATGACAGTTCAAATAACCAGGAAGTTAATTTACTGTGTGTTAACGTACTTAAAGTTCTAGCTGACAGGAAGTGACTCTGCAGTTTCTATCACATTTTGTGGAGAACCGTTAGTCACTGACTTTCTTCTACTTTAGAATGTAACAGAGTTGCTAATTGGAATTTGACCACTAGAGGGCACTGCTGATGTAAAAAACACCGTTTTAAACAGTAATAGCTATGGAAATATGCATGTATCAGCAGTGGGAGTACACTTATTTTACTCAACAGGAAATGCCCTACAATATATATTTTTTCATTAAAAAAAGTTTACTGCTCCTTCAAAGCAGAGGTGAGAGCTATATCTCCTAATAGTTTATTTTCTGGTTCACACTGTTTTGGTGTATTTTATATTTACATCATTATAAAAGCATCTCCCAGTTAGATAATAAAAATATAAAAGTTATGGTCCATAAACCTATCTGGGAATTTTCAAAATGAGATTACCCTGATGTCTTTGAATATTAACCCTTAAAGTTCCCAAGGACAAAGTTTTAGGCACTATGTCCCTATTGCTCTAACCTAGAGTTGATACAGTGAGTCCTCAAACAACCAGTAACATGATACAACTTAGAGGAATCGCTGCTGGATGTCACACTCAAGACAGGAAGGACTTCTCCCTATGTCTTCCTGGTAGAAATGACACCAATTTAAAGTAAAGAAACAGTTAATTTGTATGGATCATATAATGGGCAAAAGTGGACTCTCTCATCCTGAGAATGTGTTCCTTCACCCACGACCCTGAGATTAGGGTCCAAATCCTGAGTCTCAAGGTCAAACCCTGAAAGCTCCCAGGTTCGTCCATAAAGCCTGCAGTTTTGGGGCAAATCAACTGAACCATAAGGGATAAATAAACATTCCCCAGATGTTTAACCCCTTGGATGCTACAGACATCTCCAGTGCATTGCTTTGTCTTTAGCATCCGACGGTTAACCCTTTGGGTGCCAGAGGGGTATGGAATGCATTGCAAAGCAATGCATTCCGAAACCCCTCTAGCATTCAAAGGGATAAAGGTCATATAATATTAATACCACAAAACAAACAAACAAAAAAAAAAAAAGGAAAACAAAGCAAAAACATAATCACTTCTTATGTTCACCCATTAGAATAACATAGTAAGCCAATCGGTTAACTTCTGAATAATTCCACTAGATGGCGATATTTCCTCCCTAGTTAACCCAGGCATACTTAAACATGTCATTCTTTTGCCACAAGGTGCACTGTGCTGAACGATAGTCATTTTCCGTGGTCAGTGATGTGGACAGTATAGCTGTAGTCTTGGGGTACTCTGGCCAATGGTCTGGCATGCATCCTGCAACAAAGAAAACTAGAAGTGTAAACAGCCAAAGAGAATCATCACATCTTGGGCATTATATATTAACCCTTTGTGAGTCAGAGAGTTATCAAACACATTGCTTGCAATGAGTATGGCACTCAGAAGGTTACGCTAAAGAGGTACAATTGTGGGATAAACCATCTACAGAACGGGTGCTCAATAGGTAGGTAGCGATCTATCAGTAGATCATTAAAGGGGTTGCATCATCCCTATACAAGTTAGCATGAATAGTTAGCTTATACAACGAATATAAGTAAATGTGTATTAATTTTTTTTTTTTTTAAAAGCTCCTGTTCATCTAGATTGAAGTTATATATCTGCCCTGCAGCTCCTTCCGCATAGACTGAGGTTACCTGCTCTGTAACCGCAGTCCATCACTCTGCCTCTGCTCCCCTCCCTGTAGCAAGCCTCCTCCAATGACGGAGGCTTCTGTCTGTAAGCTGGAGCGAACTCATTGGCTAGATAACGATTTCTGCCAATGAGACCTCTCCAGCTTACAGACAGAAAGCCTTTGTCATCGGAGGAGGCTGGAAAGAGGGAGGGGAGTATTAAACAGGAGTTTAAAAAAATTTTTTTATACACATTTATTTTCTGTATAAACTAATGATTCATGCTAACTTGTACAGGGGTGATGCATCCCCCTTAAAGAGGGTTACTGATACACCAGGAGAACATTCATGCTGAGTAGTGTTTGCAATGGATACTACTAGCATTTCGAAGGAGTAAAGCCAAAAAGCCAAATTTTAACCCCTTAATGACCGCCAAATCCTTTGCATAGTCTGCTGTTAAGGACCAATGAGATTATTTTTTTTTATTATTAAAAATTCTGGGATGGCAGAGTGGCGTATAGTCACAAATTCCTGGACTGCCACCGACCCTTCAAGGGATAGTAATACTTCGTTTTATCTTTATTTTATTTTGTAGGCATTAAAAAAACATGAAGAATGATACAAGTCTTATCTCTCAAACCTTTATGGTTTAAGAGATATTCACAAGCAAAGTTTCCCCTCCCGCCCCTTTTACTTAGTGTAAGCCATCTCTTCTCAGATGTGGAATGTAGTCCATAGATCAGACAGATAATAGAAGAGGACGATCTTCTTCCTATGAGAACAATGAAAGCCCTGCCCTCCTTGACATGTTTTTCAGGATTTTCCCTTATCTTAATTGAAGATTGTCCCTCTCTGCAATCTACCTGGGCACCTCCCTTCTGCTCTGGCTGAGCAGTGTTACATCAGTAAAAGGGGCAGGAGGGGGATACTTTGTCATTGAATTACTCTTGAACTACAACTCTGACAGAATTGAAATAACACTCTCCAAGGCCCAAATACTATGATGATTAATTAGAGCTGCTGTTATTATGAAACATTACTATCCCTTTAAGTGCTGGAACGGGCGTAACGAACATGGCACGTCATGTGTCCTTAAGGGGTTAATCAATTAAACATTTGGAAATGTTTGTCTATGGTAAAACTGTTTTTTTTACTGATTTTTTTCTATAATATTGTGAGTGTTGTTTTGGTGCAGTATTATTTTATGTAGTCAGGTAATATACACATACACTGACTGAAGGCCTACCGAGTTCTCTTTATAACCTTCTACACCCTTTTAAACTGTGGTATGCCTTTTGTCTTTAATTGCAAACATGGGGACCCCCAAGCACATACCCCCAAGCAAATACACTATATTTAAAGCACCCCCCATGTGTTTATTATAACATCTCCTCAGGGACTGTTTTTAATTTAGGTAGGGCTTTACATGTGTATTAGAGTAGGTACTTGCCATATAGTGAGGAACCTTGACAGGGTTGGCAAGCTTAACAATGTCTGGCCAAATTTTGGAACAAAATCCTCATATTTATTAACACAGTAGTATTATATATGGCCAATACAGGGCACACATTTGCACCTAGTATGCAGGTTTGTCTTGCGTTTGCACTTTAGGTCTCGGCCTAACACTTGGGGAACCCTTTCGTTCTCTGCTGCTATCTATACATTCATTACACTATTTTAATTTACACTTTATTAATTATATGTATTATGATGAGTTAGCTCTGTGAGCTATTCTTTTCCTCTTGCATACACTTGTTGTGCAACATGTTGCAATGTGATGGCGAGGGACAGTTGAAGTATCCTGGTAAAGTAGGAGTTCATGTTAGGGTGATTATGAACACAGCAGATCGCATGTCACTAAAGGCTGGGCAACACTGATGTACGCCATTAGTGGTAGGGCGGGATTTACATCCCAGGCATCAATAGGCAATGCAATCTAGATGCCCTTAGCTTCATCCATGGCCACACCTCCATTCCTCACATGAACCCACCCCCTGTCCCATCTATGGAGATTTATGGTAGATTGACCAGATCTGTCCATAGGATGGTGTAGCAACAGCGCCACTGTACAATTTCAGGCCACTGTGATACTGCACCTAAAAAAATATAGTTTGAGCTGCAATAAATTTAGAATAAAACACTTTTCAGCAGTGGGAGTACCCTTCTTTTACTCAGGGGGATAAACCCTACAATATATATTTTTTACATATTAAAAGTATTACTATCCCTTTAAATATTAGCCTATAAAGGCTCTGTGTGGGATCTATATAGATTAATTCATAGTACAGAGTGTGGTATTATTGGCTCAACAAAGAAACTAATTAGCATAAAGTGTCAGACTGCCACCAACAAAGGTGAATGTATTCTCAAATGCTATTACATTAAAAACAATTGACCAATTATTTTTAATTAATTTTAAAAACCAACTAAGCTCATTTTGAAGGAAATTTAACACTTTCTATTAATAACAGCCTATTTACTATATATTGGTCAGAAAGTCCTAATGGCTCCTTTGAATTTTGCTCTTGTTCCTTCGTTCAAGAGATAACTTCTTAAATCAGTTCTCAATGCCATGTCCATGGAGGCAGACATGACAGTATCAGGCTGGTTTTCAAATAAGCAGGCAGATTGTGTGAGCATACTTAACCCTTTTAGGGCCAGAGGTGTCTGCAATGCATTGAGATACTTTCCAGTGTGTTTTGTACACCCCCCCCCCGGCATTCAAAAGGTTAAAGGATTTCAGGGGAAGTAAAACCACCTAATAACCCCCCACTTCCTATTGCCAGAAAATCCGAATGCTCTGTATTCAAGGTATAACATCTTAATCATCCCTGAATGTCATGTCCAGGAGGCAGCCATGACAGTGGATAGCAGGACCACAGGACACACACAGCCCACCGTACAGTGTAATTATAGAGGGATAGTAATACTTAAAATGTAAAAACGTATATATTGTAGTCTTTATCCATCCCGAGGACAACAAGGATATTCCCACTGCTGAGAGGTGTTTTATTCAAAGGTTATTACAACTCAAACTTGAATTGTTTAGGTGCAGGATCACAGTGGCCTGAAATCGTACAGTGGTGCTGTTGCTACACCATCCTATGGACAGATCTGGTCAGCAGACTTCAAACCCCCATAGGATGGTGTAGCAACAGCGCCACTGTATTATTTCAGGCCACTGTGATACTGCACCTAAACATTCAAGTTTGAGTTGTAATAACCTTTGAATAAATCACCTCTCAGCAGTTTTCCTATGATTAAGTAACCACCTTATGGTTACGAAACACGTCAGGTGAAGGGTGTTACAATCCAGTGCCTTGTGATCTTTTCGCTCAACTATACCTTTTACATGGTGGTTAGGCTGAGAATGTTTTGGTGGGCCTGAGTGCGCTTCCCTCCGGTTGTCCTCCAGTATGTGAATCGTAGCTGCGATTGTGGGAAGCTTCACCGGCTCTGCCAACCCTAACTTGGAACAGTGAGTGACCCTAATCTGGTGACTATTTCTAGTAGTGACTATTCATTGAGTTAATCTTCAGCAGTGAAAGTACCCTTGTTTTACTCAGGGGGATAAACACTACAACATATTTTTTTTACATCTGAAGTATTACTATACCTTTAACCCTGTAAAGATCAGAAGAGTATTCAACATATTGTTTAGGAATTTGTTTTACCCCCTCTGGTCTTTAAAGGATTAAATAGGCTTGCTACTTAAACTGCCATCAACCGTCATGTCCGCCTCTATTGACCTGATGTATGAGTGTTCAAGACAGAACATCTTCAAAGGTACAAAAGGACAAAATTCACAGAAGCTATTAGGATTTTCTGGCCATTGTAAGGTAAGTGCATGTGCTATCATTAGGAGTTACTTCGCCTTTAACCGTTTGAGTTCCAGAGAGGTACGCAACACATTGCGCTCAAAGGGTTAAGGTGACAGATCCGCTTTAGCTTGATGACGATAAGGCCTCTTGTCATTGGATTCCTCATGATTTTCTCTTACCTTCCTTAGCGAAATAGAGGAAATATTTCCTCATCAGGCGCTGGAATGAACGGTCCTCCTCTGTGGTCTCACCCAGGGCAAAGTCCAAAGTGCCAAAAAATCCCAGCGTATCCAGAATGTGAAAAGCAAACCAGCTGTTATAAGGGAAGAGGCTGCTGGGCTTCACTGGAACAGACGGGGTGTAGGTGACAACGTAGCGATAAACTGGACTGGACAGCACAGCTGGAAGGGATCAAATGTTTATTAGAGCAAGCAAGTCACCCAAGATGATTATTTAAAGGGATAGTAATACTTTGTTTTAACTTTATTTTATTTTGTAGGCATTAAAAAAACATGAAGAATGATATAAGTCTTATCTCTCAAACCTTTATGGTTTGAGAGATATTCACAAGCAAAGTTTCCCCTCCCGCCCCTTTTACCTAGTGTAAGCCATCTCTTCTCAGATGTGGAATCCAGTCCATAGACCAGACAGATAACAGCAGGGGACAATCTTCTTCCTATGAGAACAATGAAAGCCCTTCCCCCCTTGACAAGCTTTTCAGGTTTTTCCCTTATGTTAATTGAAGATTGTCCCTCTCTGCAATCTACCTGGGCACCTCCCTTCTGATCTGGCTGAGCAGTGTTACATCAGTAAAAGGGGCGGGAGGGGGATACTTTGTCATTGAATTACTCTTGAACTACAACTCTGACAGAACTGAAATAACACTCTCCAAAGTCCAAATACTATGATGATTAATTAGAGCTGCTTTTATTACGAAACATTACTATCCCTTTAACCCTTTGAGTGAAAGAGGGGTATCCTCTATGGCACTCAAAGTGTTCACCCCTTGAGTGCCAGAGAGGTACACAAAGCATTGCAGACCCCTCTAGCACTCAAGGAGTTAAAGGGGAAGTAACGGATCGCTAAAAGACCCTCTAAAATAATTAACAGTGTCCTCACAGTGATAGAAACTGAGTTCTCACGGCTTAAAACACACCCATTCGCTCAGAATGATGGAGATCTGCAGAGGTGGGGAAATCATTGACTCAATCTGTACTCCTGGGAGATTTCTCTCCATAGATGCCCACTAAAGGAAGATTCACAGACATGGGTTTTCTATGGATAGGGCAGCAATCTTGATTTTACGCCCGTGAGTGTCAAGTGAGACATTGGTGTCACTCAGCTAGAAAGTGAGAGGGGGAAGTAATGTAGGACTAAGACAGGAAGTGCCTGCGCGGCCTGCCTTCATTACCATCATCTATGCAGCTAGACAACTCAAAAACTATTTTCCTAAATTTAAAAAAATGGCTAATAATACCGTAAAATCTTGCATATAATACACACGCTATTGCCCCTTTTCACTTTCTGTGAAGTGTATGTTTGTGGGGGGGGGGTGCATATTAAACACAAGAGAAAAAATAATTATCACTGTGTCTTGTTTTCACTCCTTCTACCCACAAAAAAACATGAGTTTCTTGGCTGTTTCCCTCGCTCTCTCCTCCTCAGTATGCGCTCACCTTCCCCTCCCTGCACTCATCCCATCTGGAGACATCTTGGACATCTGCGAAGTGAGTGGCATGTTTGCATTTGTCTTCCGCTTCTTACATCTACCTGTGAGAACCTGTATTAATTCTAGATAATGGTAGTGCTCTTTGAGGACCCGAAGTTCCTCCCAGGGAACTACCATAGATCCAATGCATAATGCACTGAAAGTAAAGTAAAGCCCTGGGAAGATCTTCAGGTACTCAAAGGGCACAACCATTAACTTGAATGAACACAGGTGGATGCATGAAATGCAAATAGATGAGATAAATCGCTGACACAGATGATCCGTACATCAGCTAAAAACAATGTATCCTTTATTGTAGTAACACGTAAAAATATTTAGATACCTTAACAACATTGCTGAGTTGTGGAACAATGGAAGAGAGACTTTAAAAAGACAGCCACAACATACCAGCTAGGTGTATAGACCTCAGCCTCTCACCGATCAACGAATTTCGCGCAATATGTGATTACTCATGATGCAGGAAATGGGCAGCAAATGCAAGCATACTGCCTCCTGCATAGACGTCCCAGATGTCTCTGGAGGGAATGAGTAGAGGGAGAGGAAGGTGGGAGCATATTGAGATGGGAGGGAGGGACGCAGCCAAGAAACACATTTTTTTGTGGGTAGAGGGAGGGAAAACCAGGGTGCGTATTACACATAGGCACTTTGGTTTTCCCCTAAAACCTTGGGTATAATTTACACCTGCAGGTGCGTATTATACCTGAGATTTTAAGCCCTTAAGGACCAGCACTTAAGGACCACAGACTTTTTTTTTTGTTTTTAGCAATCCAACTCAGGGATCCCTGAACATCGTGCAGCCAGGCGGGGAGCCCTGAAATTCAAGACAGTCCAGGCACCCCATAGGTCCTTATCACACGTCCAATCCATGACGTGCCAGAACCGTCATGGGCCCTTAAGGGGTTAAGGTTATTGATTTTTAAAGTGATAGTAATACTTCGTTTTATCTTTATTTTATTTTGTAGGCATTAAAAAAACATGAAGAACGATATAAGTCTTATCTCTCAAACCTTTATGGTTTATGAGATATTCACAAGCAAAGTTTCCCCTCCCGCCCCTTTTACCTAGTGTAAGCCATATCTTCTCAGATGAGTCTGGTTGTATGACAGGACAGATAACAGAAGGGGACAATCTTCTTCCTATGAGAACAATGAAAGCCCTGTCCCCCCTTGACAAGTTTTTCAGCTTTTTCCCTTATCTTAATTGAAGATTGTCCCTCTCTGCAGTCTACCTGGGCACTTCCCTTCTGATCTGGTTGAGCAAGGGGGCGATACTTTGCTTGTGAATATCTCTTAAACCATAAAGGTTTGAGAGATAAGACTTATATCATTCTTCATGTTTTTTTAATGCCTACAACATAAAATAAAGATAAAACGAAGTATTACTATCCCTTTAAAGCTGTTTCAAACCTCCAAAAATCTGCTTTTACGGTTGGTGTTCCTTTAGGTATACAGTTTAATATCACACCCAGTTTTCAAATATCCTGGGGGAGGTCACATACCTGCAGCCTGCTTGGCCAGCTCATTTTTGGGACATGTTGCTCTTATATCTGACACCATAGTCATGAAGGTTTTCTCCACACAGCGGCTGGACTCTGGGCAGGGGTCCGACAACGGATACAAGGACAGAGCATCTTTAGTCAGGCTTCCCCCAAAGGTGTCCAGATGGGCTAAAGCAGAAGTGTGCAATTATTATTATTATTAGAATTATCATCAGAGGAAGCACAAAGCAGGGAAACTCTTTAGCTGCTAAACACGTCTCCGTTGCAATTCTTAGCTTTGCAATGGGATAGAGATGTTTTCTAACAGTCAATGGCCTGAAATTTTACACTGGTGTTGTTGCTACATCATCCTTTCGAAGTTTATAGAAATACAGACTTTTCTGCCTGTCATTTTTATATATGAAATTCTATTTGTATAAGTTTAAAGCGGAATTACCACCTTGAAAACACTTTATCTTCAATAACTCCCCATATGGCGACTAGCTGCTCAGTAGCGTTAGTCAGCAGAAATTATGACCTTATTCAAAATAAATATGCATTCTTACTGGGCTGACAGCAGCACGGAGTGCAGACATTTTGCCATAGTGACGTCCACGCGCCTGAGCGGTCAGTCCTAGCCGGGTCTAGGAGGCGTTGCTAGGAGCCGTCCAGCTCCAAAAGGGACTGACAGCGCAGGTGCGTGGATGTCACTATGGCAAGATGTCCGTGCTCTGTGCCGCTGTCAGCCCAGTAAGAATGCATATTTATTTTGAATAAGGTCATAATTCTGGCGACTAGCGCTACTAAGCAGCTAGTCACCAGATGGGGAGTTATTGAAGATAAAGTGTTTTCAAGGTGGTAGTTCCACTTTAATTGTTAATGCCTATTCAGTTTTTGAAAAAGAAGTGGTTTGTTTCAAAACGCGTAAAACCATAGGCTTCTAACCAGCGTTTCTCATTATAAGGCAATTTTTTTATATTAAAATTTTATATTACATTGGTAGTTTAATTTTCTCTTATTTTGGGAGAGTGGCTGGAATGGGGCGGCATTGATATCTCTGCTTGAATTCTGCCAGTTGACTTCGCAAATGGCAACCAGCAAGATTGAGTGTGAGAGTACTGGGCTACTGAGTAAATACCTACAGTTTGATATACGTCTTGTGGTTTGAGCCCCTTCTGTTTCTGTGTTCCAAGAGTCCTGAGTGTCCTCGTGGTTTGTTGGGAACCAGCATCCATTTGCCATCTTGGATTGACTGAGTGGGAGCAGTCTGAAGTCCCTTATCTGTGATACTAACCACTTGTAGTGGACATTTAAATTGTGACCATGATGTACTGGTGAAGGTCCATATCAAGCTTATTGCACTAGGAAGCGTTCCGCTCTCTTTTTTGTCGTTTACCGAGGTTCATGGTCAATTGACCAGAACTTTCCATAGGATGATGTAGCAACATCGTCACTGTAACATTTCAGGCCACTGATATATTGCAACTAAAAGAACTGAGTTTAAGCTGCAATAACTATTGAATAAAACACCTCTCAGAAGTGGGAGAGCACTTGTTTTATTTATACATCAATAAGGAAATTGAGACAGTGAGAAAGGCTGTGAATCTCTACAAAGATAACTGCTATAGTGAAGAAGCTAAATAAGATGAATTTACAAGACACATCCTGCTAAAGAACTCAGTAGGGTAAGAGGGCAAATAAAGGAGACAGGAGGAACCGGGAATACAAAGGTAACAGACTACCAAATATTAACCCCTTAAGGACTGGCGCGCACGAGCAGCCGGCACTTGAGGACCATGGGGCTTTTTTTTTTTTTTTTCCTGGTTCGGGGCTTCTGGAACGGTGTGTTTATTTATGTTAGCAGTGCCCTCTACTGGTCAAATTTCAATGAGTCATTCTGTTACATTCTGAGAGGAAAGTCAGTGACTTACAGTTCTACACAGAATGAGAAAGAAACTGCCGAGTCACTTCCTGTCAGTTAGAGCTATCAGGAAGTAAACACAGTAAATTCACTTCCTGATTATTTGAACTTTTGTAACTTCTGAATAAAACAACTGACAGCGGTAGGAGTGACCTTGTTTTACTCAGCAGGAAAAGCCCTAAAACTTATATGTTTTTCTAAAAAAGTTTACTGCTCCTTTAAATGTCATAATCATAACATACATCTTTTTAGTAGAAAATAACTTTAGATGACTTTACCTTGCTTTCCGATTTTATAGTATGGAGTTTTCTTGGCTACCTTAGAAAGTCATGTGACCAATATTCAAACAAAAGTGCACAACTAAATGGAGCAAACCGGTTGCACCATAGGGGTCAAATAACCCCATACCGATATAAAAGGGATTTTCACCCTTGAATTCTAGAGAGGACTCCAGTGTCTTAAGAAGAAATACACTGGAGAGCTCCGCAGCACATCAAAGGTCAAACTGTAATCAATGGGAATTTGCATTTTGTCCCTGTCCTGCAGCTGGTTTGCTCCATTTATTTTCAATAACACAGGATGCATGTCACATGATTTTCAAGTGCCCTAATTCTGTGTTGCAGGACTCAAGAGGGGTTATGCACCAAGGTGTGATAAAGAGGTGATAATGTGGAGATGACGTCTCCAGTGATATCACTTCTCTATTTCCTATGTTATTCCATGGAGCCGATGCACTAAGATCTCTAAAGTTGGAGAAAACTTAGTGCATTGACTCCATAGAACAGTGGTTCTCAACTCCTGTCCTCGGGACCCACTAACAGGCCAGGAATTAGGGAATTCTCTGCTAGAGCACAGGTGTAGTGATCAGAGGCTCATTCACATTGATTAACTCACCTGTGCTCTAACAAGGAAATCATCAAATCCTGGCCTGTTAGTGGGTCCCGAGGACCGGAGTTGAGAACCACTGCCATAGAATAACATAGGACTTAGAGGATGTAGAACATCACAGAAGTCATCTCCACTTTGTCACGCCTTAGTGCATCGCTACCCAAGGACTCCAAACTCCAACTCATGGAGAAGTCATTTAATCCTTGAGTCCTGCAACAATTAATTGTGTCACATCCATAGACATGATATTCATGACTAATTAAAGATTATTTCCGGGGAACGGATTCCTTTTGATTTGTGTAGCGTAAATGTCTAAATATATACTATTTTTTGTTTTTGTTTTGTAGAATATATACAGCACCTTAATTATTCACTTCTTCTGGTAAAACAAAAATACCCCACAAGAAATCCTGACTTACTTTTCACAAACCACTGGTAATCTTCTTTTGACCACTGAGAGATATTGGCATATGTAGGGCTGCAGAGAAAAATATCCATAATTAAAACAGAAGGTGGAGATATGGTGCAAACACACTGAGAAATCAAGTTGGAGATATGTTAGTTCATAGGTTCCATAGAACAGTGGTTTTCAATCTTTTTTTGTTCAGGGCACCCCTAACACGTAATCTAGAAAATTCACGGCACCCCTGACATATTTAATGGGCATAAGAAGGGTACAATACATAAACATACCATTATTATCAAGTCTTATAATCATAATAACAAAACTAAACATATTGTGTATAACAATTTCTATAAATCTCCATTTTTGTTAGTCTTCATAGAAAACATGGGGCACTCTAAGTTGATGTCCGTGGCACACCAAAGTGCCACGGCACCCTGGTTGAGAATCACTGCCATAGAATAACAAAAGATGTAGAGAGTTTATCAAACTGCAGACGTTTTCTCCTCTTTATCACTTCCTACTGTATGTCTCCAAAATGCGTCCCAAAGATCTGACCAGTGATCTTCATGGAAGACTTGCGGCCAAAAAGCTATACCTCCAATGTGGAAACAAGGCCAACCAACTCAACTATGCATGAAAATACAGGAACTGGGGTGCAGAAAAATGGCAGCAGGTGCTCTGGACATATGAGTCAAAATTTTAAATATTTGGCTGTAGCAGAAGGCAGTTTTTTCGCAGAAGGGCTGGAGAGAGGTACAAGAATGAGTGTCTGGAGGCAACAGTGAAGCATGGGGGAGGTTTCTTCCAAGTCTGGAGCTGCCTTTCTGCAAATGGAGTTGGGGATTTGGACAGAATTAATGGTCTCCTCAATGCTGGGAAGTACAGGCAGATACTTCTCTATCATGTAATACCATTAGGGAGGTGTCTGATTGGCCCCAAATTTATTCTGCAGCATGACAATGACCCCAAACATACATCCAAAGTCAGTAAGAACTATCTTCAGAGTAAAGAAGAACAAGAAGTCCTGGAAGTGATGGTTTGGCCTCCACAGAGCCCTGATCTCAACATCATCGAGTCTGTCTAGGATTACATGAAGAAAGAGAAGCAACGGAGGGGCCTAAATCCACAGAAGAACTGTGGTTTGTTCTCCAGGATGTCTGGATCAAACTACCTGCCGAGTTCCTTAAATAACTGTGTGCAAGTGTACCTAGAAGAATTGATGCTGTTTTGAAGGCAAAGGGTGGTCACACCAAATATTGATTTGATTTAGATTTTTCTTCTTTTCACTCACTATACATTTTCTCAATTGATAAAAATGAACTGTTAACATGTTTATTTTTGGAAGCATTCTTACTTTACAGCATTTTTTTACACTTTGACTTTACAGATAATGTACTTGTAGAATACAGGATATACTATCCTTTCGCCAGTAATTGTATTTACACAGGGGAAAAAAATTGTCCTACTTACGCGTATTCAGTCTCCTGCAGAGTGGTACCAACCATATAGGGCACATCACTGTACCCGGCCATCTTCTTCTGCCACACCTCCAGTGGTGGTGCTGGTATCACATACCCGTCTACCACGGCCACCGGCCCAACAAATTTCCCCTTCTGTGGAAGGTCGCAGAGGTCTTCAGCAGCCCAGTCGGGGTATCCGTTCCAAGGGATGGACTGGAAAAAGCAACAAGAAAGTGACACAAGAATGTGAATAGGAAATAGCTTATCAGACTCAGTCCACCCAACTCCCTACATACTACAGCACATTTACCTGGGCGGATACGCAGTGCATTATGAAATATGGAAACAGAATCTGATGGCAGATTACTACTTGCCCCATCTAGGCTGCTGATTTGCCTATCTTGTGAGACCAGACTTACATTGCTCAAAAAGTATATATCTATCTCAAGATCTTAAAATGAATTTACTGTTTCCATTTTTCTATCACTTAATTTTCTGTACATCCCTCTGGTCCTTAAATTGTTAAAGGGATAGTAATGTTTCATAATAAAAACAGCTCTAATTAATCATCATAGTATTTGGACTTTGGGGAGTGTTATTTCAATTCTGTTGGAGTTGTAGTTCAAGAGTAATTCAATGACAAAGTATCCCCCTCCCGCCCCTTTTACTGATGTCACACTGTTCAGCCAGATCAGAAGGGAGGTGCCCAGCTAGACTGCAGAGAGGGACAATCTTCAATTAAGATAAGGGAAAAACCTGAAAAACTTGTCAAGGGGGCAGGGCTTTCATTGTTCTCATAGGAAGAAGATTGTCCCCTGCTGTTATCTGTCTGGTCCATGGACTGGATTCCACATCTGAGAAGAGATGGCTTACACTAGGTAAAAGGGGCGGGAGGGGAAACTTTGCTTGTGAATATCTCTTAAACCATAAAGGTTTGAGTGATAAGACTTATATCATTCTTCATGTTTTTAATGCCTACAAAATAAAATAAAGTTAAAACGAAGTATTAATACCCCTTTAAGATACTATAAAAAATCATATAGTAGGACTTCTCTTGTTGAGCAAAACAAGGCCACTGCCACTGCTACTACAAATACAAGTTATAACCGTTGAAACTGTCAGAAGAGGAGCGGTTACTATCACATGCTATGAAGAACAGTCAGCAACTCACTTGTCCTATACAATGTACTATAAACACCAGTATCTACATGGACTGAAATAGGCCAGAATTAAACACCTTTGCGTGCCAGAGAGGTATCCAGTAAAGATAATTATCTGGTACCCAGGTAAGTCAGTCAGACTTAAAGAGTCCCCTTTTAACTTCCCTGCACTTAATCAGAGATATACTGTTTGGCCTGTTTGTTGTCTTTGAGAAGAGCCAGATTAAGGCAGGATCCCAAATTGGGGCCCCCTCCAGCTTGCCCCCTCCCCCACTCCTGCCGCAATCCTTTCTGGATTTGCTAACATTGTTCACCTCTACATTGTCTTGAGTCCACATTATCGAACCTCCACATTGTCCCCATTGTGCACCTCCACATTGACCACCAATTGTCCACCTCCACATTAGCCCTCAATTGTCCACCTCCACATTAGCCCTCAATTGTCCACCTCCACATTAGCCCTCAATTGTCCACCTCCACATTGGCCCCCAATTGTCCACCTCCACACTGCCTCATTGTCCACCTCTGTATTGTTCACCTCCATACTGTCCCCCATTGTCCACCTCCACATTGTCCCCCCCACTGTCCACCTCCACATTGTCCCCCACTGTCCACCTCTACTGAAATAGGCCAGAACTGAACCTCTTTGAGTGCCAGAGAGGTATCCAATAAAGATAATTATCAGGGAGTCAGACTGAAAGAGTCACTGATTAACTCCCCTGCACTTAATCAGGGATATATTGTTTGGCCTTTGTAGATGGAATGTTGACATCAATGCAATAAAGTAACTGTATAAAGAGCTAATTAGGCATTTCTTTTTTCAGCCACTTACCCAAAAGATCATAGGATTGACCACTAATATGTGCACAGAGTAATGTCTGGACAGCAGGTGGGACTGGTAATGTAACAAACCAACAATTCAATCTGTATTATCTTCTAAAAAATGCATCCCCCTGAAGTGGGAACATTGTGTATTTACTTAGCAGGAAAAATCATATAATATATAAATATCTTTAATTAATAATAATTAAAAAAAACTATATAGAGATGTAGATCGTGTGTAAAGTTTTGTTGAGTCCTGTGTTCCTTATGCTCGGTACATTTGAAGACATACAAACACAAAAGGGGAGTAACTGATTTAACCCCAGTGTGTCATAGATGCAGATCAAATTCCCCTTTATTTAAATTGGGTTTTTAACCCCTTGATTGCTATAGCAGACTTTTTTTTTTTTTTACATTCAAGGGGTTAAGAATACACCCTGTCCCTGTGCCTACAGATCCACAAACGTCTGGTCCCAGTGTTGATAATCTGAGCACATCTCCCACAACTGGCAGCTGGTTAGAGCTGTGATGTGAATCCAGGATGCAGCTGGATCATACGAATGGACAGGGAATGGATTACCATGAATCCTGAGTGTCTGTGGGCAATGAGAAATGGGTTCCACATGGTGTAGCTGGGTTGCCCCAGAAATACTACATTTTTGATTTGAGATTATGACCCTTCGTTCATAATAGATAGCCACCGGTCCACAGTGGACATCAGTGTATGCAGTCCTGTGGCTGCTGCAGAACCATACGAGAAACTGAGTTGTCAGACAAGACTTCAGGAAACAGAACAGTGATTGACAGAGTCAAGTCCAGTGTTTCACTTTCCACTGAATTAAGGTCCTCGACACTAGTAGGACATGTCTGTCAGTTTGAAACAAATAATTGAGTTATAAAGGCTTTCAGAATCACCTATATTTATGTTAGCAATATTTAAGTTCAAACAATAGTTTGTGCAATATTAAAATTATCTGTCATTTATGCAAATTACCTAGTTTGGGCTGACAGGAAGTGGCAGACAGGAGGGAGAGCAGTATGGAATGTTAGTATCTTGCCACCAGGTAGTGATAGTTGCGATGTGGAGCAGTGTGGAATGCTAGTAAATGGTTGGCATGGAGTGACAGAAGGAAGGGAGAGCAGTATGAAATGATAGTACCTGGCTGTCTGGGAGTGGCAGGTGGGTAGGAGAGCAGTGTTGAATGTTAGTATCTGTTGGCATGGAGTGGCAGATGGGAGGTAGAGCAGTGTGGAATGTTCGTATCTGGCTGTCATGCCTGCCATTAATGTCTACTTTGCATAACCTGAGAGATAAATAGAGCTATATATCTTAAACTATTGCGGTAAATAAAAAAAAAAAAAAATCTAACATAAATATGGGCGATTATGAAAGGTCTTTTAGAATAACCTGTAACAACATCACTAGACATATAGACTTGTTTGAACTATTTATTTCCCCCTTTAAATGAAAACAATTCTTAAAAATAAGGGCTTAAAAAAGTCGCTACAGCTAAGAGTTACTATTATAATGAAATGGTTAACAACATCTCCCACTGGTGTGCAGAAGGGATTTTTTTTTTTTTTATTAATGCATTCTACGATAGACCTTGATTCATTGACTATGGCTCTTAATTGTATGGGATAGGAAGAGCACCATCTGGTGACGACAGCAGGGTTTGCAATTTAATTTTAAAAAAATTAGCTTTATTAATCCTATATAATAATTCGCTAAGTTGTGTGTAACGCCCGACATGCGCAGTAGACACTGCTGCGCGTGCGGCAGTCATGCGCAGTACAGACTGCCCGCGCCGCAGCTTATACAGAGCTGGACGCTCCGAAGGAGCGTCCAGCTCTGTATCAGCAGTGGCGCGGCCAGTCTCTGCTGCGCGTGACTGACCCGCGACCAGCTGCCAGAGGCACTGTGGCCCGTGTAACGGGCTGTTCAACTAGTTTTTGAATAAGACATCACCCAACAGTGGCAGCAAGTTTGTCTTACTCAGCAGAAAAAGCCCTTAAATATTATTTATAAAAGGAAATCAACAGATTTTTACAAGACACAATTTACTCAATGCCACATAATTTTACATGCTAGAGAGGTCTACAATGGCGATGTCTTGGAAACTTCTATAGCACCGATGAGGTTAGTACCTTTAGAGGTTCTTCTTGTTATAAGTAACATTTTCATGGGTCAATTACTTCCATCCTAACAGTGACTGTTACCTGAAGGATTTTGGCTACACTCAGCTGGCGCAGACAATGCACATCATGGCAGCCAGTCCGGTCCAAGAAGATCAGGTTGTCTTTCTCTGCATCAGCCATAGTTGCTTTGAACACGGATGATCCACTAATATCGATGGCGCGGTGGAACAGGCCTTTGGCTAGAGGTGACACCATCATAGCCCAGACAGAAGTCCCGCCTTGAGAAAAGACAGGTAGGAAAATGAGATTTGCAGAACTAGGTCTTCTATTAACCTTTCAGTACCAGAGGAGTGTGAAAAGCATTGCAAAGAAATGTGTTGCACACCCCTCTGGCACGGAAAGGTTATGTGAAGTGCAATTAAACAAGAGTTCACATTTCATGCCACTTTGTTCATAAAATCAGCATGAACCATCAAGTTCCCAAGAGCTTGTAGTAACTGTAGCAGGGTGTCCCTTTTAAGTATCTTCCCCTTTAAAATTTGCAATAGCTGTATTGGACTGCACGGCAGTTATCTTGCTGCTGCCCATGCTCAGTATAACATTACAAAGCTTTTACTGCAACATCTGCAGTAATGTTATATTGAGCATGGGCAGCAGCAACATAGGCGACATGACAATCTCGCACTCTCATGCAGAGTGAGATTGTCATGTCACCATTTTGATCATGGCGACGTAGTGAATTACATAAAATGTTGCACGCTCTTAAGCGTGCAACATTTCAAAAGGATACAATTGCTGTGTACTGCATAGGTAGAATCAAGGCATCTACAATTGTGAGTATCCACCTGTTGGGTGTTTTTTTGGTGGAGGTTAAGATCTGTGAAATATTACACAAGGAGGCGCTCTTGTGCATCTCTTGTTCCGCTTTAAAAGACTATTTTAGTTCCCAAGGATTAGGAGGGGGTAGGTGGGTTTTACAGGGTCCTGGTAGGTAGATGAGAGGGAGATAAGTTCAGTGAGGAGAAGGATCAGGTGGTTTCAAGAGGAGGAATCCTTCTCTGGTATTAGTAATCAATAGAGTTACATGTGGGGGTCCCCTCTATGACACACTGGGGTTAAAGAAATCAGGACATTTGCACCAGCACAGACCTCATATTACTAGTCATCAATCAAGCAGAACGAAGAGGAGGTCTTCACTCGACTCTGTAGGAATCGGCACAGGATTGGGTGAGCAACTTGGCAAGTATTAAGCTTTTGAGTGCCAGAGGGGTACGCAATGCCTTGCTTTGCAATGCATTGCGTACCCCTCTGGCACTTAAAGGGTTAACCCTTGACACTAGATTAGAAGTAGCCAGGGACACAAGGTCACTCATTTAGTCAGAAATAGGGTTTGCGGTTCTTTTAATAAGTGCTAAATGCAGTTTGTTTGAAATCCGCTGACACCTGCTGTGTTCTTCAACACAACCACACATTCACCAAGGCCCACAACACCAAGATGACCTAGGAGCAGCGGATGGTAAGGTTACTATTAACCTGATCAAGGCAACTCCCAGTATTATTACCCATGGCTGAGTTAGCCTGTGGTACCCAAACAATTAATCTGCAGGAACCAGAGGATAGATTTGTTACATAAGATGTGCTGTGCAGTGGTAAAAGATTTCATAAAATGTGTGTGAACTTAAAGTGTTAGTAATGTCCCATTATTAATAGCTTACATTTTATACAGCTTCAAAAGTTGAATTAAATGCCAAAAAAAAAATGTATCTCTCAAACCGCTATGATTGGAGAGATATATGCATTCAAAGTTTGATGTGTCCTGCAATTGCGTTATTTACAACGAATGACTTAATTGGAATGGTCTAAAAAGTGTGTCTGGTTTGCAAGCACACTTTTTAGACCATTCCAAGGAAGTAATTTGCTTTAAATAAGCGATTGCACTCTGCTGCGGAGCCTCTGTATCGGCCACCACGGATCTCCTGCTGACAGCTTTACAGCTGAAAGCAGGACACATCAAAGTTTGAATGTTGATATCTCTCAAACCATAGCAGTTTGAGAGATATGTTTTTTGCATTCAATTCAACTTCTGAAGCTCTACAAAATGCAAGCTATTTATAATGGGACATTACTAACATGTTAAGTTGTGAGATAAACACATCTCAAATTTCTGCAATATCAAATTGGGTGAGAAAACCATGTATTAATGTGCTTTCAGTGGTAGATGATTAAGGGGTCCAGGAGTCCAGCAACAAAGAATCCTGCCCACCACCAAAAACATGATTTCCAGCACTAATTAACATACCTGGCAGCTCTTAGATCTCCCAGGAGACTCTGTTTTTCAGAGTTAATTACCTGTCCTTCAATGACAGAGCTTGGTTCTCTGGCTTGGCGAGTTCCCTGGTAACCCCACCCACTTCCCACCTGTATTCTTCCCACTTCCCACCCATTTTCAGGACAAATCCCAGCTTCCCTCATCCCAATAAGGACAGACCCACACTATGATGCCAATTGTGTTATCTAGATACTTGCATCCCAGCCCTTCTTCATACTCCAGGGGGTGGGGACAAGAATATTCATAGGTATGCTAATTAGATATTAGTTTGGGGGAACCAATCCATACAAAATTGATTCACTGTGGCCATTAGGTTTTTTGCCCAGATGGATGGAATTGTGGGGTTGTTACTACTGAGAGGTTTTATCGTTTCTTTAAACATCATTCTGTAGTATAAATCATTCTGTTCTTGCGATGACCTTGAGATGACCTACTGTACACACCTCTTGGATGTGTGTGACCAGACGTTCTCATCTCACCTGCTACTATGCAGTTTATGAGGCTTATGAACTAAGAAAATTGGAGTCATTCTGGAGCAAACCAAGTAAAAAAATTCCCAAATCTACTTTAAATCTTGAATGCTAGAGATGTCTCGAACATTTTGTTTCGCAAGGCAAAGGAAACCTCAACAGGCATTCTAGAAGTTAATCCTTTGCATTGCAGAGCATACCCCTCTGGCAGTCAAAGAGTTAGAAGTCACATTTAAATAAATGTACATTTTTATTTGCCCCTTTATCTCTTCTATGTCAACTAGCCAGGATTAGCTACATGTTTCATATCCAGTTTCTAATTTTTATAATCATTGCAGGGAATTGTGATTGTGGATCCCACAGATACTAGAGGAATTCTGATATTTGTATTGAAAAAAATTTCTGTGTTGACTTACATGCATCTCCATGTAACATTCATCTTTGTAATTTTTATGTAGAATGCTGGAACCCAATGAAACTATGGTTCTCAAACTGTGTTCCATGGAACACCAGGGATCTCTGAAGTCACTCAATTGGATTCTGCATTACCCGAATGATCTAGCTCAATAAATTTTAACCTATGGTAGTCATTCAGTACAAATCGGTTCACTTTGAAAATGTCGCCCTCTATTGGGAGTGCAATACAATGCGTCAAAAATGTTGCGTTGAAAACAGCAGTAAGAGAATGCCGCAGGCATCAGAATGTCGTTCTCCCTTCTCTCCATACCGTGTACACAGTAAATATGATATAAAGCTGAGACAAGGATTATGTAGATCTTCTAATACAAAATATGATGGTGTCGAATAAAATGCATTTTTAATGTGACGTTGCACACTCGATACAGGTCGACATTTTCAAAGGATACCGTACAAATCAATATTCAATTAGAAGTTATCAGTGTTAACACCTTGGATGTTAGAAAAGCATTGTGAAGCATCTTTACCATCTAAGGGGTTAAATAGTTTGGTTATTAGGCTGCACAGAGATTTTGTGTGAAACTAAAAGGCTCCATCACGGCAAAAGGCATGGGAACTGATGCACTATATGAATGAGGCTGCTAATACGAAAATGTCTGTATATGTCCTTATAGTACAGCCCTGCTCTAGAAATGTGCTGTCTGGTGTCATTACCTGAGCTTTGGCCATAGATTGTCACCTTGCCTGGGTCACCACCAAAGTACTGGATGTTCTTCTGCACCCAACGCAAAGCAGCCACCTGATCCATGAAGCCATAGTTACCTGGAGAGTGGGAGTAAATGGGATATTAATTCTGATACAGACAGTGCAGTATGGGAGGCAGAAGTTTCAGAGCACAAAGGCAAAGAGTGGTCACCGAGCACACTAGGAGGAGTGGCCACAGGGAGCACAGGTGGGAGGGGCCACAGAGGTTCTCATTCAGGCAGCTCACCAGACGTGTTGGTCGGGGATCCCTCTCTTAGCACATTAAGAGCCATAAACCCAAAGGCATTAAGCCGATAATTGAAGCTGACATGGACAACTGCACTATGCTCAGTCAGTTCCATGGTGGGGCTATAGCCAGGCTCTGACCCACTCAGTATGTGTAGGTAGCCCCCGTGGATCCAGACCATGACCGGAAGTTTGGCTGACTGGTCCAATGAGGATGTCCAGACATTCACATACAGACAATCCTCTGAGCCCATCACCTTGCCCTTCTCACTCAAGGGCTGCACCTGGGCACACATGGGCTTGAACTCTGTGGCAACGAGCGTGTTATTCCAGCAAGTGGGCTCTCGGGGGGGCATCCAACGCAGGGGTCCAGTGGGGGGTCTGGCATAGGGAATCCCTTTAAACACATAGGCTTGACCACAATGGCGTCCGCGTACTTTCCCACAAGGTATCGACACATCTGCCAGCGTGCATGCCGAGTTCCCAGACAGATAAGCCAATCCTGCCGCTAACAAACACAGTAGAAAAACCCCAATACACAGAGCCATGATTATCTTGTAGGTTGGAAATCTGCACGAGGCGTCTGACTGTTTCTTCCAAACAGTATCTTCCTCTTCCTCCTCCTCCTCCTCTTCTGAATCCACAAGATGCTTAAACTCGGACGCTGAGCCCAGCTCACCACGTCTGCTCGCCCGCCTACAATGCAAGGGATGGAGACAAGTTACCAATGGAGATGCCTCAGAGGAGGGCAGCAACATCAACTGGAGTAACATCTCTAAAGGTCAAGATCAAAAACATATTGTTTGAGTTCTGGGCAGTTCTTTGGGTTCTCTGGTATGAGGACCACTTTGGATACCTCTCTGGCACTCAAAGAGTTAAGTGATTTTGAAAGAGCTTTTTTGTATTACACATTTTTCACTTAGTAAACTAATTTTTGAGTTACATAGATGTATTGATTATGCTAATTAAGGTGTGCTGTGCAGGCACTTCCTGTCTTAGCCATTCATTATTTCCCCGTTCAATGACACAGCTCAGCAATGCATTGCCCAACTCCACTTGCACTGAAAGCATTAAGTGTCAGTGGGCAGTGTAGGTGATGTGGGTCTAAGACAGGAAGTGCCTGCACGGCATGTGTTAATTATCCTGTCTATAAATCTAAGTACCGTAAAATCTAATTTTTCTAAATCAGGGCTGTCCAAGTTCAGTCCTCAAGGGTCACCAACAGGCCAGGATGTAAGGATTTCCCTGATTAAAGGGATAGTAATACTTCATTTTTTTTTTTTTTTTTTGCAATAAAATTTTTTTATTGAGAGTTTAACAAAATACAGAAGCCATACATAACTGGAAGTGAACAATATATCTGTCCATGATACATAAGACACAGAAAATATCACAAACTGGAGACACACTTTAGGAGTTCAGACGATATCGGAATGGAATAGTTAACAGAGTCAGATATAATCCCAAAGGGTCAGCACATGGGTAATTTCTGCAAAAAATGAGAAAGATGAGTCCTCCAAAGAGTAGACGGCCTCAGAGAAGAAACGAAGAGAAGGAAAAGAGAAAGAGAAAAAGAAAGAAAGAACAGAGATATCAGAAATAAAAGGTAGGAAAGAAAAAGGAGAATAAAGGGATACGGAGGTGAGGGAAAGTGGGGAGGGAAGGAGGGAAGGTATGTGGGTGGGTCCCATAGCGGTTCACATCAATCCACCGCCCGAGACCCATGTGGACCATATCAAATCGTACATCTCCAGCTTGGATATTGTCACATAGTGAAGTCTCTCCATCTGCAAATTGAGAGTAATCAAACTACAGAGTTCCTGAGAAGACGGGATCATAGCAGATTTCCAATTGCGAGCCAGGAGAGTTTTCGCGGCGAGCATAATTTGACCCAGGAGAATCCTTAAATGATAAGGCATAGGGTTCGGAAAAATATGAAAAAGCGCAATTTCTACAGTCTGGGGCATCAAAAGAGCGGTAGTACGTTGTACCAAAGCAAATACCGACTTCCAGTATTTATCAAGCAGTGGGCAGGTCCACCATACATGAAGCATGGTGCCCACCCCCGAACAATTCCTCCAACAGAGGTTCGAAACCGAAGAGTATATGTGCGCCAAACGAGACGGTACCAAATACCATCTATATAGTAGCTTCCTAGAAAGTTCAACATGATTCGAACAATGAGAAATTTGGGGAGGAGTAGAGATAGCTCTGCCCCATTGCAAGGGGGATAGCTGGTAACCCAACTCCTTCTCCCACGCCACTAAAAAAGGCAGCTTAGGAGGTATGCCAGACTCAAGGAGAGAACGATAGCAAAGTGAAAGGACCCCTCTAGATAACATAGGATGCATGCAAGCTGTAATAAATTTATGTAAAAGTATGCGCGGTTTGGTTAGAGAGTGAGAAAGTGACCCCAATAAATGCCGTATCTGCAAATATTTGAAGAAATCCCTATGTGGCAAGCCAAAAGTCCTACCAATCTCCTCAAACGTTCGGAGAGAGCCAGCGGAAGTAAGGTCACCCAATGAAACCACTCCCGCCTCATGCCATGTTGAGAAAGTAGAGAAAGGAATAAGGAATTCTAGAGCACGAAGGGGGGTAGCCTGAGTTAGCTGGTTAAGGTCTGGTATTAGAGAAGCATAATGTCTCCACATGTGGATAGATAATCTTGTACTGGGGAGCAGATCCGTCTGGGGGGGGCGTCTGTCAGGAGAAAGCCACAAAATGTCACAAATCCGATGTGGACGTGAGAGAGCATCCTCCACATCCACCCACGCCACTGAGCCAGGTGGTGCATGGAATAAAACACACTGGGCCATGCGAGCTGCTTGATAGTAGTGCAATAGAGATGGAATTCCCAAGCCCCCTCTATTTGTAGGGAGAATCAACCATCTATTAGAGACCCTCGAGCGGCTAGAACCATGAATGAATCTGCAAAGGGTAGATTGGGCAGCCTTCAAGAAAGCCAGAGATATTGGAACCGGCAGGGTTCTAAATAGGTATAATAATTTCGGAAGCACAGACATTTTCACCGAGGCTATCCGGCCCACCCAAGAGAGCATCATCCGAGACCATCGCTCCAGATCTTGCCTAACACCTCTCAATAGTCCCAACCAGTTTTTGGGCACCAAGTCCACCGGATTCCTAGTAAGGTGGATTCCCAAATAAAAGATATCGTCCCTCCTCCATTCAAAAGGGTAGATGGATTGCAAGACCTGCAATTTAGAGTGGGCCATATGTAACGGGAGGGCTTGGGTCTTAGATTGGTTGATCTTATGATACGAAACCTCGCCATAAAGTCGTAAAATATCCATTAAGTGGGGAAGTGAACTTGCTGGATCCGTCAAGGCAATCAGTATGTCATCTGCAAATAACCCCAACTTAACCTCCAGGGGGCCAGGGAAAGAAAAACCCCGTATTTCCCCACTCGACCTAATCAGCTCTGCTAAAGGTTCGAGCGCTAAGACATACAAAATAGGGGAGAGGGGGCAACCCTGTCTAGCACCATTGGTAATACCAAAGGGCCGTGACAAGAAGCCCGCGTATGAGACTCTGGCGGACGGATCAGAGTAGAGAGCCATGATAGAACGGACGAACTGTGGAGGGAAACACAACCTCTCCAACACCGCCTCTAGATATCCCCAGTGCAAGCGGTCAAATGCCTTCTCTGCGTCGATAGCGAGCAAAAGACATTCCTCCTTCCTAATGTTAGCATGGTGCATGAGGTCAACAATCTTCCTAGTATTATCACTTGCCTGGCGACCTTTCACAAACCCTACCTGGTCGTAGTGTAACAGGGATGGAAGAAAATCCTGTAATCTAAGAGCTAATATTTTGGCGTATAGTTTGAGGTCCACATTTAAAAGGGAAATGGGACGGAAGTTTGAGCAAACAGTAGGAGACTTGCCCGGCTTGGGAATTGTAGAAATATGAGCCAGTAAGGTGGAGGACGGGAAAGAGCCCTCCGTACTACAAAAAGAGAATAAAGACATTAAATGTGGAGCTAGCTTAGAAGCAAACAATTTGTAATATAAGGCCGAGAAGCCATCCGGACCAGGTGCCTTATGCAGGGGCATATATTTAATAACGGCCTGGACTTCTGCTAGTGTGATCGGTGCCAATAAACTACCCCGCTGTGGCGATGACAAACGTGGTAATCTCACCTTATCCAAAAAAATATCTATATCAGCTCTTGAAGGTTGTCGGACAGAGGTATCCACATTTAGATTATACAATTTTTCGTAATAACTAGCAAAGGCATCCGGGATAGCAGCCGGATTATAAATTTTCTCCCCCGCATCCGAGAGAATAAAAGGGATAGCCTTCTTCGCCTCTTGGCTACGAAGTTGCCGAGCCAAAAGAGCTCCAGCCTTCCCACCATAGGTATAAAATTTCTGTTTCAAACGCTGCAGCATCAGCTGAGTGCGGAACAACTGGATTCCCGAGATTTCATTCTTAACTGAAGCAATACGCTTAAGTCGTTGTCTAGTGACACAGATTTTATTCAGAGTCTCCAGAGAGGATAACTCTCTAGACAATTGTAATAACCTCTCCTCCCTTTTCCTCTTTTCTTGTGAGGCAAGCGCAATAAAACGACCCCTCAGGACTGCCTTGTGGGCTTCCCACAACACCTTCGGGGAGATATCAGAAGTACTATTAAGTTCAAAATATTCAGCAATCCAGTCTCCCACTAGAGTCTTAGTGGACGGCTGGGAAAGTAGACCGTCATTAATCCTCCAGTGACCCGAGCCCGCCAACCGGAATGAATCCGACAATTCCAAAAACACAGGGGCATGATCGGACCACTGGATATTGCCAATTACGCATCGCTGGACTCGCTGCAGCAAAGTTTTGTCCACACAGAAATAATCCAACCTAGAATACGACAAGTGCACCGACGAATAAAACGTATAATCTCTCCCTTGTGGGCTGAGTACTCTCCAAGCATCATATAATTTCCACTCCTGAAGAGTCTGCTTTGCCATAGTACCCTGAGCCAGCAAAGACTTATGGTAAGAACCAGAGTGACTAGAAGAAGCATCTATAGTAGGGTCTAGCAAAACATTAAAATCCCCACAAACTAACAAATGACCCTCCAGAAAGGGACCAACCAAATTAAGGGTTCGTCTCAAGAACTGCGCTGAATCAGAGTTAGGAGCATACAAATTAAGCAGTGAATAAGCAACATTATTGATTGACAAAACCAACAAAAGGTAACGGCCATTGGTCCCCTTCTTAACTAGTTTCACATTAACCGCAAGCGAATTATGAAACCACACAGAAACGCCCGCTCGTTTGGAATAAGCCGTGGAATGATATGCTAAGGAGTATTGCTTAGTCAAGACTGATGGGATCTTCCCCGTGGCGAAATGGGTCTCCTGGATGCATAGGATATGAGATTTAGACTTAGCCGCCTCTCGAAATAACATTCTCCGCTTGTGAGGGGTGTTGAGCCCCTTCACATTCATAGACAGGATCTTAATACTCATAAGGCCATGTCCATAGCAAGTTATCTAAGAGAAATTTCCAACATGGGAGGCTTACACACCACATGACAAATCGTGACCAAGCATAACAAAGTAAAGCTACTCCCACAGGCCAGGTGTCCACAACGACAGGTGCAACAGGAGGATGTACATGAGTCAACCGGAGCCCCCCACCCCAAGCCAGTCAACACCGACCCCCCCCAGCGGCCTAGGCCACCCGGGGGGATCGGCCCGCAGGCCCGAGCCACCAGATAAGCGCAGGTGAACCTCCCCAAACAACGAAAGAGCAAAACTTATGTGCAAACAGTGACATCAGCTATAAACATTTAGAACTTTCCTAGAGTTATAAAAACATAAAAGAGATCAGTTTGAGCTCCATATTCTCTAGGACAAACCAGGCAAGACCCACATTTACGGAAATGTGTGTCATAGGGCCTAACAGTAAGGTAAGTCCCCAAAATATAGAGTCTGTAGAAAGAACATAAACCTGGAACAGCAAGTCAGTCTCAACCCGCCGATATGCTGGAGGGAGCCGCAGGTCGCAGTTTAGGCAACATCGCCACAGCCGGGACCATGGACCAGGATCTGGAAATCCGAGGCGCCGGCTGTGTAGCTGGGTCAGATGTCTCCACGACAGGTATGTCCCACGAGCGAAGAATCCTTACTCCCTCCTCTGGGGTGGCAAAAGTAGTAGTTGAACCATTTCGAGTGGCCACGACCTTGGCAGGAAAGCCCCATTTATATTTTATCTCCGCCTGCCGAAGAGCTGCAGTAACAAAGCGAAAACCCCTTCTCTGTTGCAATGTAGCTGATGACAGATCCGAGAAGAGTTGAATACGTGCGAATGGGGCTGGCAAGGGGTTTTGTATCCTGCCCGCACGCAGCAATTCCTCCTTTACATGGAAATAGTGCAGCCTCAATATAACATCTCGTGGGGATTCCTGAGGTAGGTTCCTGGGCCTCGGTAATCTGTGAATCCGGTCAATTAGAAGATCGCTTTCGGAGAAGGTAGGTAACAGGCTAGCAAAAAATTCCATCGCCCAATCTCTGAGGCCTGCTGGCAGAACATCCTCCGGCACTCCTCGGATTCTCACGTTATTGCGACGTGATCGGTCCTCAAGGTCATGGACCTTATCCCGGAGAAATTGTACTTCTCTCAAAAGTTCAGTGTGTTGGCCTGTGAGTCCATTGTGTGCATCAATCACTTCGTCAACTTTGTCCTCTATACGCGACGTCCTCTCGCCCAACTCCTTTATCTCCCTTTTAAATTCGTCGGCAAAGGATTTCAGATCACCCTTTAGTTGGGAGCGTAGCGTCTTCAGCATTCGCTTAAATTCCTCCATTGGAGGGTCAGGTTGCCTTGAGGAAATAGATGCAGCGTCGTCCATATTAGAAACGTCGCCATCCTAGCGGTCTTGGACGCCATCTTGAGAGTGCGGGCCCGAAAGTCGCTGTGCCTTCCTTTTTTCCTTGGGGGTCAAATATTTGAGCATATGCTCCTGTCCTCTTTTTGCCCTGTGGTTAGCCATCTCAGGGAATCGAAATAAGTTCCAAACAGTCCAACTGTGTCACACTATCGTCTGAAAAGCCTCAACACCAGCAGGAGCTCGTTCAAAGCGCTGCCATCTTCGTCGAGCGCCAAGACACGCCCCCGTAATACTTCATTTTAACTTTATTTTATTTTGTAGGCATTAAAAAAAAATGAAGAATGATATAAGTCTTATCTCTGAAACCTTTATGGTTTAAGAGATATTCACAAACAAAGTATCCCCCCCTGTTCAACCAGATCAGAAGGGAGATGCCCAGGTAGACTGCAGAGAGGGACAATCTTCAATTAAGATAATGGAAAAAGCTGAAAAACTTGTCAAGGGGGGAAGGGCTTTCATTGTTTTCATACAAAGAAAATTGTCCCCTTCTGTTATCTGTACTGTCATACAACCAGACTCACATCTGAGAAGAGATTGTTTACAGTAGGTAAAAGGGGCGGGGAGGGGAACTTTGCTTGTGAATATCTCATAAACCATAAAGGTTTGAGAGATAAGACATATCATTCTTTATGCTTTTTTAATGCCTACAAAATAAAATAAAGTTAAAACGAAGTATTACTATCCCTTTAAGAACAGGTGAGTCAGTGAAAATGAATGATCCACTGATTAACTCACCTGTAATTAATCAGAAAAATCCTTACATCCTGGCCTGTTGGTGGTCCTTGAGGACTGAACTTGGACAGGCCTGTTCTAAATAAATAATGGCCAATACAACACATAGGGGAATTTGTAAGCTCAAGTTGTTTTAGGTGAAAGGGTGCCTTTAAATGTTTGGAAATGAAGACCGTTTTAGTAGTATTCAATATGTAGCCTATTTATGCTATGTTATACATAGGTGACACATCCACTTTAATATTGTTCTTCTTAAATAAATAAATCAAACTATCCGAGTCTTTTTTTAATAACTTGTATACTTTTGGAGCAATATCCTTGTAAAGTTCCCTCTCCCGCCCCTTTTATTCACGTCAGCGCTCTAGCTGACAAACTTGTATTCTGGTCCACAGACCAGGCGGCTCTTCTGCAGAGAAGAAATAACATTGCATAGAAAGAGAATCTTCATGCGAACAGTCTACAAAGATTGCCTGCCTTAAAGGGATAGTAATGTCAGAAAAAAGTATTAACTATTTGGTAGATACAATTAAAAGTGAGTACTTGCACTTATTTGTATCTCTCAAACTGTTATGGTTTGAGAGTTATAGGAAAATTAAGTTCTCTGGTCCCTCCCCTTTCTGCTTGAAAAGCTGTCAGAAGCAGATTCTGGTCGCTTGACCAGATGTAGCTCTTCAGCAGAGCAGATATAACGATATCTAAAGATAAGTACTTAATTTGGAACGGTCTACAAAGTGTGCCTGGCTTGCAAGCACACTTTGTAGACTGTTCCAATGAAGTATGTATTTCTAAATAGTGTGATTTCAGCTCTGCTGAAGAGCCTCTGTCTGGTCAAATGACTGGAATCTGCAGCTGTCAGCTAGAGAGCAGACTTGAGTAAAACAGCCAGGTAAAGGTAACTTTAGCAAGTTATATCTCTCAAACCATAAAGGTTTGAGAGATAAGACTTACATTGATGTTAATCTTTTTTTAATGTCTACAATATTAAGTCAACTTAAAATTAACCATTACTATCCCTTTAAACCAGGCGCACTTTGTAGATTGTTCACATGAAGATTCTCTTTCTATGCAATGCTATTTCAACTCTGCAGGGGGAGCTGTCCAGTCTGTGGACCAGAATACAAGTTTGCCAGCTAGAGCGCTGACATGAATAAAAGGGGTGGGAGGGGGGAACTTTACAAGGATATTTCTCCAAAACTGTACAAGTTATTAAAAAAAGACTTGGATTGTTTGATTTATGTATTTAAATCAGAACTATCATCATAGATACATTCAGTCCCAAATACTTAATACGTTAGAGATATAAATACTTGCATTTTGCAGCTTAAGTTCAGCATAAGTAAGAAGCAGAACTTTTTAGGCAGGCAGACACCAGCTGGGATCTTGCAGTAGGCGCTCTCTACTCCTGCGCTGTCAGTTCCTTCCGGTGCCTTTAGGTACAAAGGCTTCTAAATCGACAAGTTGAAGGGGACGGACCGTGCAGACCAGGGGCGGATTGTAGGGGAATACCAGCCCGGGCTCCCCCCCCCCCCCGGTGCGCACTGAAAGAACTGCAAGACAACTAACGCTTCCAGTTTCTCTCCCCCTCCGATCCACTTTGTCTTGAGTGCAGAATCTCTCTCTCTCCCCCTCCGGTGAACACTGAAGGAATTGCAAATAAATTACAAGTGCTGTACAGCACTGGCCATCTCTCTTCTCCACTAACTTCCTTTCATTCTGCACTCAAGACAAAGTGAAGCGGAGGGGGAGAGAGATGGCCAGCGCTGTACAGCACTTGTAATTTATTTGCAATTCCTTCAGTGAGCACCGGAGGGGGAGAGAGAGAGTCTGCACTCAAGACAAAGTGGCTCGCGACTTAAAAGTAAGCCGATATAGCGGTCCACCAGGGGGATACCCGATCCCCCAATAGGACAATCCGTCCATGGTGCAGACTCAGAGATGCCGTCTCAGCAAGATGTCTCCGTTGTTGCCCTGCTGCTGCTGTCTGCTGAACCAGTTCTGTTTTTTTCTAATGCCGGACTTATACTGCAAAATACAAGTATTTATATGTCTATCGCTAACATATTAAAGGGATAGTAATACTTAAAATGTAAAAAAATATATGTTGTAGGGTTTATGCCCCTGAGTAAAACAAGGGTACTCCCACTGCTGACAGATACTTTATTAAAAATTAAAACAGCTCAAACTTGAATTTTTTAGGTGCAATATCACAGTGGCCTGAAAATTTACAGTGGCACTCTTGCTACACCATCCTATGGACTGCTCTGGTCTGTAGACCATAAATCTCCATAGGATGGTGTAGCAACAGCGCCACTGTAAATTTTCAGGCCACTGTGATATTGCACCTAGAAAATTCAAGTTTGGGCTGTTATAATTTAAAAAAAAAAAAATACCTCTCAGCAGTGGAATTACCCTTGTTTTACTCAGGGGGATAAACCCTACAAAACATATATTTTTTTTAATCTTAAGTATTACTATCCCTTTAATGATTTGGGGCTAAATGTAACTTTGATGATAGTTCCGCTTTAAGGAGAATTATATTAAAGAATGAATAATGAAACTTTATTACGCTATTTCACAACAGAGTATCCGTGCTTAACCCTTTAAGGACCAAGCACGTACATGAAAGTCATGGGGAGAACGTGGGTAAAGGACCCAGGTAAGTCATAGAATTCAGGGGTCCTTCCAGCTGTACTAATGAAAAAGTGGGGGGCCACCAGAAAAGCCTCTGAGGTCCATCTGTTGCCTATCGCTACTTTAACCCTTTGATTGCCAGAGGGGTATACAACACAATGCATTGGATACATCTCTGGCACGGCACTGAAATGGTTAATCAATAGTAAATCACACACAGTGACTGATCTACATGGGCTACCTTTCCAAATAATTGTATTTAAAGCAGAACTTTCAGATAATAGCCAGTCGCCATGCATTCATTAAACGCATGGCGACTAGCTTGAAAATAGATGTCTTACCGTAAAAAAATAGATGTGTCTAAAGGGATCCATCCCGTTTCCGGACTGATGGGCAGGTTAGTCCGGTCTGTGCGCCTGTGCCGTCAGTCCCTTCCGGTGACTATATGGTGCAAAGCAGTCTACTCAATGGAGACCAGGACTGACGGCGCAGGCGCACAGACAAGATGTCTGCACTCTAGCCTGGGTTCAGATCTCCAAACGGGACGGATTCCTTTTTACAGTAAGACATCTATTTTCAAGCTAGTCGCCATGCATTTAATGAATGCATGGCGACTTGCTATTATCTGAAAGTTCTGCTTTAAAGTACACTGACACCTGCTAATAATAATTCCCAATTACCCAACTATGGTCAGAAAATCCTAATGGCCCCTACGAATTTTTTCCCCTTGCTCCTCCGTTCAGCTTCGGTCAGTCCTGGACGTAAGGTCCATGAGGTGGATATGGCAGTTTTTCAAACAGGATCAAGCAGAATGCACAAGACTACTTAAGCCGTTAAGTACCAGATGGGGGTTAACCCGTTGAGTGCCAGAGGGGTACGCAGCGCAACGCACTGAGAAGCACAATGCATTGTACACATACCCCTGGCACTTAAAGGGTTAAAATTATTGTGTGTTAAGGGCAGAATTTGTGTCATGTTAGTAACTGTCATGGACGTGACATCCAGGACTGACGGACGATGCTGTCTTTTTGCACAAAGTCACAAGGGAAAAATTCATAGGGGCCAATAGGATTTTCTGGCCATAGTAAAGTAAGTAGGGGGGTTTTATTAGGAGGTGTTAGTCTTTCTTTAACCCTTTAAGGAGCAGAGGGGTGTAAAATGCATGTGGCACACCTCTCTGCTCCTTAAAAGATTAAAACTTTGACTGCCTGAAAGTTATCCAATACATTGCATTGCAATGCGTTGGATACGTCTCTGGCACTCAATGGGTTAAACTTTTACATTGATTACATACGTCTGAATAGGATCAAGATCAGAAAAGGTAGGAAGAGCACAGTAGCGATAGAGCAAACAGAAGGAGAAGAATAGTAGACACCCACGTACAGCTGGGCTGAAAGCGATACTTGCTGTTTATGTGCTGCAATGTCCACCGCGCGATTAAAAGGCTCCGGTATCAGAGCTGTGAAATAGTCTCTACTGAGCCCTACTGTCCGTGCTACAATTCTGTCCTGGGTGTGTCTCAAACCAGTGATTTTTGTGCTGCCAAGGCAAATCATGTGCTAAGCTGGCTGGTTCATATTTGCCAAAAGTTAAAAGAAGGAAAAAAAAAATTAAAGGGACAGTAATGTCCCATAAAAAAAATTCTCATTTTGTAGTTGAAAAAAAAAAAAGAAATTATTTGAAGCAAATCCCATCTCTCAAACCGCTATGGTTTGAGAGATCTAGGCATTTAAATTTTCTCCCATACTCCCCTTTTCCTGATCTCAGCTGAAAAGCTGACAGCAGGAGATTTGATTCGATTCGACTCAAGGAGGCTCTTCAGCGGAACCAAAATTGCATTATTTAAAAAAAAATTACTTCATTGGAACGGTGTGTGTGTGTGGGGGACACTTTCAATGCGAATATCTCTCAAACGCTATGAGAGGTGCTTCGAATATTTTTTTTTTCCCCGACTACAAAATGAGAATAATTTTTTATAGCACATTAGTGTCCCTTTAATTGACACTTTGCCATATTGCAGCATGGCAGTAGGTGCTCACAATACCGCATGAATGAAGCCAACAGAGGGCTGTACACACAAAGAAAAAGTACTTCTGGGGCAAACCAACTGCAACATAGGGGGACAAATGAAAATTCCATACCTCCCAAGTGTCCCTCTTTATGTACCAGACAGAGAGAATGTGGGCATGTACCAAACAGGGAGGGAGGAACTACAGAAGACTGTATAGGGCTTATGAATATTTCCCAATTGTCCCTTTTTAGGAGGCACAGTCCCTCTTTGAGACCCAAATACCTCTCTCCCTCTTTCCCACCCTGATGTCCCTCTTTTTAGCAGATCAGACTGTGTAGTGTATATAAGTGTATCACATTGCTCTACAGCAATAAAACTCACATGTATGTTTGTTTAAACTTCAGTATATATATGTTTATATATTAGCGGTGTAAATAAAATACTTTGCTTTTGTTATAAGTCATTTATTAGGTTTACAGAAGGAGGTGTCAATAGGTCATGAAATAGCTTAAAAATTCTTGGGAATTCCCCGCTCACCAGTAACACCCCCTAAAACACAAGTGTCCCTCTTTGGCAATTTGAAATGTTGGGAGGTATGAAATTCTAATTGGTTTAAATGTAGTAATGACAGATCATCCCTCTGAGATAAATGAATTTTTTAAAAAATTGCATGCTGCAGGGCTGCAACAATCACTATGTGAAATGGCTCATATGGATCTATGATTTTTTTTGTATCACTGTGCCTTTTTTTGACCCTTTGAATGCCAGAGAGGTACCATCACATTGCAGCGCAATGCGTGGGGTACCTCTCTGGCACACAAAGGGTTAAAAAGAGGATCTAGAAACCCTTTTCAAATGGTGCTTTTAACCCACAATGCACTGGAGATTTTCCTAGCTTTCAAGAGACTAAAAGCCTGCGTACTTTCCTGTTATCCGGAACCATTTTCAAAACTAATTCCTGTTATTGTTATTTCCTGTCAGAATCTGTTGTTTCCTGTCATTGTTAATGAAAAATATATTAATAAAGATTTTGTTTAAAAATGTTTGAAAAATGTTTTTAAAATGGTTGTTTTTTGAAAATGGTTCCGGATAACAGGAAAGTACCAAAGCCTGATTTATAGTCACACAAGCACCTAACAAAGTGGAAGATTAATACAACTGGAATTATAATGAAAGTGTCTATAAAGTTGTCACAAAGCGACACAAGGATACGTATAAACAATTAGCCACATTTTTGTTGATGTTTTGAAAAGCGGAGTAGAAATGGTCTTGTCCAAATAATAATTGCGTTGCAAAGTATTTAGAAAGAAATGCACTAACTAAAAATGAAGAGAGTTTTATTGAGGACCTATACAGTATATAGTGACAGCTACCGTAAAATCTCAGGTATAATATGCACCTGAGTAAAATACGCAGGTGTATATTATAGCCAAGATTTTAGGGGAAAACAAGAGTGCCTATGTATAATACGCATCAGAGCTGCCAGATACCTTTCCTCCCTCCCGCCAGCGCAATCCGCTCTCAAAATAATACTTACTTCCACTGAAGTCCCCATCTTCCCTGTGGGCAGCATGCTTGTATTTTCCACCCGCTTCCTTCAGTGGGCTGTCAGGACCTTCTGCTCCCAGCCAATGGTAATGCCCTATGAGGAGGTCAAGGTCCTTGCAGGGCAATACCACAGGCGGAAGGTCCTGAAGGAAGCTGGGGACCTCAGTTAGGCTAGTAAAGATTATTTTGAGAGAGGATTGCACTGGGTGGAAGAAGGGAATGTTACTGGTAGCCCTCATATATATATATTTTTTTTAATTGCAGCAAAATAAAAAATAATAAAATGTAACCCAAAAATTCTTGTGTATAATGCACATCCCCCACTTCACATAAGGTGAAGAGGGGTAAATTTGTGCATATTATACCGGATATTTTATGGTATATGTGGCAAAAAATATTCTCAGATAGACATTTATACACCGACTTCTTTATAAATAGGACCTGTCATTGTGAATTTTAATGACAATCCTTAACCCCACGTTGTAGACCGTCAGCACAAGGGGAGGGAAGGGGGAACTTTGCAGACTTATATCTCCCAAACCATAAAGGTTTGGGAGATCAGAAATGGTGCAATTAGTTTATTTTGTAAATATCTACAGAATTAAATGGTTTGAATTAGAAGTATTACTGTAACTTTAAGCCCAGCACTCTGGCTTGTTTCAAGTATACTCCATGTCTGTGTAACTTGTGCTAATGAATGTTTGGAATGTGGATTGATTCCTGCTCTGCTTCCTTGACCAATCAAGGGAGGTTATTATGGTCCAGTTAGAATGCCCCTTTTCCAAGACCTAATTTGTATTCTTATAAGAGTGTCTGGAAATGTAGGCCATTTTCTGATTGGCCAAGTGTAGCAACACTACTCCAAGCTCTAGGTTACATCCTAATCTTGATAATAGAGTCTAGAAGTTTATTTAAGCAGTGTGTTTCATCAGTAAAGCCTGTTATGGTTTACCCCCCTTCATACAAGTCTTGGCTGTGTTTCTGGAGGGGGCTTGGGCTGGGGATTCTCACCTTAGCCACTGCAAGAGCAAATTCACTTGCCTCACTGGCATACTGACATAGGGCCACTGGAATCCCCACCTTGGGTTCTGCAGCCCTGCCAGTCTACCAGTGGGACAGAATCCAAGTTGTTCCTGCCTGAGTATCCAGGATCGCCAGAAAGTAGCAGGGCTCCAGCCAGCCGGCCGGGGAAGAGGGAACCGAAGACCCCAAAAGGGTCTGGTAAATCCTGGTACCATCACAAACATACACTAAGAAGGCTTTTCATACATCTCTCCCCCAAAGTTAAAAAAAAAATCCTTATAGAATAAAATGGGGCTTTTAACTCCTTTCAACACAAAGATAATGTCTATTTGTCCCCTGCAGCGCAGTTCTTTGGTTTTTATTCTGAGAATATGGCCCTTGCTGATTTAACCCTTTGATTGCCACAAAGGTATCCAACGCATTGCAACTCAATGAGTTGGATACCTCTCTGGCACTCAAAGGGTTAAAACAAAACATACTTATAGCCTACTAACATTTCCTGGGACATTTTTCCACTGGGCGTTGAGGTGACCACATATCTCCTTTACATCAGGGACAATTATGAAACGTTAAATGCAATTCTGGGGCAAAGCAATGGAACCAGAGAGATAAAATGAAAATTCTCATTGATTTTACCGAGTCTTTAACACATTGTTAAGCAATGCATTAGGGACTTCTCTTGCAATCAAGGGTATAAAAGCCCAGTTTAAATTAATGGGTAATTTGAGTGATTTGTAGTTGTCTCCTGTGTGTTCCTTGGGGCACCCCAACAGGTCAGCTTTTCAGGATGTCCCAGCTTAAAGAGATAGTAATGTTTTATTTTAATATTGAAGACTAGTGTAAAAGCCTGTGACACGGGCCGGTGTACCACCGCAGAACTACACCTTCCAGCATTCTGTACGTTCGGGCAGAGTCTACTGCACATGACAGCATCGGCCTGTGCTCGGGCAGTCTCTACTGCGCATGACTGCATCGGACAAACATACATCTGGCCTATTATATTATAGGATATTAAAACAAGAAATCAATTGCTGTAAACCCAATCTCTCAAAACTTTATAGTTTGAGAGTTATAACCTGCTAAAGTTCCCCCCTCCCTCCCCTTTCACAGAAGTCACCTATCTAGCTGACAGCAGTATGTTCTGGTCATTTGACTGGCCGGTGGCTATCTAGAAGTAAATACTTCATTGGAACAGTCTACAAAGTGTACCTGGTTTGCAAGCACACTTTGTAGATCATTCCAGTGAAGTATTTATTTCTAGGTAGCGCTATTTCCGCTCTGCTGAAAAGCCGCTGGCCGGTCAAATGACCAGAATCTGCTGTTGTCCTCTAGAGAGCTGATGTCTGTGAAAGGGGAATGCTTTGCAATGCATTCCGTACCCCTCTGGCACTCAAAGGGTTAAAGCAGCCCAGTAGCTGCACCGACATCCCTATCAACGCCCCCTTGTGGTCCCTGTGTGGCATCGAAGGCTGTCACAGAGAGTGTCTGTGCCGGTGGCAACACAGACCTCTCTTTCAAAATATCATGGGACAGAGAGGTGAGATTCTCTGATCTCGCCCACCAGCCCATGATCTACCGGCCCACCAGGGCTGGTGCAAGGATTTTTGCCACCCTAGGCAAAACCTAATTTTGCCGCCCATTTGGCTCCGCCCCTTGTGTCACACCCCTTTATACCCCGTCTACTTATACCCCACCTCTTTTCATGATTGTCCTCTCTCTGCGCCCCCTGGGCCAGTCTGCCCCTGGTCTGGAGATGCCTGTAAGAGATGCCCCCCACCAGCTCCAACTTGCCCCCTCAGCTCCAACTTTCCCCCATCAGCCCCAACTTGCCCCCACCAGCTCCACTATGCCCCCATCAGCTCCAACTTGCCCCCATCAGCTCCACTTTGTCCCCACCAGCTCCAGCTTGCCTCCATCAGCTCCACTTTGGCCCACTAGCTCCACTTTGCCCCTATCAGCTATAACTTGCCCCCACCAGCTCCAACTTACCCCCACCAGCTCTACTTTGCCCCCCATCAGCTCCAACTTGCCCCCACCAGCTCCAACATGCCCCCCGTCACATACCTGGAGCTCCCGCGCAGTCTTCTCTTCAGTAATGCAGAGTGCGCTGTGAGATCGTGACTCCCAGCGTGCTCTGCATTACTAAAGAGTTGACGGCGATGAGGGAGCGCAGTAGCGACACAGAGCTGACTGTGTTGCTTTTCCGGTGTGGTGCATGCGGGCAGCAGACGCAGCTCTTCTCCACTGCATGCCAGCGCCCCAAGTACATGTGCGCCCTAGGCCGGTGCCTACCTCGCCTATAGGTGATGCCGGCCCTGACAGGACAATCCACCCATGGGGGGGGGGTACTTTAGCAGGTTATATCTCTCAAACTAAAAAGGTTTGAGAGAACGGACTTACAGCAACTGATTTCTTTTTTTAATATCGTCAATATTAAATGACTAGTTGAACAGCCCGTTACACGGGCCACAGTGCCTCTGGCAGCCAGTCAGTCAGGTTAAAGGGATCAGTAGAGACTGCCCGCGCCTCTGCTGATACAGAGCTGGTCGCTCCTTCGGAGCACCCAGCTCTGTATCAGCCGGCGAGGGCAGTCTGTACTGCACATGACTGCCGCACGCGCAGCAGTATCTACTGCGCATGTCCGGCGTTACACACAACTTAGCGAATTATTATATAGGATGTTAAAATAAAACATTACTATCCCTTTAATCACAGATGAGAAATCAGTAGCTTGGTTACTGCGATACAGATACCTGCACTTAACCCTTTGAAAGGCAGAGGGGTGTGCAACACATTGTCATAGCTGGGAGCTCTCCGGATTTACTGAAGAGACTGTTTTTTGCTGTTGATTACCAGGACTCCGGAGTATTGCCTGATTCTCCAGATGTGAGGAGTTTTTAGTGAAACTCTGCCCACTTCTCCTCCTTCCCAGTCTGTTCTTCCCACTCCCCGCCTACTTCTCCTCCTTCTCAGTCTATTCTTCCCACTCCCCGCCGACTTCTCCTCCTTCCCAGTCTGTTCTTCCCACTCCCGCCCACTTCTCCTCCTTCCCAGTCTGTTCTTCCCACTCCCCGCCCACTTCTCCTCCTTCCCAGTCTGTTCTTCCCACTCCCCGCCCACTTCTCCTCCTTCCCAGTCTATTCTTCACACTTCCCGCCCACTTCTCCTCCTTCCCAGTCTGTTCTTCCCACTCCCGACCATTTCTCCTCCTTCCCACCTTGTTCCTCCCACTTTCCACCCACTACTCCTTATTCCCAGTCTGTTCCACCCACTCCCTGCCCACTTCTCCTCCTTTCCCATGTTCCTCCCACTCCCCATCCACTTCTCCTTCCCAGTCTGTTTCTCCCATGTCTCCTCCTTCCCCACCCTGTTCCTCCCACTCCCCTCCCACGTCTCCTCCTTCCCCACACTGTTCCTCCCATTCCCCATCCACTTCTCCTCCTTACCAGTCTGTTCCTCCCACTTCCCGCCCACTTCTCCTTCCCAGTCTGTTCCTTCCACTCCCGCCCACTTCTCCTCCTTCCCCACCCTGTTCCTCCCACTCTCCGCCCATTTCTTCCCAGTCTGCTCCTCCCATTCCCCCCCACTTCTCCTCCTTCCACAGCCTATTCCTACCACTTTTTGATGTCCATTAAGCCCTGCCCCCACTCGTGATTAAGCACCATCCCTTCTTACATGAAACATGCTATTTATCTCCCCAGCAGCACTACCACAGGAGTCCCCACAAGACAAAGTTCTTAGGTATGCACATTGGTTAGCAATGCATTGCACCCCCTCTCGCAGTCATAGGTTAATAGGAGATAACCTGAAAACCTGGCCTATCGGTGTGTTCCAAAGGACTGGAACACAGAATCACTGCGTAGTTGATTTGCTCCAGACCTGCATCTCTAGACTGGTGGTTCCCGATCTTTCTTTGTGCAAGGAACCCTTAACACACAGTCCGGAATATTCAGAGCACCCTAAACATTTTATAGGCCAATTTTCAAGGGCATAATGAGAAGGACAAGTATACACCATGTCATTTTAGGATTAAAGGGTCAGTAAACCTCCTTTTTGACTTTACATATTGTGCAGTCAAATTGCCTATAAATTTATTTTAGCTGAGATGAAAGGAAAAGGAGAGGGATAAAGGAGATGGGGGAGACGAAGAAGAGACTGGGAGGTGTAAAGAGGAGGGATAAAGGAGAAGGGGAGACGAAGAAGAGACTGGGAGGTATAGATGAGAGGGATAAAGGAGAGGGGGAGACGAAGAAGAGACTGGGAGGTGTATAGAGGAGGGATAAAGGAGAGGGGGAAATGAAGAAGAGACTGTGAGGTGTAAAGAGGAGGGATAAAGGAGATGGGGAAGATGAAGAAGAGACTGGTAGGTATAAAGGAGAGGGGGAGATGAAGAATAGTCTGGGAGGTATAAAGGGGAGGGATAAAGGAGAGGGGGAGACAAAGAAGAGTCTGGGAGGTATAAAGGGGGGGATAAAGAAGAGGGGGGAGTCGAAGAAGAGTTTGGGAGGTATAAAGGGAGGGATAAAGTAGAGGGGGAAGATGAAGAAGAGTCTGGGAGGTATAAAGTGGAGGGATAAAGGAGATGGGAAAGATGAAGAAGAGATTGGGAGGCATAAATGAGAGGGATAAAGGAGAGGGGGGAGACAAAGAAGAGATTGGGAGGTATAAAGTGGAGGGATAAAGGAGATGGGAAAGATGAAGAAGAGTTTGGGAGGTATAAAGAGGAGGGATAAAGGAGAGGGGGAGATGAAGAAGAGTCTGGAAGGTATAAAGGAGAGGGATAAAGAAGAGGGGGGGGGGAGACAAAGAAGAGTCTGGGAGGTATAAAGGAGAGGGATAAAGTAGAGGGGGGAGACGAAGAAGAGTCTGGGAAGTATAAAGGAGGAGGGATAAAGTAGAGGGGGGAGAAGAAGAAGAGACTGGGAGGTATAAAGGGGAGAGATAAAGGAGAGGGGGGAGATGAAGAGTTTGGGAGGTGTAAAGAGGAGGGATAAAGGAGAGGGGGGAGATGAAGAAGAGTCTGGGAGGTATAAAGAAGAGGGATAATGAAGGGGGGGATGAAGAAGAGTCTGGGAGGTATAAAGAGGAGTGATAGAGGGGGAAGATGAAGAAGAGACTGGGAGGTGTAAAGAGGAGGGATAAAGGAGAAGGGGAGACGAAGAAGAGACTGGGAGGTATAGATGAGAGGGATAAAGGAGAGGGGGGAGATGAAGAAGAGTCTGGGAGGTATAAAGGAGAGGGATAAAGGAAAGGGGGAGATGAAGAAGAGTCTGGGAGGTACAAAGGAGATGGATAAAGGAGAGGGGGGAGATGAAGAAGAGTCTGGGAGGTATAAAGGAGAGGGATAAAGGAGAGGGGGGAGATGAAGAAGAGACTGGGAGGTATAAAGGGGAGGGATAAAGGAGGAGGAGAAGATTATCTGTCTGGGAGAGATGGGGAAGCAGTGATACAGGGGGAGGATGAGGTTGGTTGATGGACAAGGAAAAAGGAGAGAGGTGATGGGGCAACTGCATGAAATAAAATGGGGGAGGAAAAAGAAGAAAGAGTTATGGGGGCGGATGAAGGCAAGATTGGGAGAGATAAAGGGGAGAGGAGACAAAGGGGTGACAGCCACAGGGAAGAGGAGAGAGAAGATTAAGATATGGGGAGTAATGGTTCATTGTGCATTAACCATGTCGCATTGATAAAAATGGTGACCTGAGAATCGCTCACTGCATGAAAACGCGAGATTCTCAGGTCGCACTATGAAACGTCGCAATCAAGGTCAAGTGAGTGAGTTGTGTATGTAATATGGTTGGGATAAGGATCACTGCAACGTAAAGTTGTATATGAAACATGGTGCATAGAGGATGTACTACACCGCAGTTCCTTCCTGCACGGGCAGAGCGGAGGAGGTTCCTTCACTCTTCCAGCACCGCTGTACTGAGACAGCAAGCTCGTAGAAAGGCTCAGCACCAACTCTGCACTAACTTGAGCTCAATTTGCGACGTTTCCTATCGTGACCCAAGAATCTCGTGCTTTCATGCAGTGCTAGATTCTCAGGTTGACATTTTTATCATTGCGACCTGGTTAATGCACGATGAGGCTGCATGCTCTTTTGCGTGCAACCTTTTAGAAGGATATGGGGAGGAATAAATGAGAAATGAGGAAGATAACCAACTTGAAAGGGTAAAGGGGATACTATGAGACAAAAAAGAGAAGAGGGTTGACATGACAAAAAAAAAAACAAGGGGAAAAGGAATGAAAGCTAGATGGGAACTGAAGAGGATAAAGAAAAATGAAATGGGGAGAGGGTAACTGCATTGGAAGGGGGAAGAGATGTTTAGGATATGCAGGTTTGAATAGGGGACATGTTTTGAACTCCTGCCCTCAGTGAGACCCTCTGTCTTTAACCCCTTAAGGACTAACGCGATCCCGTGCGGCCGGAACTTGCGGACCACGGGGCATTTTTTTTAATTCTCTCTTCCGGTTCAAGGCTTCCGGAGAGAGGCATGCAGCCGCGCCAGGAGCCCTGAACTCCATGCCGTGCCAGGACCATCATTGGTCCTTAAGTGCCGGACCGCCGTGACGGTCCTGGCACGGCAATGGTCCTTAAGGGGTTAAAGTATTTGCAAAATCATTCCTCCTTATTAACTTATGAAACCCCTCAGGTGAAAACTGTTTATAACAGCCTAAGGCACTGGACAATTTTGTTTAAAAAACACATCGATATTGACCAGGGGAGGGCTGGCCCGGGGGGCAATTGCCCCCTGAGCTGGTGATAGGTCTGGGCTGGTGGGCCACTGCACCTCACTAAATCTCTGGATTGCTGCCTGTAAATGGAGCTACACTAGTGATACCACAGAGCTTACAACTGAAATGGAGCTACACCAATGATACCACAGAGCTACAAAACAAATTGAGCTAAACTAGTAGCATAACCCATTTCCCTTGTAAGCTCTATAGTATCACTAGGTAAGCTTTATTTAAATTGTAAGCTTTGTAGTAGCGCACTAGTGCAGCCCGATTTCAACTGTAAGCTCTGTGGTATCACTTGACTTACGTCACAACATTAATGCCAATTTTAAAATTAACAAAAGGGGGTGGGCTGGCACAATGGGCTCGAACGATAATAGAAATGGGCCACTTGATTGTATTTGCCCCCTGGGCCACAAGTTGCCAGCCCTCTCCTGATATTGACACATTTCTAAGGGATAGCGCTCTTGTTGATGCCACAAAGCTGCCTGCCTAAGGCAGAGAGGTGCGATTTCCTGGATATGTGAGTAATTATGGTGCTTTATCTCCCCAGATCAGAGAACAAAGCTCTTCCAAGATTAAACTTCCCCAACTACTAAACCAACATTCCCTAAACCTAATAAACTAACTGGAAACAAAAAGCACAATGTATATATACATTTATTGAGATTAAAAGCTATGTAGGTAATAGTTCCACCTTTAAGTGCCAGAGGGGTACCCAACGCACTGCAAAGCGCTGAGCACCAAACTGACACTCAAAAGGTTAACCATTAAGTGCTGGAGCGGTATGTAAAAAATGAACCCATGTACAGAAGTGTATCAGCACATAAAAAGTCCCCAAATTTCCTTTCATTTAAATTGCTCTTTTTTAAACAAGTGAATGCGCTGGAGACCTCTACAGTGTTGAAGGAATTAAACACGCCATTTAGCTCGATTAGAACAGTTATTTGTCCCCTATATTGCAGTTGGTGCGACCTGAATTGCGCCACCCTTCATTTAGCGCCGCTCCATGTAAATCAGTGACCGAACTACCTCTTTGTGTGGGCGCCAGGTTTCATTACTGCAGTCACCGTAGGGCCTAGATTCTGATGAGCCTTTCCACTGGGAAGAGGTGATAATGTTGTGGTGGAATCCATCCGCCAACCTGTCACTCACATCACGGGATCTTGCGGTGGGTGGTGGGAGCGAATAGCGGCTACACTGCTGTTGTGGCCTCGTACACCTAAGGGCTGCGCTAAATGTGTATTGTGTGACTTTACCTAAGGCATGCCGTGCTTCTTAACCCTATAAGCGCTGGAGATGCGTGCGTTGCAGACCCCCGGTATTCAAAGGGTCACAGGGTTTAAAGTTTAGCTTAACCTTTTGAGCGCCAGGGGGTGTACAGCGTATTGCGGACACTTTCGCACTGGAGGGGTTAAGGAGGAAGATTTGCAAAAGGATATTATCCAGGTTCCACACCCAACTGGTAGTCAACTGGTTAAAGGGATAGTAATACTTCATTTTAACTTTATTTTATTTTGTAGGCATTAAAACAACATGAAGAATGATATAAGTCTTATCTCTGAAACCTTTATGGTTTAAGAGATATTCACAAACAAAGTATCCCCCCCCTGTTCAACCAGATCAGAAGGGAGATGCCCAGGTAGACTGCAGAGAGGGACAATCTTCAATTAAGATAATGGAAAAAGCTGAAAAACTTGTCAAGGGGGGAAGGGCTTTCATTGTTTTCATACAAAGAAAATTGTCCCCTTCTGTTATCTGTACTGTCATACAACCAGACTCACATCTGAGAAGAGATGGCTTACACTAGGTAAAAGGGGCGGGGAGGGGAACTTTGCTTGTGAATATCTCATAAACCATAAAGGTTTGAGAGATAAGACTTATATCATTCTTCATGTTTTTTTAATGCCTACAAAAAAAATAAAGTTAAAACGAAGTATTACTATCCCTTTAAGAAAGAAGGGCGACTACATACCTCCCAACATTTCAAATTGCCAAAGAGGGACATTTGTGTTTTAGGGGGGTGTTGCTGTGGGCGGGGCATTACCAATACGTTTTAGGCTATTTCATGACCTGTTGACACCTCCTTGTGTTACCTAAAAATGATCAAAGTATTTTATTTACACAGACTAATTTATAAACACAGATACTGACATTTAAACAAACATTAAAGTGAGTTTTATGGCCGTAGAGCAAAGTGATACACTTATATACACACCACACAGTCTGATCTCCTAAAAAGAGGGACATCAGGGTGGGAAAGAGGGACAGAGGGATTTGGGTCTACAAGAGGGACACTTGGGAGGTATGGCGACTATGTTCCATACCTCTCGAATTTGTGAGGTTTAAAGGTGGGATTTGTAAAAGGGGCAACATAGCCAGTGAGAACTAAGGTGACTGCACATCGCTTTAGTTCAGCATGCCTACCAAGTGTCCCTCTTTAGGAGGGACAGTCCCTCTTTTAGACCCAAATCCCTCTGTCCCTCTTTCCCAACCTGGTGTCCCTCTTTTTAGGAGCTCAGACAGTGTGGTGTGTATATAAGTGTATCCCATTACTCCACAGCAATAAAACTCACATTATTGTTTGTTTAAAGGTCAGTATATGTGTTTATAGATTAGTCTGTGTAAATAAAATACTTTGGTCTTGTTATAAGTCATTTATTAGGTTACACAAGGAGGTGTCAGTAGGTCAAGAAATAGCCAAAAAGATCTTGATAATGCCCCGCCCATCAGTCACGCCCCCCAGGAACACCCCCTAAAACACAAGTGTCCCTCTTTGGCAATTTGAAATGTTGGGAGGTATGGTTCAGGGCAATTTATGACAGTCACATTCTGGGCTCTGAATACTTCTGGCACTCAGAGGGTTAGGATGTAACCAGGATGAATGTCTCTCTGGCAGACAAAAAAAAAAAAAAGACAATAAAGCTAGATTGCATACCTCCCAAGTCTTTAGGAGGGACAGTCCCTCTTTTAGACCCGAATCCATCTGTCCCACCCTGATGTCCCTCTTTTTAGTAGATCAGACTGTGCAGTGTGTATATAGGTCTATCACATTGCTCCATAACAATAAAAATCGTTTAATCATCAGTATATATGTGTTAATACTTTGATCTTGTTATAAGTCATTTATTAGGTTACACAAGGAGGTGTCAATAGGTCATGAAATAGCCTAAAAATTATCAGTAATACCCAGCCCACCAGCCATGCCCCTAGCAACACCCCCTAAAACACAATTGTCCCTCTTTGGCAATTTGAAATGTTGGGAGGTATGACGACTGCACATCCCATAGACATCCAATGGGTTAACACTTTGAGTGCCAGAGGGGTAAGCAGTGTATTGCTTTGCAATGTGTTGAATATCCCCTCTGGCACTCAAAGGGTTAAGTATGTTTTCACTTTTGGTGAAAGTCCCAAACAGGTCTTTTGAGTGCAATGATTAACATAAATATTTATATATATATATATATATATATATATATATATATATATATATATATATATATATATATAAAATTAGGGTCAAAGAACCCCAATCGCTTGTGCTTCAGGACTGGGTAATACACCAGTGGGCTTAGATCAGTGCTTCCTCCCCATTCCGTCTCCTATGCGAAACTAACCGGAGTGATAAAGTGACACTAAACTCAACCTTGTCTTGAAATCTAATTTAAACTTGGTTCATTTAGGCTCCAGTGCCAATCAATTGATACCTTTGATACTAAAGGGGAACGTTCACCTCTTAAAAAATTTTTTACCATAGGTTTACTTACTAAAGTAGTATTAGGAAATGTGTTTGTTTTTTTTTTAATTTACTTACTTTTAAAGATATTTAATCTTCAAGCTGTGGCAGTCAGCATAATGGGACTCGCTGAATCATCGGCATAGCTCTTCTTGACTTCCTAATTCTCCTCCCAGCTGCCCCAGGGAGCGCGTTCACGCTTCCCTTCAGTGTGGTGTGAATGGCTTTTATCTTTACATCAAGCTCCGGTTAGTACCTCAGTATAATGCTAACCGGAGCGTGAACGCGCTCCCTGGGATAGCGGGGAGGGAGGTGGGAGGAGAATTAGGAAGTCAAGAAGAGCTGTGCCAGCACGCATTAAGCAGAAGTGAACAGCTGGAATATTAAATATCTTTAAAAGAACTTAAATGGGGAAAAAAAACATGTTTCCTAATACTACTTTAATAACTAAATCTATGGTAAAACATTTTTAAGAGGTGAATGTTCCCCTTAATCTATGTAACCCTTTGAGCGCCAGAGGGGTACGCAACACATTGCTTTGCAAGACTGAGGGTATCAGTGACGCATGGAAAGGGGCCGGAGGGGGATCCTTTCGGCTTGAAGAGCAATTGAACTATAACGCAGTAAGTAATTAAATATAGCCCCACATGTTTAAAAAAATATAAAGAAGACTTGGAGCTGCTCTTTAATAGAAGTATTACTATCCCTTTAAAGCAGAACTTTCAGCATAGGTAAAGTCGCACTGCAATAAATAGGCAGGTGGCAACTAGCTTAATAATAGTTCTCCTGCCTCTCTTAGAATTACTCCTTTCCAGGGGCAGACTGAGAGCACCCGGGGCCTCTGGGAAAATGGAGGTCATGGGCCCCCTTTAACCCAACCCAGTTATGCCCCACTCCCACACATGTACTGCCCCCCAGTTATTTCTCCAGCTCACCATCAGAGCCCACTTCCATTTGCTAATGTTATACTTAGTATTAAAGAGTGACGTACAGCAAGTGATACCACAAAGCTTACAATTGAAACTGAGCTACAATACCAGTGCAGCTCCACTTCAACTATAAGCTCTGTGATATCACTTGTGTAGCTCAATTTCAATTGTTATGCTACAGAGTTTACAAGTGAAATGTAGCGACACCAACCATGACTGAGAGCAGCTAATACCTTAATATTATGTTAAAGGGGGAGAGGAGAGGGATAACGAGGGATAAAGAGTGGGGTTAATATACTAACAAAAGCAGCCCAATTCTGGAGAAAACAAACTGCACCATAGGGAAAAAATGCTCTCATTTCCCATTCATTTAAATGGGACTTTTAACCCTTTCATACACACATTCATACAGTTACAAAGAAGCCACAATGTAAGCAGTATTTCTTTTTTTATGATCATGGGACTTTTTTATGCCCTTTTGCGTATATAACCATGCCCCAAAATGTAAAAGAAAAGAAAACCCTGCAAAACTAGCACTTAAATACAGACTCCAAAACTCCATTATACTAAAAAGGAAGAGAGTCCTACAACTTACCTCTTATTGATCAAACACAAAAATGCATGAACTTACATTACATTGCTTACATTTTGGCTCCTATATTTTACGTGGGTTTATTTCTTTCTGTACAACCATTCCCCAGTATGGGCATATCTTTTTTTTTTTTTTTTTTTTTTTTAAACCTTTAACCCTTTCAGTGTTAGGGTTGCCACCTTTTCTTAAAAAAAAAAAAAAATACAGGCCATGACATTCCCTCCATAGACTTAACGTTGGACAGAAGCCAATTTTTTACCGGCCTGCCACCGGCTGGGTGGCAACTCTATTCAGTGTCAAAGGGGTACACAGTGCAAAATAATGCGTTGCGTACCCTGCTTGCACTCAAAGGGTTAACATATTCACAAAAAGTGCTGCAAACACACTACTCTGGCAACAACCAAGCTTTGGAGACACATTTAATTACCTGCAGTATTTTATGTCCAGGCATTACAGCAACAGGGGGGAATCATCAGCAGCAGTCTGTCTGCTCTCCAGTGGTCACATGACCACAAGCTGATATCACCCCAGCTCCTGCTTACTGCACAGTCCAAATTTGCTATGTGCTACATGCATATTGAATTTGAGCACATGACTAGATCTGGCCTAAATTATCCCCCGGTCCACCGTGGCCGGGACCCCAACCTCACCGGGTTCATGGGCAATATGCACTGTGAGGCCTTAGTGCCTCACGGAGCACAGTGTGGCTGCTGATTTAAATAGGCGCGGACGGGCCCATAAACAGCAGGCATGAAGACGAGTGGTAGATTATAACATTGCTGGTGGAGGCAGGCCCCCTCTGTTGCGGGCCCTCAGTCCGTGACCGAATGGTCAGTCCGCCCCAGCTCCTTTCTAAAGAAATCCTTACTCTTCCCAGACCAGAAACCAGGCATCTTGTCTGCGCGCCTGCGCTGTCAGTCTCCATTGAGAACTATTTCACTGTGCCACAAGATAACCAGAAGGGACTGACTGCGCGTGCACGCAGACTGCACTAACCTGGCCTTCAGTCTCGGAAGATTAAAGATTTTTTATAATGGTGTAATTCTAAGAGGTAAGAGAACTATTATTAAAGTGTTAGTAATGTCTAAAAAAACTTTTTTGCATCTAGAAGAGCTTAAAAAGCTGATCTAAATGCAAAAAAAACGTATCTCTCAAACCGCTATGGTTTAAGAGATACGGGCGTTTAAAGTTTGCTATTTCCTACTGACAGCTGTAAAGGAGATTCGTGTTGGTCGACACGGTGGCGCTTGAGAAGTGCCGTGATCTTGTTACTTACACGGAATCCCTTCATTGGAATGGTCTAAAACGTGTGCTTGAACTCCCATTATTTTTTTGTTTAAACTTCAGCAGATTTGTTTACTAAATAGTATGTATAAATAAAACATTTGCTGAGTTTTAAATTTATTTAAAAAAAAAAAACAACAAAAAAAAACAAACAAGTTGCTCTTAGCAGAATAGAATTGGACCTGCATCCAGCCTGCCCCCAGCACCAGCACTGAAGGGGTTAATAACCCCAACTATTGCCTGATTTTGTGTCAGCTCTCTGCTTCTCTCTTCCTTGTTTAAACTTGTTTATACATTAGTCTGTGTACACAGAATACTTTGGTCTTGTGGTCTAAATAATGTATTAGGTTACACAAAGAGGTGTCAATAGATCATGAAATATCCTAAAAATTCATTTTGATTGGCCCACCTGTACTCAAGCTCTTGGCCATGATTATCAGACATGCAGGAATGTGGATACACTTTGCTGTGTATACATCTAGGTTGCAGCATGTTACATTTTGGTGTCTCTTGCGCAACAATAATCGTGTGTGTAACATCTCTGCCTTGTTTTCCCTGCAGTAATTAGTTTGTACTTGTACTCTAATGAACTACACACCCATGTAATCTACCATTACCGCAGGGGTTCACAGAATATTCAAACATTAGGAGCCAAAGAGAATTTATAGAACCAGCTTGGACTTTAGGAAGCAGCGAGGAGATGCATTTATATAGATGTTTGATAACCCTTTGAGCAGTGGCGTAACTGTTGGGGTTGCAGGGGTCGCACCAGCGACCGTCACTCCAGGGGCGCGGCTGCCCCCTGTGAACCCTCCGCCTGGCACCTGCAATCTCACTCCGGCGCTCTAGTAATGCAGAGAGCTGGGAGATGACAGTGCTCTGCATTACAGAAGAGAACTGCGCGGGAGCACAAAGCGCCAGCTGGTCTCTCCTGCCACTCCAATGGACCACAAGGGATTGGGAGGTAGGAGATGGGGGCATTGTGGAGGGCCTGGGGGCCAATGTGGTCAAGGGGCGGGGGGCCCATGGCACTTCTTGCACCAGAGCCCGGAGGGTTCTAGTTACACCTCTGCCTTTCAGAGTCAGAGCCGGGTGTCCAACGTATTGCAAATAGTTAACCACACCTTAAAATTGAAGTCACATTTAGGAGCCTGGACTCCTGGGATTTTCCCACCTCTGCTGTATCCCAGTCTGCATGTCCTGAGCACTGATAATATTGATTACCTGCTTATCACATAAACCCATAGTAGGAGAAAACCAGCGTCACTCCTCAGATCATCCATGTGCAGGATAAAATTGCACCTTTGGACATTGGCATTTGCCAATGAAGTGGTCTAGCCCAATGGCTCTCAACCCGATCCCTCAGGGCACATTAACAGTCAATGACTTTAGGATCTCCCTACCTGAGTCCCGGGCCAGGTTTCAAAATAGGCAACTCTGGTGCAATGTGTTGAAGAACTCTCTAGCAACGAAGGAGTTAAAACATTATTTTTGTCCTTGTTATAGACCAGGGGTATTTTCTGTGCCAGGTAATAGTGAATGGGGCTGGGTGGAGTTAGGGGCCCCTGGAGTGTAAATCCAGCACTATTGAGTGAATCACAATAACTAAGACCCTGATTAACCCTTTGAGTGCCAGAGGGCCTACCCCTTTGGCACTCAAAGGGTTAACTCACCCGTGCTCAAGGGAGATCATGGGATGAGAACCAATGGTCTAAGGTAGTCGTTCTTATCCATAGTTCTCATATACCACTAACAGGCAAGGTCTTGAGGATTCCCCTGCTCCAGCCTCTGACTATGTCAACTGTGCTCCAGCTAAAAAAATCCTCTTAGCGGTCTCTGAGGCCAAAGGTTGAACAACGCTGGCCTAGAGCAGTCTTTAACTCCTTAAGGAGTGTGCGGACTGGGGGCGTGGCACTCTAGACGACCAGGGAACTTTTTTCCACAAATGTGTTTAGTGATCGCATCATGGTGTGTGTGCAGTCACAAACTTCCACGACGTGCCAGGACTGTTACCGGTCCTTAAAACCCCTGGGCATTAAAGCAGAACTATCACATAGATATGTTCCCCCAATTAATTGTTTGTAAAGAGATGATTATTGGGATAGTGTTGTAATGTTTATTAAGTGGCAGCATTATTTGGAATCATAAGTTTGTATGAGACTCACCTCAACAAGATATCGCAGACATCTTGGCGAAGAGGGATCTGTGCGCCTGCGCTGTCCGTCCCTGTCTCTTCATTGATTGGTTATTTGACAAAGTGGGAGTTGCATTGTACCAATAAGGTACAGGCAGGGAATGGACATCGCAGTTACACAGATCTTTCGTCACCGGATTTCTCATATGTCGTCTTGAGGTGAGTCTTATACAAACTTATGATTCCAAATTACACTATTTCAATGATTACCGCTATACTAACAATTAATTGGGGGGCAATTTTTATCCACAAGGTAGTTCCGCTTTAAGGTGTTAAATGAAAAAGCACATGTACACAGTGGCTACAGGTCTTCAAGTGTCAATTAATCCATTGAATACAAGGCAGGGTTTCTCAGACTTGGTCCTTCAGTTCCCCTAAAAGGTTTTGTATTTTACCCTGTCTTAGTGTAGATGTGTATGGTCCTTCAATATGATTCGTTCTCCTGAACTCAGACAGGGAAATGTAGAAAACCTCCGACATTTGGAGCAGGGTATAGAAACGCTGGTCTAGTATAGTGGTGCTGAACTATCTCCTCAGGAAACCCTTAAACTAAATATCTCACACTGCTGACAAATTAAAAACGCCACCGAAAATATAAGAGCTTGTGAAAGCTCTTTCTAAATTATCTATTTGTTGCAATGTGGCAGTTCCTTTAATCAGGGATAACCTGAAAACATATCATGGTGCCCATGACTGCCTCCAGTGACACTGTGCTTGCAGACGACATTGCATTACTTCCTGGTTGTCGCACTGAGCCACATTCGCTATTCTTATTGGCTTCTGTTAATTGCCTGAGTGAGTCTCCGCCTACATGCTAGGCCTTTGCCCTTTTGTGGGATACCTGTGTGCTATAGCTCTTGTGATTATGATGCTCCATTTCTGTGTATGACTCCTGGCTACATTTTGACTTCGGCTCCGTTTGATCCCTGACTACTGCCTTCCGTTCCAGTCTGACCTTTGGCTCCGTCTGACTACCAGCTCCAGTCTGACTCCTGGCTTTGGCTGACTACCCGCTCTAGTCTGACTCCTGGCTTTGGCTGACTACCTGCTCCGTGCTGACCCCTGCTCTGGCTGACTATCGATAATTCTATACCTGTGGCCTACTGTCTCCGCTTGCACTCTCCGTGCTCTGTTGTTTCCTCCGGTCCTTACACTTGGTCCTGTGAGGTTGGGGAAGTCCTATTTATTTTATTATATTTCTCAATAAAGATATTATTTTACTGTATCTGTACTTGTCAGTGTCGTTATTTATAGTCACCCCATGACAAAAAGTGAACAGTTGGCATACTCTGAGACAGGGCTCAAAATTTGCACTCGCCACTAGCCAATGGCAAGTGAAAATTTAGCCCTGGCGAGTAAAAATTCAGACCTGGTGGGTATGTTATGGCTTGAAGTGGCGAGTAACTTTTCAGGTCTGGCTAGTAGCAAAGGACTTAAAATTATAAGCCCTGCTCTGAGACATAATGTTGGTTTTGAAACACTGATCTAAAGCATTGTTTGTTTTCAACCATGCTCCTTGAGGACCCATATAGTAGGCTAACCAGACCTCACCTTTAACACATGAAAACATAATAAGTGTAGCCCTGACATTTGCAAGTTTACTGTGTCCCAGTTAAAGGTGAAGTCTGGTCAGCCTACCCTAATGCTGTGTTCACAAAGGTGGCTTTAGCTCAGCGTAGTCAACGCTGCATTAAACGCACCCATGTCGAACAGCTTGTCCCCAATGGTTCTCTTCATACAAGCAATATCCAGCTTACAGAATGGACTGTATTGCAGCCTGTTGGCTGTGCTTATACTTTGGTCATACCCGTGTTACAGCATGCTGATCTGCAGGAATGTCTATGGGCCCCAGCACAGATCGTTCACACAAACAATACTGGTGGATATGATGCCATTCACATCCTCCAGTGATTGGTCAACTCGTGAGCATCTACCAATAATACATGGCTGACCCGCACCAGGCTCTGTCTTGCGACTCACCTCTCCCATGCAAGAGACTAGCAGGGTGTCATGTCTTCCCATTGGTTGGTAATCCTTTTTAGTGCTGTGGGACTTCTGCAGCGGTGCCCGATTATTCAGGTCTGATTCTCCCTGCGGACTGTGTGGTTCCGGTTTCCTGTTTGGCTGCCCTCTCCAGTGACTGTTTTCCTGTCCGGTTCCTGCGCGTCTGATGTGATTCTCCTCTGGTTCCTGGGCTGATTATCCAGCGTTCCTGCTTGCCTTCCCTGCTCCCTTGGGGGGTTTTCTCCGGTAAGGGTTCTCCTATCCCTGCTTCTTCGGCTGCTTGTCCACTCCCCAGCTTCCTACTGTTAAGCGGCCGTGTCCCGCTGTGCTGTGCCTCCTGTAAGCGGCCGTGTCCCACTGTGCTGCGCTTCATGTTAAGCGGCTGTGTCCCGCTGCGCTGCGCCTCCTAGTCAGCGGCCGTGTCACACTGTAGTTCTGAAGCCGCTGTTCAGCGACGTGACCAGTTGGGGTGCTTTGGTGTAACGGTTTGTATGACACTCAGACACAGTAGGTTAGAATAAAACACAGTTTTATTAAAAGACAATGCAAATACCCACAACGGGCTATAGTGTATCACAGGAAAATATAAATCATGTACATATGCCCACACAGGCCCACACAAGGCAACTTCAGCACAACATGGGTTAAAGTTCATAGATAGTAATCAGTCTCTGATGTGGTGTGTTTGGCAACGCCCAGTATGATGGTAATGGTTATCAAGAGACTGTGGTGCGAGGTGTGGAAGCACCTATGTCTGTAAAGCAGGACTGAGACTATACCCTGTGCTGAGCAGTAACAGAGGCCACAACACTCTGCTAGAGCTAGAACAGACTTGAGACACGGGCACCCGACCGGTGCGGTAACGGAAGCACAGTACTCTGCAAGAGCTGATGGACTAGAGCCAGTAGCACCCGACTGGTGCAGTAACGGAGGCACGATACTCTGCAAAAGCTGGTATATTGAGCCAATGGCACCCTGCCGGTGCTGTAGTGTAGGCAACCGTACACAGCAAGAGCTAACGGAACGCAACCACGGCTTACTGCCGGAACGGTAATCAGAGGCAACAATAGCTTTGCGGAAGTAACGGAAGGCTCAGTGGAAATCGGAGGCAACAGTGCTCTGCAAGAGCTAACAGAAGGCTCAGCAGTATGGAGGCCACAACAATGCGAAAGTAAGAATGTCGCCCAAGCGACACGGAGAACAGGAGCAGAATGGCTGGGCCGGATCTCAGCGCAGGAACGTCAGACAAGCCGGGTCAGGTCACGGAGCAGGAACGTCAGCCAGGCCAGGTTGAATCACAGAGCAGGAACGTCAGCCAGGCCGGGTCGAATCACGTAGCAGGAACCAGAAGGAGTAATCAAATGGGCCAAGTCGGTACACAGGAACGCAGGAACATATCAACACAGTAGCACTGGTACAGGTACCACGAAAGGGCACCTGACAGGTGCCAGAGGCCCGGTATAAGAAGGCCATACTGGGCGGGCCAAACTAAGCTCAGCCAATGGGAGCGCAACACACAGAGAGTGACAGAAAAGAGCACGGGCACCCTGATATTTGGTCTCTGGCTCCCATGGCTCAGTGCCCGTGGGGACGGCTTCTGCTGCCCCACTATTTATCTCTTCAGCTGCCTGTTGCCCCCCAGCCACCTTCCCATTCTGGGCCTGGGAGGTTGCGCAGGGTTGTTTGTGGCAGCGTTCTGCCACCAGGTGGGTTGGTACTCCTGCTTCCCTTCCACTGGTAGGGATCTCAGGAGGGGACCTCAGTGGGTGGGTCTAGCTTCCATCGTTCCAGGCTCCCTGCTGTCGGTGGACACTCTCCTGGATCCTGTCCTGGTAAGTAGGGGTGCTCCTCCCTCCTCATCTCTGGTGCCTTTGGGGGGTACAGTGGGTCCTGGGTTCCCTGCTCTGCTTTTAGGGTGTCTGTACCCTTTTCCTGGGTTGTGGGAGTATCTGGGGTCACTGTCCTCTCTCTCTCTCTCTCTCTCTGCTAGGGGTTCCCTGGTGTTGTCACTTCCCTATGACTATCTCTAGGCACCTCTATTACCATCAAGGTGTGCCGTTAGGCTATCCTACGACATTCCACCTTCCCATCTATGGAACCAGCCTGTCAGTGGTTGGAGTCCGTTGGGTATAGGCACATCTCTAGTTCTGTCCTGTCTCTGCTGCTTTGGTGTCCAGATCTCCACCTAGGGGTCAATTGTCTGGTTCTTTCTCAGCTTGCCAATCTCTCATCCTGGTCAGGGCCCTGGCTCAACTGGGGTCGGACATCTGGCTTCGCGGCCAGCAACTTTAACCGGCTATGGCCGCAGCAAGGGAGATTGGCAACTGACTACGCGCCCTAGCATCGCTCTCTAGCTACTGCACCAGACAATCCCACAGCAGCTTTGTACGCTAGCAGCACTCTCCAGCTCCGAACTGTAGCTTCTGTGCTGTGACTGCAGTATCCAGTTTTCTGAGGCCGTGACACAGGGGGGGGCGCTGGACTACAGAGGTAATTAGGAATGGGAGGCTTGTCATATACTAACATGGACTGCAGCCAAGTCACCACGGTGAACACAGCCTAACAGTGCAGGTTTTCAGGATTTTTGTGCCCGAGCATAGTGGGAACGGCATGTTAACTCTTTAAGTAGAGGTCCACAGTGGGTTTCTTAAAGGGATAGTAATACTTAAAATGTAAAAAAAAATATGTTGTAGGGTTTATCCCCCTGAGTAAAACAAGGGTACTCCCACTGCTGAAAGGTGTTTCATTCAAAAGTTATTAATTTTCAAAGTTGAATTTTTTAGGTGCAATATCACAGTGGCCTGAAATTGTACAGTGGCGCTGTTGCTATACGATTCTATGGACAGCTCTGGTCAGTTGACCATAAATCTCCATAGGATGATGTAGCAACAGCGCCACTGTACAATTTCAGGCCACTGTGATATTGCACCTAAAAAATTCAACTTTGAAAATTAATAACTTTTGAATGAAACACCTTTCAGCAGTGGGAGTGCCCTTGTTTTACTCAGGGGGATAAACCCTACAACATATTTTTTTTTACATTTTAAGTATTACTATCCCTTTAAAGGGTCGATGGGCAATATGATCTCTTAGGCACAATAATCACTGGTGCTTACACTACAATGTTTTACACGATACACAAGAATTGCTGCTAAAAATAAAAATATTTATTCTAATAGTCTTCCTTTAACTCCCACTGCTGCCATTTTAACAGAGTAACATTGTTCAATCTGCATTTTTCCTTATACAGTAATAAAACCTTACTCCATTGGGCACCAGAAAGGTCAACATCGCTTGTGTTTTAACTTCCTTAGCAAGCAGCCATTGGCTGCCCGGGGATGACGAGAGTGTTAGTCTCCAACAGCGGGAGCGCAATACTTTACCTAGTCCACCTCTACAGTGACTTATGCCTATCCTTCAAGGTATAGAACGTACATGGGAACTCTCAGGACTTCACCCTGAGACTAAAGGTTTGTCTCAAAGTGAGGAGCCATGTTCTCAGGGTGAAGAGAGACCAGCATTACCCACTATCTGTTCTGCCCCAATTGACTGCTTTTTTAATCTCTAAATCAGAGCCATTTCTACTAGGACGGCATAAGATGTCTGTGTGTTCTAACAGTGATCTGTTTAATGCAGGAGTAGCCCAACCTGGTCCTCAGAAGCTACCGACAGTGCACATTTTCAGGATTTCCATGAATGGACACAGGTCTACTAATTAGAGTGACTGAACCACTAATGACACCTGAGCTCCAGCTGGGAGATCCTGAAAATGGGCATTATTGGTAACGCTTGAAGACCAGTGTTTGCTACCTCTACGTTTAATATGTAGCGTGTTAACCCTTTAAAATGTAACTATCACCTCTCTTGAAATCCACCCCCAATTTTTTTTATTTATTTATTTTTTTTTTTAAAGGCCACAGTAGTCCAAAACAGACTGTTTCACCATTGTTAAAGGGATAGTAATAGATCAATTTAAGTAAACTGAATATTGCGGCTATTAAAAAATAAAATAATTGAGGCCATTCCGATGTCTCAAGCCTTTATGGTTTGAGATAGAGAAGATTATAAAGTTCCCCCCTTCCTACCCTTTCACAGACGCCACACTCTATCTTACAGCAGGAGATCCTGGTCCTGGGACTGTCCCGCGGCTCTTCAGCAGAGCCAAAGTAGCAAGATCTAAAAAATAAATAATTCACTGGAATGGTCTACAAAGTGTGCCTGGTTTGCAAGCACATTTTGTAGACCAATCCAACGAAGTATTTCTTTTTAGATTTCCATATCTCGGCTCTGCTGAAGAGCCGCTGGCCGGTCCTGGGACCAGGATCTCCTGCTGTAAGATAGAGTGTGACGTCTGTGAAAGGGTAGGAAGGGGGGAATTTTATAAAGGTATAAAGTATGGCCTCAATAGCTACAATATTCAGTTTACTTAAATTGATACATGGCCTCAATAGCTACAATATTCAGTTTACTTAAATTGATACATTACTATCCCTTTAAATGTACCATACTTTGCCTGATCGAGAGTGGCATCAGTGAGCGAGAGAGCACTGCCATCTTGACTAGGTACAGCATGATTGGCATCGCTCCCTGCCCTAATCTCTGATTGGCACCTGCCCCATCTCTCTGGGCCTGGCTCTCAGCATGAACACAGCATTCTCTATTGGGTGGTCAGCGGGCATCAGAAGCTAGAGGGGAATGCCAGTTTTGCAATTCGATGTCTGCGGTAGAGTTCGTACCACAGACAAGCTCCTGTAGACATGACAATCAGAGTATGTAAATGATATTTTCATGAAGGACAGCGTTTTAATTTAAAGGGATAGTAACACTTAATAGATAGTAAAATTTATATTGTAAGGTTCATCCTTCTGAGTACAACGAAGGCACTCCCACTGCTGAGATGTGTTTTATTCAAAACTTACTGCAGCTCAAACTTGAATTCTTTAGGTGCAATATGGCCTGAAACTGTACAGTGGCGCTATTGCTACACCATCCTGTGGAAGTTTCCACAGAATGATGTAGCAACAGCGCCACTGTATTATTTCAGACCATTGTGATACTGCAACTAAAAAAAAAAAAAAAAATCAAAAAAAAAATCAACTTTTAGATGCTATAATTTTTTAATAATACACCACTCATCTGTGGGAGTGTCTTTTTTTGGTACTCAGGAGGATAAACTTTATAATATATAGTAAGTGTTACTATCCCTTTAGGAATAAAAACACATGAGACTTGATTTACCACCTTTTTTCACCTGGGAGTTCCACTTTAACCCTTTGAGTGCCAGAGGGGTACGCAACGCATTGCAAACACCCACGTGTCGTGCTATGACCGTCACACAGTTTTTGCGCTAAGGACCGGTGACGGTCATAGCACGTCTTCTCCGTGAGTGCTGTAAGTAAAAATGGGGAGTGAAATTGACTGCTCCAAGACTGAAGCTGTCTCTCTCAGTCCCCAGCGCGGAGTGCTGGTGCGCATCACAGGTCATGTGTACCGGCGAGTCGGCAACATCAAAGTGGTCCTTAAGGGAAGCTTGCTTCCCAGGACCGTGGACGTTAAGGGGTTAAAGGTTCCATGTGGACTTATTGGAGATCCTCTGGGTTAGAGCAAGTAGGGTCATAATGCCCAGGATCTACAGTCTGGGGAATTTTAAAGGTTAATATTTCAAAGATCTCAGGGTCAGCCCATTTTAAAAGTTCCCACGGACGGTATTAAGTGTACACAGAAGCCAACTCATTATATAAAAGTAGATCAGACACGGCCTGAGGCAAACAGAAGATTTTAACATTTATTAACCCTTTGAGTTCCAGAGGGGTACGGAATGCGTTACTTTGCAACGAGTTCCGTACCCCTCTGACATGCAAAGGGTTAAACCAAAAAAATCTGTCCAAAGCTAGGAACTATTTCATCATTTTTTTAACACTTGCTTCAATCCATGCAATAATTTTTGCAATGTTTTTATTAAATTAACCCCTTGGAAGCTAGAGCGGTGTTTCCCAAAGCTAATCTTCAGGGGAGCGCCAAATGTAGCTTAACCCTTTGAGTTCCAGAGGCGGTGGCCAACGCATTGCTTTGCAAAGCGTTGGGCACCCCTCTGACAATCAAAGGGTTAAGGTAATCACCTAGCCCTTTAATTCAGGAAGGCTTATGAAAATGTAATTCTAGAGAGAACTGCACAGGAATAAATTCAACCCTGTGGTGTGTCCTTTTATAAGCAGTTCTGATTTAAAGGGCTATGCAACCAATAATACTTTCAGGATTTCTCTTTGAACACAGTTGATTAACCCTTTGCGTTGCACACACCTCTGGCACTCAGAGGGTTAATCAGTAGCTCAGTCATTGTGACTGATATATCTGTGCTTATTTATGGATATCCTTAACCCTTTGAGTGCCAGAGAGGTATCCAACGCATTGCAATGCATAGCACATCGTTCTAGAACTCAGAGGATTAAAATATGACCCCTTGGTGTTCCCTGAGGAGTTGGGAACCACTCAGCTAGAGACATCTCTGTGGCATTCCGAAGCAACATGTTAGAGACGTGGCTAGCATCTATAGGATTCAGAAATTTGCATTTAAAGGCACAGTGCACAAAACAAATTTTTCTTTACAACCCACTAACATCTCAGTCCTAAAAACAGCACCTGGATTGACGTTTCCGAATTCTGCCCATTGAATCTTCCTTGTTGCAGATAGCTCCCAGTTGTCCTGAGAATGAATGGCAGCACAGAACCCTTTTATTTGGGCACAAAGTCCAGAAACCTTTCTAATCTCCTTAGTAATAATCAGGTATCACATAAAAATGAATGAAAGGGGTCAGGAAGGGACATTATGTACCAGACAGAGAGAATGTGGGCATGTACCAAACAGGGAGGGAGGAATTACAGAAGACTGTAAAGGGCTTATGCATATCTCCCAGTTGTCCCTTTTTAGGAGGCACAGTCCCTCTTTTAGACCCAAATTCCTCTGTCCCTCTTTCCCACCCTGATGTTCCTCTTTTTATAAGATCAGACTGTGTGGTGTGTATAGTAGTGTTATCATTTTGCTCTACAGTTATACAACTCACATTAATGTTTTTTAAATGCCAGTATATGTGATTATAAATTAGTCTGTGTAAATAAAATACCTTTGTCTTTTTATAAGTCATGTATTAGGTTACACAAGGAGGTGCAATAGGTCATGAAACAACCTAAACATTCTCGGTAATGCCTTTCCACCAGGAACGCCCCCAGCAACACCCCCCTAAACACAAGTGTCCCTCTTTGGCAATTTGAAATGTTGGGAGGTATTAGGGTGACCGCATTTCCAATCTGCCATTCCGGGACATGTGGTCACCCTAGTGAGAACTCTTACTCTGTGTCAGCTGGCAGGAGCCTCAGCCGCGGAACTCATACCCAAGTCTCAATCGCAGCGATGCTGCGCCAGCATACCGGCTGTCTCGCACTCACCAGTCCAGCCAGCCAATGAAATGTATTTGCTATATGGTCCTAGGACCATATAGCAAATACATTTAATTGGCTGGCTGGACTGGTGCATGCTGCGCTGTGGAGGTAGGCTGTGGGTGCCGGCTTTGTTGCTCCATTCCAGGACTCTCTGTTGTCCCAGTGGGGGGTGACCCAGGAAGCGGGACACAGACCTCCAATAAGGGACAGTGCCGGGCATTCCAGGATGCACGGTCAACCTAGGAGGTATGCAAAGTAGACCAATTCAGTGGCAAACCAATTGCACCATAGGGGTGAAATAAAAGTGCCCAGACATTGTACTGAGGCTTTAAAGGGATAGTAATGTTTCATAATAAAACAGCTCCAATTAATCTTCATAGTATTTGGGCCTTGGAGAGTGTTATTTCAATTCTGTGAAAGTGGTAGTTCAAGGGTAATTGAATGATAAAAGTATCCCCCTCCCGCCCCTTTGACGGATGTAACACTGTTCAGCCAGATCAGAAGGGAGGTGCCCAGGTAAATTGCAGAGAGGGACAATCTTCAATTATGATAAGGGAAAAACCTCAAAGGGGGCAGGGCCTTCATTGTTCTCAGGAAGAAGATTGTCCCCTGCTGTTATCTGTCTGGTCTATGGACTGCATTCCACATCTGAGAAGAGATGGCTTACACTAGGTAAAAGGGGCGGGAGGGGAAACTTTGCTTGTGAATATCTCTCAAAACATAAAGGTTTGAGAGATAAGACTTATATTGTTCTTCGTGTTTTTTAATGCCTACAAAATAAAATAAAGTTAAAACGAAGTATTACTATCCCTTTAACCTGTTGAATTTTAGAGAAGTCGCCAATGAATTGCTTTGCAATGCACCAGGAGACCTTTCTGGCAGTTAAGGAGTTAAAAAAACACATGTGTTCCCTGTGGTGTAAATGATTTGCCCCAGAATAGCTCCTGTTTGCTTTTATACAGAAGAGGAGCAATTCTTTAGCAAACCAACTGAGCCACAGAGGAGAATTGCTACTGTTTTGCGTTCTACAAAAGGTCCTATGTATCCTGTAGAGGGGGGACGTAATGTACCATCCAGTAGGTGTGTGTGTGTGGGGGGGTTGCCTGGACCATCCAAGGGGGCCTTCAGGTCTGCTATATCCTATTCTTTAACCCTTTGGGTGTCAGAGAGATATCCAACACCTTGAAACACAATGCGTTAGATACCTCTCTGGCACTCAAAGGATTAATCCTTTCAGCACCAGAGAGATGTCTAGTGCATTTAAAATGAGTGACTGAAAATTGACTCCAGGACTTAAAATAAGGTCTGTGGCTGCGTTATTTATACTTGTACTAAACCATGTGTTGGACCAGGTAACCTTACAGTCAGAGGACCACGTGCACTCACTGTAGAGGGAAGGGACCACGTGCACTTACTGTAGAGGGAAGGGACCACGTGCACTCACTGTAGAGGGAAGGGACCACGTGCACTCACTGTAGAGGGAAGGGACCACGTGCACTCACTGTAGAGGGAAGGGACCACGTGTACTTACTGTAGAGGGAAGGGACCACATGTACTTACTGTAGACGTGCACTTACTGTAGAGGGAAGGGACCACGTGCACTCACTGTAGAGGGAAGGGACCACGTGCACTCACTGTAGAGGGAAGGGACCACGTGTACTCACTGTAGAGGGAAGGGACCATGTGTACTTACTGTAGAGGGAAGGGACCACATGTACTTACTGTAGACGTGCACATACTGTAGAGGGAAGGGACCATGTGCACTTACTGTAGAGGGAAGGGACCACATGTACTTACTGTAGACGTGCACGTACTGTAGAGGGAAGGGACCACGTGCACTTACTGTAGAGGGAAGGGACCACATGTACTTACTGTAGACGTGCACGTACTGTAGAGGGGAGGGACCATGTGCACTTACTGTAGAGGGAAGGGACCACATGTACTTACTGTAGACGTGCATTTACTGTAGAGGAAAGGGACCATGTGTACTTACTGTAGACGTGCACTTACTGTAGAGGGAAGGGACCATGTGCACTTACTGTAGAGGAAAGGGACCATGTGCACTTACTGTAGACGTGCACTTACTGCAGAGGGAAGGGACCACGTATACTTACTGCAGAGGGAAGGGACCACGTGCACTTACTGTAGAGGGAAGGGACCACGTGCACTTACTGCAGAGGGAAGGGACCACATGTACTTACTGTAGAGGTAAGGGACCACGTGCACTTACTGTAGAGGGAAGGGACAACGTGCACTTACTGTAGAGGGAAGGGACCACATGCACTCACTGTAGAGGGAAGGGACCACGTGCACTCACTGTAGAGGGAAGGGACCATGTGCACTTACTGTAGAGGGAAGGGACCACGTGCACTTACTGTAGAGGGAAGGGACCACATGCACTCACTGTAGAGGGAAGGGACCACATGTACTTACTGTAGACGTGCACGTACTGTAGAGGAAAGGGACCATGTGTACTTACTGTAGAGGGAAGGGACCACATGCACTTACTGCAGAGGGAAGGGACCATGTGCACTTACTGTAGAGGGAAGGGACCATGTGCACTTACTGTAGAGGGAAGGGACCACGTGCACTTACTGCAGAGGGAAGGGACCACGTGCACTTACTGCAGAGGGAAGGGACCACGTGTACTTACTGCAGAGGGAAGGGACCACGTGTACTTACTGCAGAGGGAAGGGACCACGTGTACTTACTGCAGAGAGAAGGGACCATGTGCACTTACTGTAGAGGGAAGGGACCACGTGCACTTACTGTAGAGGGAAGGGACCACGTGCACTTACTGTAGAGGGAAGGGACCACGTGCACTTACTGCAGAGGGAAGGGACCACGTGCACTTACTGTAGAGGGAAGGGACCACGTGCACTTACTGTAGAGGGAAGGGACCACATGTACTTACTATAGAGGGAAGGGACCACGTGCACTTACTGTAGAGGGAAGGAACCACGTGCACTTACTGTAGAGGGAAGGGACCATGTGCACTTACTATAGAGGGAAGGGACCACGTGCACTTACTGCAGAGGGAAGGGACCACGTGCACTTACTGCAGAGGGAAGGGACCACGTGCACTTACTGCAGAGGGAAGGGACCACGTGCACTTACTGCAGAGGGAAGGGACCACGTGCACTTACTGTAGAGGGAAGGGACCACGTGCACTTACTGTAGAGGGAAGGGACCACGTGCACTTACTGTAGAGGGAAGGGACCACGTGCACTTACTGCAGAGGGAAGGGACCATGTGCACTTACTGTAGAGGGAAGGGACCACATGTACTTACTGTAGACGTGCACTTACTGTAGAGGGGAGGGACCATGTGCACTTACTGCAGAGGGAAGGGACCACGTATACTTACTGCAGAGGGAAGGGACCATGTGCACTTACTGCAGAGGGAAGGGACCACGTATACTTACTGCAGAGGGAAGGGACCACGTGCACTTACTGCAGAGGGAAGGGACCACATGCACTTACTGCAGAGGGAAGGGACCACGTGTACTTACTGTAGAGGGAAGGGACCATGTGCACTTACTGTAGAGGGAAGGGACCACATGTACTTACTGTAGACGTGCACGTACTGTAGAGGGAAGGGACCAAGTGCACTTACTGTAGAGGGAAGGGACCACATGTACTTACTGTAGACGTGCACGTACTGTAGAGGGGAGGGACCATGTGCTAAGTGGAAAGGGACCATGTGCACTTACTGTAGACGTGCACTTACTGCAGAGGGAAGGGACCACGTATACTTACTGCAGAGGGAAGGGACCACATGCACTTACTGTAGAGGGAAGGGACCACGTGCACTTACTGCAGAGGGAAGGGACCACATGTACTTACTGTAGAGGTAAGGGACCACGTGCACTTACTGTAGAGGGAAGGGACAACGTGCACTTACTGTAGAGGGAAGGGACCACATGCACTCACTGTAGAGGGAAGGGACCACATGCACTCACTGTAGAGGGAAGGGACCACATGCACTCACTGTAGAGGGAAGGGACCATGTGCACTTACTGTAGAGGGAAGGGACCACGTGCACTTACTGTAGAGGGAAGGGACCACGTGCACTCACTGTAGAGGGAAGGGACCACATGTACTTACTGTAGACGTGCACGTACTGTAGAGGAAAGGGACCACGTGCACTTACTGCAGAGGGAAGGGACCACGTGCACTTACTGCAGAGGGAAGGGACCACGTGTACTTACTGTAGAGGGAAGGGACCACATGCACTTACTGCAGAGGGAAGGGACCATGTGCACTTACTGTAGAGGGAAGGGACCATGTGCACTTACTGTAGAGGGAAGGGACCACGTGCACTTACTGTAGAGGGAAGGGACCATGTGCACTTACTGCAGAGGGAAGGGACCACGTGCACTTACTGCAGAGGGAAGGGACCACGTGTACTTACTGCAGAGGGAAGGGACCACGTGTACTTACTGCAGAGAGAAGGGACCATGTGCACTTACTGTAGAGGGAAGGGACCACGTGCACTTACTGTAGAGGGAAGGGACCACGTGCACTTACTGCAGAGGGAAGGGACCACGTGCACTTACTGTAGAGGGAAGGGACCACGTGCACTTACTGTAGAGGGAAGGGACCACATGTACTTACTATAGAGGGAAGGGACCACGTGCACTTACTGTAGAGGGAAGGGACCACGTGCACTTACTGTAGAGGGAAGGGACCATGTGCACTTACTGCAGAGGGAAGGGACCACATGTACTTACTATAGAGGGAAGGGACCACGTGCACTTACTGTAGAGGGAAGGGACCACGTGTACTTACTATAGAGGGAAGGGACCACGTGCACTTACTGTAGAGGGAAGGGACCACGTGCACTTACTGTAGAGGGAAGGGACCACGTGCACTTACTGTAGAGGGAAGGGACCACATGTACTTACTATAGAGGGAAGGGACCACGTGCACTTACTGTAGAGGGAAGGGACCACATGTACTTACTATAGAGGGAAGGGACCACGTGCACTTACTGCAGAGGGAAGGGACCACGTGCACTTACTGCAGAGGGAAGGGACCACGTGCACTTACTGCAGAGGGAAGGGACCACGTGCACTTACTGTAGAGGGAAGGGACCACATGTACTTGCTGTAGAGGGAAGGGACCACGTGCACTTACTGTAGAGGGAAGGGACCACGTGCACTTACTGTAGAGGGAAGGGACCACGTGCACTTACTGCAGAGGGAAGGGACCATGTGCACTTACTGCAGAGGGAAGGGACCACGTATACTTACTGCAGAGGGAAGGGACCACGTGCACTTACTGCAGAGGGAAGGGACCACATGCACTTACTGCAGAGGGAAGGGACCACATGTACTTGCTGTAGAGGTAAGGGACCACGTGCACTTACTGTAGAGGGAAGGGACCATGTGCACTTACTGTAGACGTGCACGTACTGTAGAGGGAAGGGACCACGTGTACTCACTGTAGAGGGAAGGGACCACATGCACTCACTGTAGAGGGAAGGGACCACATGCACTCACTGTAGAGGGAAGGGACCATGTGCATTCACTGTAGAGGGAAGGGACCATGTGCACTCACTGTAGAGGGAAGGGACCATGTGCACTCACTGTAGAGGGAAGGGACCACATGTACTTACTGTAGACGTGCACGTACTGTAGAGGAAAGGGACCATGTGTACTTACTGTAGAGATGCACTTACTGCAGAGGGAAGGGACCACGTGCACTTACTGTAGAGGGAAGGGACCACGTGCACTTACTGTAGAGGGAAGGGACCACGTGCACTTACTGCAGAGGGAAGGGACCAAGTGTACTTACTGCAGAGGGAAGGGAACACGTGTACTTACTGCAGAGGGAAAGGACCACGTGTACTCACTGTAGAGGGAAGGGACCACGTGTACTTACTGCAGAGGGAAGGGACCACGTGTACTTACTGCAGAGGGAAGGGACCACGTGCACTTACTATAGAGGGAAGGGACCACGTGCACTTACTGCAGAGGGAAGGGACCACGTGCACTTACTGCAGAGGGAAGGGACCACGTATACTCACTGTAGAGGGAAGGGACCACGTGTACTTACTGCAGAGGGAAGGGACCACGTGCACTTACTGTAGAGGGAAGGGACCACGTGTACTCACTGTAGAGGGAAGGTACAACATGTACTTACTGCAGAGGGAAGGGACCACGTGCACTCACTGCAGAGGGAAGGGACCACGTGTACTCACTGTAGAGGGAAGGGACCACGTGTACTTACTGCAGAGGGAAGGGACCACGTGCACTTACTGCAGAGGGAAGGGACCACGTGTACTTACTGCAGAGGGAAGGGACCACGTGTACTCACTGTAGAGGGAAAGGACCACGTGCACTTACTGCAGAGGGAAGGGACCACGTGTACTCACTGTAGAGGGAAGGGACCACATGTACTTACTGCAGAGGGAAGGGACCACGTGCACTTACTGCAGAGGGAAGGGACCACGTGTACTTACTGTAGAGGGAAGGGACCACGTGTACTTACTGTAGACCTCTCTAGCATTCAGGAGGGAAAAATACCCATTTAAATCCATGTGACATTTTAGGAATTTACATTTGTCCCCTATGGTGCAGTTGGTTTTTCTAGAAAGACTCCAGTTCCTGTTGCACTTCAGCCTCAATGTCATTCTGTTGAAGAAACACGTATATACCTGCCAGTACTAGAATACCCACAATGCTCTGCACACGGGGCCCCAGGAAGGGGAATTTACTTTATCTCTTCTGTAAATGGATTTGGGCAGGCACCAGAAAACCAGTTCTACAGGGAAGAATTTAACGTGCCCGGCTCTGTAATACCCTGAGGCTGGCGTATGAAGAAGAAATGGATGAAACCATCTTCACAGGAGGGGGCAAATTAAAATGACTTACATTTCCATTTATTCAAACGTGTCTTTTTTATGCTACATAGCTTTGTACTGCGCTAACTAATTTCTCAACGCAGGCTTCTCCAGAAGTATAAAGAGGAAATTAGACCTTTTATGGACAAGACTAAAATGCTACCATTCCCCTGTACGTGTGTACGTGCAACTCACTAATCTCTCTAGCAGAAAACAAACATAATTATGTATATAAACAGGTAAAGGGAAGATCACTGAAGTCTAAATAAGATATAAAAATATACAAATAATATTTATTAAAGACTTCTGTCTAATGAATATATAAAAGGGAAGGTTCCCTCTGGCAATATTGTTAACAATATTAAAGTGAAAGTAATACTTCAAAAACACATTTTTTTTATATTGTAGCCATTTAAAAACCATGAAGAACGTTATAAGTCTTATCTCTCAAACCTTTATGGTTTGAGAGATATTCACAAGCAAAGTTTCCCCCTGAGTGACGTCACTTTTCTAGCTGTCAGATTTGGAATCCGGTCTGCAGACCGGCGGCGGCTCTTCAGCAGAGCCAAGATCGAGAGATATAAAAATAACTACTTCATTGGAATGGTCTACAAAGTGTGCCTGGTTTGCAAGCACACTTTGTAGATCGTTGCAATGAAGTAGTTATTTTAATATTGCTCGATCTCAGCTCTGCTGAAGAGCCGCCGCCGGTCTGCAGACCGGATTCCAAATCTGACAGCTAGATGGCAGGCTTGACCAGTTTTGGTCACTGAGGGGGAAACTTTACTTGTGAATATCTCTCAAACCAAAAAGGCTTGAGAGATAAGACTTATATCATTTTTAATGTTTTTTAAATGGCTACAATATAAAAAAATTTTTTTGGGAAGTATTACTATCCCTTTAAAAACAACAACATACAGATTAATGATGAATACAATAACAGTTTCTGTAGATCAAGGACATAAATGATGTACATGTTGTAATATAGGCTGTCAATGGCTATGACAATAAAATGGCGAGATGTATAGTCAATAGGCAATTGTGGGCAAAATGCCGGCATCCCAGCCTTACCACTATTTCAGTCCAGATGGGAGGGGACTATTTTCATTAGATAGAAGTCTTTAATAATTATTATTATTTAAATATTTTTATATTTTATTTAGACTTCATTGCTCTTCCATTTTCCTTTTTATATGGATAGCTTTCTAGGAGTTAAGGGGTTATAAACCCATTTTAAATCAAAGGGAATTTTTATTTTGCTCTTACAGTGCAGTTGGTGTGTCTCAGAATTACTGCCCCCTGTTCGTGTGCCCAGGATGAGACCTTGGGACTGTGATGCCATTTTACATAAATGGATTATACCAGACCCATAGCTCGGTGTCTCCTTGGAAGCATTGCTCTGGCCAGTTGCCCCTCTCGCCCAACCCTAGTTGCTTCTCTGCAAATCCATCAAGTCCATCTTTTTCCCCCTGATATCTTTTGTTAACCCTTTGAGTGCCAGAGGGTACCCAATGCATTGCATACCCCTCGAGCACTCAAAGGGTTAATAAAGAGTAAGTCATAAAACCTTTTACATGTGCCCCAAATACCCCAAGCACTCCATATATCGGCAGGATGAACATACAAACACCTGGGAACTAGTAGGATTTGACCCTTAGGGGCGTTTGAGCTAAAGAAAAGTGGAGGAGTACTGGGGCAAATAAATATGGGGAGAACTAAAAACTTCCCATTGAGACCTCTCTAGCATTCAAGGAGTTAAACTTCCCATTTAAATTAATGGGAATTTTTAGTTCTCCCCTGTATTTCAAATGGTTTGACTCAGAACTCCTCCACATATGGCCCTCAGGGTTTTGACTCAGATCTCAGGGTGAATTCACAGTGCATACCTCCCAAGTGTCCCTCTTTAGGAGGGACAGTCCCTCTTTTTGAACCAAATCCCTCTGTCCCTCTTTCCCACCCTGGTGTCCCTCTTTTTAGGAGATCAGACTGTGTGGTGTGTAAGTTAGTATATTACATTGCTCCACAGCAATAAAACTCATATATATGTTTGTATATACTTCAGTATATGTGTATATAAATTAGTCTGTGTGACTAAAACACTTTGGTCTTGTTCTAAATCATTTATTCGTTACACAAAGAGGTGTCAATAGGTCACAAAATAACCTAAAAATACTCGGTAATGCCCTGCCTACTAGCCACGCCCCCAGCTACACCCCCTCTTTGGCCATCTGAAATGTTGGGAGGTATGTCGGTGTGAGACTCCACTGTTACATGCCTACACCAACTGACGGCTTCTTTAGCCTCTGAACTGGTGTCACATCCACCAGAAAGGCAGAGGGAGAAGTCTTGATTGTCTTTTATGTGTACAAACAGCAAGTTGTAACAAGTTACCTGTAAGACAAGTTTGGTTTGTTTTCCATTGTATTGAAATCTACTTCTAGACTGTAATATAGGCTTGCCAAATCAACCCTTTAAAGAAGAACTTTCACCTTAATTCAAGTTTACATATTTGAAAACTGCATTAAAAACTGCTTATATGTCATATTAACAAAAATTCCAGCAGGTGTATAGTTTAAGAGATATTCACACTTTGATTTTTGGACAAAGTGAATATAAACACTTCCTGGTACTGCACAAAGCTGTATTAGCATATGAAACATCATTGAAACCTCTATTAGCATATGACATGTCACCTAAAAGGCTTAATTAGCATACAAAACATAATTGATTTGATTAATTAGCATATGAAAAATCACCAGTGATGCACCATGCCAAATTAGCATATGAAAGAAGTGTGGATATCCCCTGAAGTTTATGTTTGCTGGCCTTTTGGTTAACATGATGAATAGGCAGTTTTTAATGCAGTTTTCAAATATTCAAACTTGGATTAGAATGATAGTAATATTTCACAAAAACAGCAGCTCCAATTAATCTTAATAGCGTTTGAGCCATAGAGAGTGTTATTTCATTACTGTGAGCGTTGTAGCTCAAGAGTAATTGAATGTTAAAGTTTCCCCCGCCCGCCCCTTTTACCTAGTGTAAGCCCCCACTCCTCAGATGTGGAATCCAGTCCATAGACCAGACAGCTCACATCAAGGGACAATATTCTTACTGTGAGAACAATGAAAACCATGCCCCCCTTGACAGGTTTTTCAGCTTTTTCCCTTATCTTAATTGAAGATTGTCCCTCTCTGCAATCTACCTGGACACTCCCTGCTGCTCTAAGCTGATCAGTGTTACATCAGTAAAAGGAGCGGCAGGGGGATACTTTATCATTCAATTACTCTTGAGCTACAACTCTGACAGAATTGAAATAACACTCTCCAGGGCCCAAATACTATGAAGATTAATTAGAGCTGCTTTATTATGAAACATTACTATCCCTTTAAGGTAATAGTTCCACTTGGAAATGGATATGAAAAATGCCTGCTGCAGGGCTCCAGTGGTTAATTGTTAGGCTGCAATAATTCATATGTAATAATGCAACGGGCATTCTCATATGTGTCTTCTTGCAAACTGATAATCTGGCAAACCTATTGCAATAGCCAGTAAATTGTTTTTGAGAAATTAACGTTTATGTTTTATTGGCACAATAAGGCACATTATGCAAATTCCCTGCAGATTAGGCTGACCAGACCTCACCTTTAACCGGGGAAGTATAGGAAAAATGCATACTGCAGGACTGCATTGATTTCAGTGAAGTACTGAAATATGCATATTTCCTATGTGTCCCCAGTTAAAGGTGAGATCTGGTCAGCCTACTGCAGAGTATGCTAATTAATTATGTTCTAGGCAAATCACATCATTTGATATGCTATTAGATACCCCCTCATTGTAAGATCTATGTAGATTAATTAATTGCACAGAGGGTGGTAATACAGGACACACATAGCCTAAATAGCATAAATTGATACATTGTGTTACCAACAAGTAAAAGTTAATTTCTCCAAAACTATTAATAATGCAAATGGTATACAGACAGTATTCAGAGGGTGACAGATCCACATTAAGGGTTCTTTGAGGAATAATTGGAGCACTTCTGGGTTAGAGGAACTTGATATCAATTGAGAAATTGATTATACCATTGTTCAATTTAATTTTATAATACATAGTTTATTTTTAACCCCTTAACGACCGGGGGATCGGTGCCGCGCTGCAACTGAATGTCTGTGGAACTTTTTTTTTTTTCGTTTTCCGATTCCGGACTCCCCGAACAGCGTGCAGCCACGGGGGGGGGGGGGAGCCCGGAACTCCATGACGGTCATAGTACATCATGGGTCGTTCAGTCAGATCGACCCTTGACGTACTATGACCGTCGTGGGTCGTTAAGGGGTTAAAATCCTTTACTGTCATATTCTTCTTGAAAATCCAGTCAAAAGTTTCCCCTTTCCACCTCTTTTACATCATGTCATGCAGAATACCCGCAGATCCGAAAGCAGGTCCACATGGATTACAAGGAGGGACAATATTGTGTCAGCATAAGGAAAACCCTGCACAGCTCGGTCAAGGGGGAGGCACGGTTTTCCTTATACTGACACATGCACAATATTGTCCCTCATTGCGATCCATCTGGTCAGTGGAAAGGGGTGGGAGGGGGAAACGTTTAACTGGATTTTTAAGGATAATATGAAGGTAAAGGATTTTAAAAAGATACTATGCTTTATGAAATATGAAACTGAACAATCGTATATCAATTTATTTTTGACATTACTATCCCTTTAAGGGTTACTGTTTCAAAGATCTCAGGATCAGCTCATTTTCAAAGTTATCAGTCATTGAAATACAGATTCCACAGTAATAGCTGGTGATAGTAATCTAAACGGACTCTGGTGGTCACGTTGTCATCTGACAGACATGACTCACTATGTAGCCTGCAATCAATAAGAGAGAGAGAGAGATGCACAAAGAAAAAGAGCTGCATTTTTCCCTTCTGGTGCAATTGTTTTGTCCCGGGATTGCAGCTGCCCTGTGTTCATACACTGCCGGCCTATGTACTCAGTAGCAAGTTGTGGACAGTTGCTGTTCAATGCAGGAAACAGTGCATCTCTGTTAAATCCCGGTACTGTTGCGTTCCAGATCTGATCCCTCCCAGTACCCCACCGCCACCCTCCCTGCCCATTGCCTCCCCCTCTGGATTACTTACATGTCTGTCTCCATGTTTCTGTGCTACCTGTGAGCCAGCTCTGCCCCTCCCTGCGTCAGTGAGAATTCAGGTGTACAGAAAGGTTCAACCTTTGTATATCATTATCTGCGATCTGGCAGCATGTGCTGCTCAGACTAGTTATGTGGGTTTGTGTTAGGCGGCGGGAGCTGTACCAACATAGAAACTGCCACTGGACATTGTACTGGAGAATCAATCCTGGGGAAATCCAGCTGCACCACAGAAAACAAACATTACCATTGATTTAAATGGTGTGTTAACCATTTGTGTGCAAGGGGGGATGCAATGCATTGTTTTGCAAAAGCTTTGCACCCCCTGGAACTTAAAGGGTTAAAGGGATTAAAAAAATAATTTAAATTAAATGTTTATATGTAATTCCTACCGTGCATTTGTTTTTACGCAGAGTTGCTCCTAATTGGTACTTATGTCACAATGAGGATGGTGTACACACTAAGAAAAATTGGTGCAATTCTGGAGCAAACCAATCTCACCATACGGGGGCAGATTCCCATTGATTCAAAAGGATTATAAAAGTTTTATTATGGAAAAAAAATCATATGTTGTAGTAAATTGTAGTAAATTGGGGTACTAAACTATCATGAAGTGATGAAGCTGTTACTCTCACATTCTCATACCTGCATACCTTGAGCCTCCAGAGAGTGCTCATGTGCTGCTGACAAGATGGTGTCAATGATGAGATTTGTTTCATAAAGGGGGTGGGGCTTAATCAGGTGGGTGGGACTTAGAAGCATACATGGGAACTTTCAAAATGGGCTGACCCTGAGATCTTTGAAATATTAACCTTTAAAATTCCCCAGAACTTAGATTCTGGGCATTATGACCCTACGTGCTCTAACCCAGAGGATCTCCAGTCAGTCCACATGGAACCTTTAACCCCTTAAGGACGACTTTGATGTTTCCGACGTGCCGGTACACGTGACTTGTGATGCGTACCGGCATGCCGCTCTGGGGACTGAGAGAGACCGCTCCAGTTTATTTACAATGCTCCCGGAGGAGAGCTGTAAGTAAAATGTACATGACGTGCTATGACCATCACCGGTCCTTAACACAAAAACCATGTGATGGTCATTGCACAGCACGTGGGCGTTAAGGACCAGAGGAGCGTTCCTTAACCCTTTGAATGCCAGGGGGGTATGCAACGCATTGCTTTGCAATGCGTTGTGTGCCCCTCTGGCACTCAAAGGGTTTCACCTGGGAGATTCCTGCTCCCAGGTGAAAAAGGGGGGTAAATCAAGTCCCAAATGTTTTTTTTTTATTCTTAAAGGGGATAGTAACACTTAATATATTTATTGTAAGGTCGACCTGTGTCCATTCATGGAAATCCTGAAAACATGCACTGTCGGTAGCTCTTGAAGACCAGATCACTGCTAGAACACGCAGACATTTTATGCCATCCTGGTAGAAATGGCACAGTTTTACAGATTAAAAAAGCAGTCAATTGGGGCAGAACAGATAGTGGGTAATGCTGGTCTCTCTTCACCCTGAGAACATGGCTGCTCACTTTGAGACAAACCTTTAGTACATGACAAGCTTCCCATGCCAAATTACCTCTGCATCCCATGCTCCCCCTGCTAGTCTCTTGCATGGGAGAGGTGAGTTGCAAGAGAGAGCCTGGTGCGGGTCAGCCATATATTATTGGTCGATGCTCACAAGTTGACCAATCACTGGAGGATGCGAAGGCATCACATCCACCAGGGCTGGATTTACATCTCAGGAGCCTGTAGGCACAAAAATCTGAAGCACTTCCCCATCCCATTGGCCATCTCCACTGGACACCTCCACAATGCTCCTAATCTCCACATTGTCCCCAATCAGCTCCATATTGCCCCCATCATCTCCACATTGCCCTCATCATCTCCATATTGCCCCCATCATCTCCATATACCATATTGCCCTCACATTGCCCCCATCAGCTCCATATTGCCCCCATCATCTCCACATACCATATTGCCCTCACATTGCCCCATCATCTCCATATACCATATTAACATAGTAACATTGTAATTTAGGTTGAAAAAAGACTTGCGTCCATCCAGTTCAACCTTTTCCTATTCCTGTTTACCATCGTTGATCCAAAAGAAGGCAAAAAAAAGGCAACCCCCCCCCCCCTCAATTAACAATTTAAAATTCTGCCTTGAATGCGGGGAAAAAAAATTCCTTCCTGATTCCAAATGGCAATCAGATTTCTCCCTGGATCAACAAGCCCCAACTAAATATTCATCCCAATACTAACGTACATAGCCCTCTATGTTATGCTCTTTTAAATAAGTATCCAGGCCCCTTTTAAAGGCATCTAATGTTTTCGATAGCACCACCTCCTCAGGCAGTGAATTCCATACCTTTATTGTCCTTACTGTAAAGAAACCCTTTCGCTGTTGTAGATTAAATCTCCTTTCCTGAAGTCTAAGCGGGTGGCCCCTTGTCCTGTGTACTGTTCTGTTTATGAACAGGTCTTTGGAGAGCCCTTTATATGGGCCCTGAACATATTTATATAGTGTTATCATATCCCCTCTAAGACGCCATTTCTCTAGTGTGTACAAGTTTAACTTTTCTAGCCTTTCTTCATAATTAACAATTTCCATTCCCCTTACTAGTTTTGTAGCCCTCCTCTGCACTCTTTCTAGTTCCATAATGTCCTTTTCCAGAAAGGGCGCCCAGAATTGAACAGCATATTCTAAGTGGGGTCTTACCATGGACCTGTAAAAAGGCATAATTATATTTTCCTCCCTTGAGTCAATACCCCTTTTAATACATGCCAATATCTTATTGGCCTTTGCAGCTGCCAGTTGGCACTGCATACTACTGCTAAGTCTATTGTCTACCATTACTCCCAAATCCTTTTCATTTGTAGATTTCCCCAGAGAAACACCATTTAAACTATATGTTGCATTTTTATTATTATACCCAAAATGCATAACTTTACACTTGTCTATATTAAATCTCATTTGTCACTTGCCTGCCCAGTTACTCAATTTGTCCAAATCCTCTTGTAATGAAGACACATCCAGTTCAGACTTTATTACCTTACTTAATTTTGTGTCATTGGCAAACACTGATGCATGGCTCCCTATGCCCTCTGGGAGGTCATTAATAAACAAATTAAAAAGAAGAGGACCCAGGACAGATCCCTGAGGTACTCCACTTATTGATCTCACATTGCCCCCCATCAGCTCCATAGTGCCCCCATCATCTCCATATACCATATTGATCTCACATTGCCCCCCCATCAGCTCCATATTGCCCCGATCAGCTCCATATACCATATTGCCCTCACATTGCCCCCCATCAGCTCTACATTGCCCCCATCATCTCCACATATCATATTGCCCTCACATTGCCCCCCATCAACCCAATATTGCCTCCATCATCTCCACATTGCCACCATCTGCTCACATTGCACCCCATCAGCTCCAATTTTCCCCCCATCAGCTCCATATTGCACATTGCCCCCCACAGTGTCCGTTTCCTACCTTTTCCCTGATGGTCCAGTGGCAGGAGAGGTCTGTGCTTCCTCCTTCTGCACAGACCTGTAGCTAGTGGAGCTCCTGTGCGGTCTAATCTTCAGTAGTGCAGGGCGTTGGGAGATGATGGCATCTCCCAGTGTCTGTATTACTAAAGACTTGATGAAGGAGCTCAGCAACTACAGGTTTGTGCCGAAGAAGGCACAGACCTGTTTTCACCATATTGCGGCGCCAGGCAGCTGAGGAGGCGTATTAAAAGAAAAGAAAAAAACACAACATGATCCCAATGACAGGCACCCCTCTGTGGGGTTGCAGATGCCTACTCTGCCTAATTATAAATCCAGCCCTGACATCCACCAGTATTGTTTGTGTGAACGATCTGTGCGGGGGGCCCATAGACATTCCTGCAGATCAGCATACTGTAACACGGGTATGACCAAAGTATGAGCACATCCAAGATGCTGCAATACAGTCCATTCTGTAAGTTGGATATTGCTTGTATGAACATGGGTGCGTTTAACGCAGTGTTGACTACGCTGAGCTAAAGTCACCTTTGTGAACACAGCTTTAGGGTAGGCTGACCAGACCTCACCTTTAACTGGGACACAGTAAACATGCATATGTCAGAACTACAATGCAATATGTTTTCATGTGTTAAAGGTGAGGTCTGGTTAGCCTACTGTACGGGCCCTCAAGGACCATAGCTGTGATACAAACAACGCTTTAGATGAGTGTTTTAAAAACAACATTATGCCTCAGAGTATGCCAACAGTTCATGTTTTCAGTATATCCCTGATTAAGGGAACTGCCACATTGCAACAAATAGATAATTTAGAAAGAACTTTCAAAATCAATTATATTTTCAGTAGCCTTTTTAATTTGTCAGCAGTGTGAGATATTAAAGGGGAACATTCACCTGAAAAAAAAATTGGAGCGCTGGTTATAAGTCCTAAAGCAATACCAGCGCTGGGTTTTATTTTAAATCTACTGACCTGTGAGCCGAGATATTAATGGTTGAAAAGTGCCACTTCCGCATACTGCGGCACCCTGTACCTGCGGCACGGAGCAGCAGGACTTCCCACTTCGCTCCCAGAAGCCCCAGTGAGCGCGTTCTCGCTTCACCTCGGAGCTCTATTGTGTTGGGCTAACGTTACATCCGCCTCAGTTTGAGATGCTACAGAGGTTGCAACCTCCGTAGCATCTCAAACTGAGCCTGTGTAGTAGAGTACAGGTTCAAGCTAATTTAATACGGGTAAAACAATGCAGATGTGTTACAAACAAGATTATTGTTGCGCAAGAGACACCAAAATGTAGCATGCTGCAACCTACATATATAAATGTTTCCACATTCCTGCATGTCTGATAAACATGGAGGCTTACAGGGCATTTGTGCAGATCGGTTCCCAAGAGCTTGAGTACTGGTGGGCCAATCAAAATTAATTTTTAGGCTATTTCATGATCTATTGACACCTCTTTGTGTAACCTAATAAATTATTTAGACCACAAGACCAAAGTGTTCTGTGTACACAGACTAACGTATAAGCACATATAGTGACGTTTAAACAAGGAAGAGAGAAGCAGAGAGCTGACACAAAATCAAATAAAATTAGACAGTTGGGAGTATTGGGAGTATTAACCCATTCAGTGCTGGGGGCAGGCTGTATGCAGGTCCATTTCTGACCTTCTAAGAGCAACTTGTTTTTTTGTTTTTGTTTTTTTTTTAATAAATTTAATTTAAACATACTATTTATTAAACAAATCTGCTGAAGTTTAAACAAAAAATAATGGGAGTTTTATTGTTGTGGAGCAATGTAATACACTTATACACACACCAATCAATAAAAAAAATGGGAAAATAGGGAGGGAAAGAGGGACATGGGGATTTTCACCCGGGGAGGATAGTGCCCACTTAAAACTGGCCATTTTGTAGGTATGAATGACTGGTCATACTTTTCATGCAGCCTCCATAAAATGTAACCATTGCACCCAAATGATAACAAGAGGAAAAAAATGTTTGTTTTGTTTTGTTTTTTTTTACATTTTTATTACAGTTTTCTTTAATTTTAATAAAAAACACGGTGGGTTATCCATATAAGTGTGGTATCAAAAGAAAGACTAATGGTGTGTGAAAAAAATGGTATATAATTTGTGTGGCTGAAATAAAAGCCATTGAGGGAAAACCCAGTTGAACAAAGACATGACAATCAGACTCAGCCATCCCGAGCCTGTGATTGGATGATTAGCTAAAGAGGTGCAAGAACGTTTTCAGTCATCCGTTTTAATGTGTGCCATAGAGATAAGCAAAAGCATTGCAAAGAAATGAGTTGCGTAGCTCTCTGGCACTCAAAGGGTTACATGGATTAAGGGGAACATTCACCTCTTAAAAACTTGCCTTTTGTTTCCTTCATTTCTGTACTTTTAAAGATATTTACTGTTCCAGATTTTCACTTCTGCTTAATGCGTGCTGGCACAGCTCTTCTTGACTTCCTAATTCTCCTCCCACCTCCCTCCCAGCTATCCCAGGGAGTGCATTCACGCTCCGGTTAGCATTATACTGAGGTACTAACTGGAGCTTGATGTAAAGATAAAAACCATTCACACCACACCTAAGGGAAGAGTGAACGCGCTCCCTGGGGCAGCTGGGAGGAGAATTAGGAAATCAAGAAGAGCTATGCCGATGATTCAGCGAGTCCCATTATGCTGACCAGCACAGCTGGAATACTAAATATCTTTAAAAGTACGTAAGTTAAAAAAAAAACATGTTTCCTAATACTACTTTAATAACTAAACCTATGGTAAAAACATTTTTAAGAGGTGAATGTTCCCCTTTAGTATCAAAGGTATCAATTGATTGGCACTGGAGCCTAAATAAACCAAGTTTACATTAGATTTCAAGACAAGGTTGAGTTTAGTGTCACTTCATCACTCCGGTTAGTTTCACATAGGAGGGGAAATGGGGAGGAAGCACTGATCTAAGCCCATTGGTGTATTACCCAGTCCTGAAGCACAAGCGACAGGGGTTCTTCGACCCTAATTTTATTTATAGCAAACCAGCCAATGTACAGAGTGGGCATTAGAGGGCTTTATATGACCTGCTATAGTATATATATATATATATATCTTGCAGGTGCGCGGGGAGCCCTGAATTCCATTACGTACATGTACGTCCTTTAGGGACATCCACCTCATGACGTACATGTACGTCATGGGTCGTTAAGGGGTTAAACACATATAATTATGTTTAAACTAGTTTTGTTGGAGCAATGTGATATGCTTACCATACAGTCTGATCCCCATACCCGGGAACTTATGGTTGTGGACTCCCTGGAGAGGGGAGTCCTGTGATACCACTAGGGAGATAAAAGACGCAATTCACGTAAAAAAGGGTTGGGGCTTAATCACAGGTGGGGGGGGACTAACAAAATTTTTTTTAAAAATATAAGAAATAGGCTGGGGAAGGAGGCAAAGCCACTGGGGAGGATAGATTTGGAACGCACAAATGTGGGGAGTTTCATTAGAAACACCCCACATCCGGAGAATCAGTCTCTTCCCCAGAGACCCGGTAATTAGTTACAAAAAACTGCGTCTCCGGGGCAAATCTGGAGAGTTCCCAGCTACTGTATGCTTAGGAGGAGAAGTGGGTGGGAAATGGGAGGAATATGATAGGAAGGAGAAGAAACTCAACCCCTCTGGAGAATCATCTCTGTCCCTGGAGACCCGGTAACTTTGAAAACCGGAGTCTCTGGGGCAGATCCGGACAGTTCCCAGGTAGGTACATTCTATGGAGAACTGTACCCATACCTGATTAGAGGTATTCCAGGAGAGGAGAACACCTTCAGTTTGATTAGAGGCACTCACTGAGTGGAAAATATTATCAGTTTGATTAGAGGGAAGCATAGAGTGGAGAATACCCTCAGTCTGATTAGAGGCAGGCATGGAGATGAGAACAGGCTCAGTCTGATTAGAGGCATGCACATAGAGAACTGCTTCAGTCTGATTAGAGGCATGCACAGAGAGGAGAACAGCCTCAGTCTGATTAGAGGCATGCACAGGGAGGAGAACAGTCTCAGTCTGATTAGAGACATGCACAGAGAGGAGAACAGTCTCAGTCTGATTAGAGGCATGCACAGAGAGGAGAACAGCCTCAGTCTGATTAGAGGCATGCACAGGGAGGAGAACAGCCTCAGTCTGATTAGAGGCATGCACAGAGATGAGAACAGCCTCAGTCTGATTAGAGGCATGCACAGAGAGGAGAACAGCCTCAGTCTGATTAGAGACATGCACATAGAGGAGAACAGCCTCAGTCTGATTAGAGGCATGCACAGAGAGGACAACAGCCTCAGTCTGATTAGAGGCATGCACAGAGAGGAGAACACCCTCAGTCTGATTAGAGTCATGCGCAGAGAGGAGAACAGCCTCAGTCTGATTAGAGGCATGCACATAGAGGAGAACAGCCTCAGTCTGATTAGAGGCATGCACAGGGAGGAGAACAGCCTCAGTCTGATTAGAGGCATGCACAGGGAGGAGAACAGCCTCAGTCTGATTAGAGGCATGCACAGAGATGAGAACAGCCTCAGTCTGATTAGAGACATGCACAGAAGGAGAACTGGCTCAGTCTGATTAGAGGCATGCACAGAGAGGAGAACACCCTCAGTCTGAGTAGAGTCATGCGCAGAGAGGAGAACAGCCTCAGTCTGATTAGAGGCATGCACAGAGATGAGAACAGCCTCAGTCTGATTAGAGGCATGCACAGGGAGGAGAACAGCCTCAGTCTGATTAGAGGCATGCACAGGGAGGAGAACAGCCTCAGTCTGATTAGAGGCATGCACAGAGATGAGAACAGCCTCAGTCTGATTAGAGACATGCACAGAGATGAGAACAGCCTCAGTCTGATTAGAGACATGCACAGAGATGAGAACAGTCTCAGTCTGATTAGAGGCATGCACAGGGAGGAGAACAGCCTCAGTCTGATTAGAGGCATGCACAGGGAGGAGAACAGCCTCAGTCTGATTAGAGGCATGCACAGAGAGGAGAACAGCCTCAGTCTGATTAGAGACATGCACATAGAGGAGAACAGCCTCAGTCTGATTAGAGGCATGCACAGAGAGGACAACAGCCTCAGTCTGATTAGAGGCATGCACAGAGAGGAGAACACCCTCAGTCTGATTAGAGTCATGCGCAGAGAGGAGAACAGCCTCAGTCTGATTAGAGGCATGCACATAGAGGAGAACAGCCTCAGTCTGATTAGAGACATGCACAGAAGGAGAACTGGCTCAGTCTGATTAGAGGCATGCACAGAGAGGAGAACACCCTCAGTCTGAGTAGAGTCATGCGCAGAGAGGAGAACAGCCTCAGTCTGATTAGAGGCATGCACAGAGATGAGAACAGCCTCAGTCTGATTAGAGGCATGCACAGGGAGGAGAACAGCCTCAGTCTGATTAGAGGCATGCACAGGGAGGAGAACAGCCTCAGTCTGATTAGAGGCATGCACATAGATGAGAACAGCCTCAGTCTGATTAGAGACATGCACAGAGATGAGAACAGCCTCAGTCTGATTAGAGACATGCACAGAGATGAGAACAGTCTCAGTCTGATTAGAGGCATGCACAGGGAGGAGAACAGCCTCAGTCTGATTAGAGGCATGCACAGGGAGGAGAACAGCCTCAGTCTGATTAGAGGCATGCACAGAGAGGAGAACAGCCTCAGTCTGATTAGAGGCATGCACAGAGAGGAGAACAGCCTCAGTCTGATTAGAGACATGCACAGAGAGGAGAACAGCCTCAGTCTGATTAGAGGCATGCACAGAGAGGAGAACAGCCTCAGTCTGATTAGAGGCATGCGCAGAGAGGAGAACAGCCTCAGTCTGATTAGAGGCATGCACAGAGAGGAGAACAGCCTCAGTCTGATTAGAGACATGCACAGAGAGGAGAACACCCTCAGTCTGATTAGAGTCATGCGCAGAGAGGAGAACAGCCTCAGTCTGATTAGAGGCATGCACAGAGAGGACAACAGCCTCAGTCTGATTAGAGGCATGCACAGAGAGGAGAACACCCTCAGTCTGATTAGAGTCATGCGCAGAGAGGAGAACAGCCTCAGTCTGATTAGAGACATGCACAGAAGGAGAACTGGCTCAGTCTGATTAGAGGCATGCACAGAGAGGAGAACACCCTCAGTCTGATTAGAGGCATGCACGTAGAGGAGAACAGCCTCAGTCTGATTAGAGGCATGCACAGAGAGGAGAACACCCTCAGTCTGATTAGAGTCATGCGCAGAGAGGAGAACAGCCTCAGTCTGATTAGAGGCATGCATGTAGAGGAGAACAGCCTCAGTCTGATTAGAGACATGCACAGAAGGAGAACTGGCTCAGTCTGATTAGAGGCATGCGCAGAGAGGAGAACAGCCTCAGTCTGATTAGAGGCATGCGCAGAGAGGAGAACAGCCTCAGCCTGATTAGAGGCATGCACAGAGAGGAGAACAGCCTCAGTCTGATTAGAGGCATGCACAGAGAGGAGAACAGCCTCAGTCTGATTAGAGGCATGCGCAGAGAGGAGAACAGCCTCAGTCTGATTAGAGGCATGCACAGAGATGAGAACAGCCTCAGTCTGATTAGAGGCATGCACAGAGATGAGAACAGCCTCAGTCTGATTAGAGGCATGCGCAGAGATGAGAACAGCCTCAGTCTGATTAGAGGCATGCACAGAGATGAGAACAGCCTCAGTCTGATTAGAGGCATGCACAGAGATGAGAACAGCCTCATTCTGATTAGAGGCATGCACAGAGATGAGAACAGCCTCAGTCTGATTAGAGTCATGCACAGAGATGAGAACAGCCTCAGTCTGATTAGAGGCATGCACAGAGATGAGAACAGCCTCAGTCTGATTAGAGACATGCACAGAGATGAGAAGAGCCTCATTCTGATTAGAGGCATGCACAGAGATGAGAAGAGCCTCAGTCTGATTAGAGGCATGCACAGAATGGAGAACAGCCTCAGTCTGATTAGAGGCATGCGCAGAGAGGAGAACAGCCTCAGTCTGATTAGAAACATGCGCAGAGAGGCGAACAGCCTCAGTCTGATTAGAGGCATGCACAGAGATGAGAACAGCCTCAGTCTGATTAGAGGCATGCACAGAGATGAGAACAGCCTCATTCTGATTAGAGGCATGCACAGAATGGAGAACAGCCTCAGTCTGATCAGAGGCATGTACAGAGCAGAAAATACCCTCAATTTTTTAGAGGCACACAAAGAGCAGAGAACACCTCAGTCTGTTTAGAGGCATGCACAGAACAGAGAACACCCTTAGTTTGAGTAGAGGCTCGTACAGAGCAGAGAACACCGTCAGTTTGATTAGAGGCCTGTATGGAGTGGAGAACACCCACAGTCTGATTAGAGGCCCATATGGAGCGGAGAACACCCACATTTGCAGTAGAGACATACATGGAACAGAGAACACCCCTAAGTCTGATAAGAGGAACACATGAAGTGGAGACCCATTGTTGCAATTATCTTTGAGAAAGCAGTGTTTTCAGCTGTGAAACACGTTAGTGCATCAAAAATTGTCATTTGTTATTTGATTTTAATAAATATTTGTTTATATTGGAGCCATTTTCCTGGAAGCTGTTTTGTTCCTGCTATCCATGAGCCCCCAGAATGGAGACTGGGTTGAATTCTCCGCTTGTGTAACTGTCAGCTGATATATGATGACCAAGATCCTTGTGAGTACCCCCCATTTTATTCTATTATTAATTTGAGTACTGTGCTTCACTATTGAGCGCTTCTCCCCTCATGTTTTCTGCACACAAAGTGGAGAACACCTCAGTTTGATTAAAGGCGCTCACGGAGCGGAGAAAACCAGCATTTTGATTATAGGCGCGCACGGAGCCAAGAACACCCGCAGTCTGATTAAAGGAATGCGCGAAGCGAAGAACACCCGCAGTTTGATTAAAGGCACGCATGGAGCGGAGAACACCCGCAGTTTGATTAAAGGCACGCGTGGAGCGGAGAACACCCGCAGTTTGATTAAAGGCACGCGTGGAGCGGAGAACACCTGCAGTTTGATTAAAGGCACGCGCGGAGCGGAGAACACCCGCAGTTTGATTAAAGGCACGCGTGGAGCAGAGAACACACGCAGTTTGATTAAAGGCCTGTACAGAGCGGAAAACACCCTCAGTTTAAGTACAGACATGTATGGAACAGAGAACACCCTAAGTCTGATTAGAGGAACACAGGAAGTGGAGAACACCTGCAGTTTGATTAGCGGCATGTACAGACCAGATAACACCCTCACTTTGATCAGAGACACAAACAGATTAGCAACTAACCAAATAAATTACTGATCTGCTTTTCTGTGAAAGCACCAGTGATAGTCAGGTAATTATACTGTACAATCAGGGTGATCTTGTGGACCTAAGGCATTACATCTAAAGGATCCCAATATGAACATACAGTACACACCATATGCTCATTGTCCTTTCAGGCAACAAAAATAGTTGTAAATTGTACCACTACCGCTGCTTTATTGTTTGGGCCTGGGATCTGCCCCCGGGGAGAGAACCTGTAGTTAGTGAAGGCAGGAAATAAGAAAAAGATAAATAATAATTATAGGACATTTTACTTTTTATTCTGGCTAAAGCACTGATAAAATGCCTTGTCCATGATTGTAAGACTATGATAAAGTACATAAGTCACCCTTGTCACCTCTTATCCACTCCACTGTGGCATAATCTTATTACTAATTCTTCCTCTATAGCTGTGTTCCCTTCCCCACTTTCTTCATGAAATATTCAATAAACTTCCATCTGGGATTTCCTTACATGGTCCTGACACATTGGACTTTCCATAATAAATTGTGTGTTTGTAACATAGTGAAGAAAAATAACTTTATTTCATTCACTTCACTATAAAAACCAAGGGACTTACCCACTACATAATTAGTGGTATATAATCAGAATGTGGATAGCATAAATAAACACTCAAATCGTGATAATTTAATGAGTAATCTTACAGATTTTGAATGCTTTTGCATATCAGTTATCCTACTATGGGTATTTCCAGCGTTTATAATCTAGCAAGTACACCATGCATCTTATTATCCCCCAAAAAAACAATGGGAGAGGGAGTTTAACCAAGGAATCTGTCTCTATCCGACTGGAAGCAAATGCTATGTTCTGCTTTGAGCTCTTCCAGAAAAATTAAAATAATCAAAGCTAAATATAAAGGAATTAGCAGGTGGTGCAGAATTCCAGGACACTTACATAGTTTCTGTTCTGCCATCAGTGATAGCTGTTGGAGATGTAAACAGGATTTGGGCAGTCTACTATATATGTTGTGGACTTTTGGAACAAACTTTTCGAATAAAGTTTTAGATTAAATAAAAAAAAAAAAAAAAAAATCACAGATGTCAGTATTCTACAAAACCTACCAGTTATCCTGCTGAATCTTCGACATCCAAATACAATCCTATGTACACGTGTCCCCGGACACCCATCTAAAATACACATTTAACGGAATGGAAAATAAAGGCTAATTATATCGTGACCATGGAACGTCTCATTCCTACAGAACATGTTCAAAATCTCTTTTTATTCCATAAAAAAAAAAATCATTGGGAGGTATGGAAATGTGTATTTCCAAACAGTAGTGATTGTATTAACACCTCTGGTACTGAATGGGTTAAAAGTATTAATTTTAGATTTGTATTGTATTGTATTGTATATTTTTATTTATATAGCGCCAACCGGTGTACTTGGCACTTTACAGATTACAGAAGGGGTACAATAAGTGCGGTGATTAAGTGCTTATATAGACAGTCATAAGGAGAATGATAGGTGAGTATACATTAGGATAAGAGGTCCCTGCCCCATAGAGCTTACAATCTAAATATAGGATGGGTGACATACAGATACAAGCTGGTAGAGGAGGAAGTGCAGTGTTTGGCTTATGATGATAATGATAATGTTTCCATATTACGCTGTTGCTACAGATAAAAGGTGATCTTTTAGCTTTAATTTAAAGTTGTTGAGGGTTGATGCTTGGCGAATACTGGGTGGTAGGAAGTTCCAGAGGTTGGGGGCAGCAAGGGAGAAAGCTTTCAATCATGAAACAGCGATAGGGGGCAGTGAGTCGTCCACCGTGTGTGCTGCGTAGTGGACGTGCAGGAATATGGCGGGATATCAAAGATGAGATATAAAGCTGGGACAAGTGATGGAGAGCCTTGAAGGTAATGAGGAGGATTTTGAATGTGATACGCTGCTTTATGGGAAGCCATGACAGTGATTTTAAGAGTGGTGGGTGTGAGTACTGTTCTGGAGGACAGGAAGAGTATTCTGGTGGCTGAATTAAGAACTGATTGAAGAGGAGCGATATGGTTAGTAGGAAGACCAATAAGTAAAGAGTTGCAGTAGTCCAGGTGAGAAAGGATAAGAGCATGCATGAGGGTTTCTGTTGTAGAGTGAGAGAGGAATGGCTAGATTTTTGCTATATTCCGAAGAAAGAAGCAACAGGTTTTGGTAACGTTGTTAATGTGGGTGGAGAAGGAAAGAGAAGAGTCCAAAGTTACCCCGAGGCAGCAGGCCTTGTCTACAGGGTAAATTGTGGAGCCTTAGACAGTTATATAAAATGGAGGTGTTGTGCAGGATTTAGGAGGGAAGATAAGGAGCTCAGTCTTGGACATGTTAAGCTTTAAGCGACGATGAGCCATCCAGGAAGAGGCAGCGGTAAGGCAATCTGAGACCCGCTGCTGTATTTCAGGTGATAGTGAGGGTGCAGAGAGATATATCTGTGTATCGTCTGCATAGAGATGGTAGTTAAAGGGATAGTAATACTTCGTTTTAACTTTATTTTATTTTGTAGGCATTAAAAAAACATGAAGAACAATATATGTCTTATCTCTCAAACCTTTATGGTTTAAGAGATATTCACAAGCAAAGTTTCCCCTCCCGATCCTTTTTCCTAGTGTAAGCCATCTCTTCTCAGATGTGAATCTGGTTGTAAGACCAGACAGATAACAGCAGGGGACAATCTTCTTTGTATGAAAACAATGAAAGCCCTGCCCCCCTTGACAAGATTTTCAGGTTTTTCCCTTATCTTAATTGAAGATTGTCCCTCTCTGCGGTCTACCTGGGCACCTCCCTTCTGATCTGGCTGAATGGGGGGCGGGGATACTTTGCTTGTGAATATCTCTTAAACCATAAAGGTTTGAGAGATAAGACTTATATCGTTCTTCATGTTTTTTTAATGCCTACAAAATAAAATAAAGATAAAACGAAGTATTACTATCCCTTTAAATCCAAAGGATTTTATCAGTTGCCCCAGGGAGAGTTTCACAACACTAAAATAGTAAACCAACCGCACCTCTTCCAGCTCCATTCTAAATCCCTGATAAACAAGTGCTTATCCCATGCAGTCAGCTAATTGCAGGAGTACTTTGTTGTTCAATTAATAACTTATCTCTATGGGAATTGGCATAAAAACTCGTCAATTAGTTTTCTGTAAAAAGGAATGTATAAAGGTCTCTGGGTACACATTCCAGCCATTTGTTGCCTTCTTTATAGGGACACTATCACATAAAAAAGGAAATGTACACTTAAAGGGATAGTAAAGTTTAATATGGAAAAAATATATATTGTAGGGTTTATCCTCCTGAGCACACACTGCTGAGAGGTGTTTTATTAAAAGGTTATTGCAGCTCAGAATTAATTTATTTTAGATGCAGTATCTCAATGTCCTGAAATTTTACAGTGGCGCTGTTGCCACATCATCTAAAGGAGGTTTATGATCAATTGACCAGAGCTGTCCACAGAGTGGTGTAGCAACAGCGCCACTGTAAAATTTCAGGCCACTAAGGTACTGCACGTAAAACAAATCATGTTTAAGCTGCAATAACATTTGACTTAAACACCTCTAAGCAGTGGAGTACCTTTGTTTTACTCAAGATAAACCCTACAATGTTTATTTTTTTCATATTAAGTGTTACTATTTCTTTAAAGGGATATACGTAGGATTGTTCAATGTAATTTATATAATGCATAGCATCTTTGACAATGTCTGTAGCTTCTTATTGTTCTAGCACTTAGACTAGCTAAAATTTGGGCTGCAAAAACAAAACATGCTACATATACACTAAATGGGAAAATACTTGGGGAATCCTCATTAGAGAATGAATTAGGAGTACTGATAGACTATAGACTTCACAGGAGTGTACAAGAGCCAGTGGGGTACTAGCCTGTATAAAAAGGGGCATAGATGCACGGGATGCAAATGTAATTCTACCTCTGTCTAAAGCCTTGGTAAGGCCTCCTGTAGAATAAGGAGTACATTTTTGGGCAGTTCTTAAAAAAAAAAAACCTTATTGAAATAGAAAAAGTGCAGAGACGTGCACAAAACTGATAAAGGGATTGGAGGATCTGCGTTATAAAGTGAGACTAGCCAAACTGGGTTTTGTTTACATTAGTGAAGAGATTTCTAAGGGGTGATATGATTCCCATATACAAATACATTCAAGGTCAATACAAATAACAAAGGAAGGGATTTTTTACAGTAGAGGCAGTAAACACATGGAATTATTTGCCTCAGGATGCTGCGCTTACAGATACTGTAACTGCTTTCACAAAAGTAATAGATAACTATCTATCACTGAACAATATTGAGAATTATGACAGGTAGCTTCATCCAGGAAAATATCTGACTCCATGGAAGGAATTTTTACCCACTTGGGGCTTTATTAAAAATGGCTTCAATATATATATACGTATTTTTTTTTTTGACTACCTCCGGATCAACAGGACTGGACGTTATGGATGCATGTCTTTTTTCAGCCTCATAAACTATGTTACTATGGGCTAGATTTAAAGACAGCCGTTAGCCAAAAAAAAGACTAACGGGTGCGTTAAAGTGCAGTAAGCCATTCAAAGGTCCATGTTATGTTCAGCTAACGGCAGAGCACAAGTCACAACGGCCGAAACATTTAAATGCATTGGGACCCATAGAACAAAATTCCACAGAGCAATTCAAAGGAGTGCAGGACTGCTAACAGCAGCAAAAAAGATACATTTAACGGCCAAGAGTTAAGACCCAGAAAAAAAAAAAAGCTACATGGTAAAACAGACGAACCTCTCCCCGCACAAGAATACAAATGGGAAAATTAACCCGTGCAATGCCAAAATAACACAAAAAACATGCCCACACACCACAGATCACTGGCACACACAACACAACAACCAAGCAACACCACATGGACATGGCCCAACAAAAAAACACCAACACAACATGCCATGGAACAATGGGGGTTAGCACACAACATGGGACACCTGCCAACACAAAACAAGCTTACCTGTGCAACATCACCAGATGATCCAGACACAACCTGCACCCCACAGCTCCACACCCACAAATGACAGGGACACAGCAACCAAAACACAGCACACTTGTAAACACAGACACACCTGCAAACACCTTCCCATTGGTCAGCACTTACCTCATCACCACACCTACACAACGCCCCACCACCTACTTAAACGGACAGCTCACCACACCCACTTGTGGCTTGTTTTCCACTCAGGAGAGAGAGAGAGCGAGATAGAGAGAGAGATAGAGAGAGCGCAATCAGTATGTTGGGTTACATATTATTGCGAAGACTGCGGAGAAGGCGTGCAAGGGAGAGAGCTAGGGAACACCAGCAACCCCCAGGCACACCTGATCAACAGCCTTCACCTGTTGCAAGTGAGGAGGCTCCGGCTCATGAGCCACACAGGACCCATCCCCACCTGGAGGACACCTGCCTGCAGATGCACAGCTGCAGTAACAGGATGCTCCCCAGCTGCCACAGGGACCCCTGGAGCAGCCCAGGATGCATAGACAACCACCAAGGACCAGGGTATACCGCCCAAGGGTCACTCTCTTTGGAATGACTGATGACGAGTTCATTGATCGCTACAGGTTGAGGCCGCACAGCATCATTGCCCTGTACGAGGTCATCAAGGATCAGGTGGATCCCATATGCACCCACAACCATGCCCTAACTGAGCTGCAAAAACTCCTGTGTGACATACACTTCATGGCAAGTGGTGCCTTCCAGTTGACAGAGGGTTACGCATCTGGTATGTCCCAGGCCACATTCTCCAGGGTGCTGGCCCAGATCTTGCCAGCCCTCAAAGGCAAGGCCAGTAGGTACATACACTTCCCCACTACTGACATGGAGTGGACACATCTCAAGCAGGGCTTCTATGAAAGAGGAGGCATGCCCAGGGTCATGGGTGCAATAGATTGCACCCATGTCAGCAGCAAAGCACCAGGACGCCGGGGACATGTGTTCATCAACCGAAAAAACTTCCACTCCATGAATGTACAGATGGTGTATGACAGCAACGTGGCCTTCATCAATGTCTGTGCAAAATATCCTGGGAGCTGTCACGATTCCCATATACTCAGAAACTCATCTGTGCACAGAGATTTAGAAAATGGGACCTATACAGGCGGATGGCTTCTGGGTGAGTTAACAGCACCAAATCACACCACATACACACGTGCTAGTAGGTTCACCTCATGAAACAGCATTCACACAACAAGTGCTCCTTGTCTGACCATGTCACTCACTTCCCACAGGTGATTCTGGCTATGGCTGCAAACCATGGCTCCTCATCCCACTCGCCAATCCCCAAACCGATGCCCAGGAAAGATATAACCAGGCTCTTGCCAGAACTCGCAATGCCATTGAGTGTACCTTCGGCCTCCTCAAGTACCGATTCTTATGTCTGGACCACTCGGGGGGAGCATTGCAGTATGCACCAGGCAAGGTCTGCGACATTGTCATGGCATGTGCCATCCCCCATAATATCACGGTGGACACCATACTCATCCACGATGTATAGCCCCCACCCAGACCTGATGACCCGCTGGACATTGTTCAGGGTGAGGAAACCCTAACAGGGATGCAGACAAGATTGATCAGGGATCACTTCAGCTGTGAGTATAATACACGTATGCACACAATCCATGCATGCACACCCACCACAACACACATCTTCTGTCTCACCCCACAGGATCATTGACACAGCCCTGACACTGGCTGCAGTATGGACCACCACCATCAACCATTCCATGGAGCAGTCAGATTGGGCCTAGAGATTCCAATGACATCTGACACCCTGTCATCCATGTTGACATTGCTACCTCAAGGATATCATGCATGTCCCCCTGGAAACCAAGGTACAACACTTAAACCTTGTTCAGCATATTTCACAGCTCCCCAGGCACCAACTAAAGTGTTTTGCTAGGATCACACCCATAGCAACCATGGTACCCCTGTAGTGAGAGAGTCTCATCCAAGGCAATGCATCGGATAACACTCTATCACATCAGGGGTTAAGGGGACATTTGAGCGAACATGGGACCTGTAGTTTGCTAGAGCTGAAAAGAGCAGCGGAGGGATGGATCTACAGTGGTAGTGTGTTACACAACATAGAGCTCATGAAATGTGGAGCACGTCTCCAGGGACACCATGCTGACCTGTGTGTGTGTGCAGTGATATATGCCCCAGACAGAAATACACACATCAACAAATATGTCCTGATAGCTCCATGAACCAAACATATTTGGGCTGTCTCTGACAGTGGCAGCCCAAATATATTGTTGTCAGGAAGCTATCAGGACATTTCTGTTGATGTGTGTAACCATGTCAGGGGCAAATATCCCTAAGGATGTTTAACATCCCCCGTGATGGTTCATAGACCAGTACACAACACATTCCACAGCAATGGTTTGTGTAGCCCCATGTAACGAGAAAGATGAAGAGGATCATGATATTGTAGCTGTTGCATGACGATCACTTCGAGGGTGATGTTCCAAATCCTGTCCTCTTGTCCCACAGGCATCCACAGCACCATCCTTGAACAGAGGAGTTTCCATATGACTGGACTGAAGTCTGGGCAACACTTTCATGAAGCTCACCCCTTGGTGTTTCCAGTGATTGTGTTGGTGATGAAATGTTTGACTTGATGTTCACAGCAACCTCTACTGGAACATTCACATATAGACACACATTCATGTGTGTACTAATACCCAGGTATCAGACCTGTACAGTAAGACTGCTCATCACAGAGTAGACAAACCATGTGGACAACACATGAGCAGTTCTCCAGTGTTACTAAAGTATCCCTATTTAGTTCAGATGTACCGTTTGTGTGCTCATACAAGTGTTTAATGCATATAGGCTATATACCCAGAAAACAAATGAGAACCATCACTATTCAGTATGTGTCTATATGAATAAATGTTGGATTTGACATCTCTCAATTATGAACCATACTCAAGGCTAGAGTATACCTCATACATAGGAAGGCATGACCTACATCACAGGAATCCACTGGTTGTTTGACCATGAGTGAACATTGTGATGTATTCATGCAATGGTATGATGGAAGTGATACACTAATGGGTGTTGTGGTGATAAGAGGTGATACAGGGGACATTACTTCCACAGTGATGTCACATCCACAGTTTCTGTGTTGCTCAATATAATCAATGTCCTGAGATTGCTGTAGGTTGACATATCTCAGTACATGGGCTACATCAACAAACAACCAGACCAAGTGGACAAGTGTTATCACTGGTGAAGTGTGTTACAACCTTAGTTAAACAACAACACAACTTAGTACATAACCCAATGCCCAGCCTAAGGTTTCAATGTGTGTGCTACAATTTGACATCTTAGGAAAACCATTGGGTTATCCAGTAAGTTAGGCTGTGATTCAAACCCCTATTGTGCAACTGACTTACTGGAGAACACAATTCTCACCCTAGGATCCCACCGTGTAGCACACACATTGAGATCCTAGGGTGTACATTGTGTTCACCAGTAAGTCAGCTGCACAATAGGAGTTTGATCCAAAGACAATAGTGAAGCATGTTCCATCTGTCCTGCTTGTTACTTCCCTGCTAAGTCACATAGCTGTTTGTTTGGTTTTCCCCTCAAACACAACAGTTGATGCAGACGAATATTCAGTGCTGCATCAGTTGTTGTGATAAGGGGTATGTTCAGAACAAATCTAACACAAATCAGGGCCATGTAACACTTTCGTGTTATACGGCTACAGGGATGGGTTGCCAGGTGAATTTGGACAACGGTGTGTGTGTGTGTGTGTGTGAACCCATGTTGTAACATCCCACAAACATATTACCCAGGCAGAAGTTGTGTTCACTGCATTGTTTGGCAATGCATTGGAGACAACCCTGCCACCCAATCCATAACTGAAGACACAGCAGATCAGACAGGAATCAAAAGCACAATGTGTCTTTATTGAGAGGGCAGTTAACAGGTTGGGCCTTTCATTTCTTCTTTTTGGTGGGGAGGGCCTTAGACTGGGTGCCAGAGGTGGATGCCTTTGTTGATAGCCTGGTCACCCTCTGCCCCCTAGGTGTGGCTTCAGGAGTAACACTGGAGGATGTGGTGGGTGCAGTGGACCCCTCCGTGGAACGCAGGTTCTCCCTCTCCATCCTCAGGTTCTCCCTGCGGTTGATCTCTCGCAACTCCACCAGCACCTGTGTGAACATGTCCATGATCCCAGTTTGGAGCTGGTGGAGTTGTGTGTTCACCCTGGCCACCTCCGACTCCAGGGCTTGGATTCTGGTCTCCAATCGGCTTGTGTTCCTCCTGGATTCCCTCCAGCTCCTGGTGATGTTCTCATCTGTGCTCCGGCTCGACCGGATTAGTCTCCTCTGCAGGGCCATACACTCCGCCTCCATCCCTGTGGGGCGTTCAGTGCTGGAGGTGGATGTGCCCACTGACCCTGGTGCTGCTGTGTCCTCAGCTGCTGAGAGTGCTGTGTCCTCTGCTGCTGCTGAGAGTGCTGTGTCCTCTGCTGCTGTTGAGAGTGCTGTGGCTGCTGTGACAGCTGTTGGAGTGGCTGGTGCAGATAATGGGCATATGCCCACCACATCAAGTGACTCCGAGCTGGCCAGTGTTGTCTGTGCTGGTGGAGGTGGTGGTGTGAAGTGGTCCTTGGGTAGAGGGTGCTGGAGCTGCCCAATCAGGCCCAGGTGTTGGTAGTCCAGTGGCCAAGGGTCATACCTTGGCCACTGATAGGTGCTTGGACCCCACCTGGGATCATACCTTGGGGCATGCTGTGGAGCCATCCAGGAGGTTGGGTTTATCTGGGATGGATATGGCCCATATTGGGTGGTGGACACTGTCCCTGGCAGCCATTGCCTCCCTGGTGGTGGTGGTGCTGCTTCTGGAGGGTAGTAGTTGGTGGAGGTGGTTGGATACATCCACCTCTCCTCCTGTTACATCCAGCCACTGTACTGGGGAGGTGCAGCTTGGAGAGGTGCAGCCTGTGTTGGTGCAGCTTGGAGAGGTGCAGCCTGTGTTGGTGCAGCTTGAAGAGGTGCAGCCTGTGTTGGTGCAGAAGGTGGTGGTGCAGACTGTGTTGGAGGAGATGGGGATGGTGGGTATGGTGACTACCGGCTGGTCCCCTCCTCTGTGTACTCCTCACTGGGGGGTGACGTAGCCTCCTCCATGGGCTCCCGCTGGGCTTGAGGACCATAAGCTGTGTGGAGAAATGAGATGCTGTAATTAGTGAACATAGCCATAGGATTGAGGAGACCGTAATACTTTGAAATCTGGTGAAGAAAAGTATATGTGGTTGGGTTAATCACCCTGGGTAAACAAGGGTACTCCCACTGCTGAAAGGTGTTTGATACTTGAGTTATTACGGGTAAAGGTTTCATTTTGAGGTGCAATATCACAGTGGCCTGAAATAGTACAGTGGGGCTGTTGCAACACCCTCCCATGTAGATTTCTGGTCCCTGTACCAGAGCTGTCTATATGATAGTGTAGTAACAGCACCACTGTACAATTTCAGGCCACTGGGATATTGCTCCTGACATATCCAAGTTTGAGCTGTGATACCTTTTGAATGAAAACACCTTTCAGCAGTGGGAATACCATTGTTTTACTTGGGGGGTGAATCCTACAACATATATTTGTCTTTACACATTTTAAGGATGACTATCCCTTCAAAGGGATAGCAAAGGGTAATTCCACCTTGATGTCATATTGTAGGCATGGTGAAAACAGATGTTCGCTGTTAGTCCTATCCGTCCTACCCTCATGGTTATACAGATATTGCTCTATGTGACAGATGGAGATTTCAGTCATTTGTCCACACGGAGGCTCTTCAGCAAAGCCAAAATCGTCACATTTAGAGAACAATACTTAATTGGAATGGTGTACAGAGTGTGCATGGTTTGCAAGCACACTCTGTGGACCATTCCAAAGAAGTATTTATCTCAAAATGGGGCAAATTTGGCTCTGCTGAAGAGCCTCCGTGTGGACAAATGACAGATATCTCCATCTGTCACATACAGCAATATCTGTATAACCATGAGGGTTGGAGGGATAGGACTGACATCGAGACACATCTTTTTACGATGCCTACAATATTACATCGTGATGAAATTAACAATTTCATTACAGTTACACACAAGGAGAAATGGTCAGATATGTATGTATGTATATATGGATATGTACCCTTCAAGATGTGAAGCCAGAGAGCAGTTCAGTACGTGTGATTGCCTTACTGGCTGTATATGTGCACCCATCCAAAAATACATTGGATTGATATAATGGATATGAACATACCTCGTATATCCCATCTACGTAGAGTGGGATATACTAGGTATGTGTATTTGGATGGAAGCAATGTAAGTTAATTTCTGATGGGTGCACATATCTGGCCAGTAAGGCAGTCACATGCAGTGAACTGATCTCTGGGTTCACATCATGTTGGGACATATTTTGGAACATTTGAAAGGTACATATCTGACCGTTTTTGTTTGTGTCCATATCTGTTGGGAATAGATCTGCAGTGGGATTCAAGCGATATTCAACCCTATCTTCTTATTTGATCCTGTACAATGCACAATTTTGGATTACTTGACAGGTGACTCTCTGGTCGTCATGATGGTATCCTGTGCATTACATTGTGATGCATGGGATACCACCCTTGAAATCACAGATTGATGTACTTGACAGGAACCTGTCCATGTCGTGTGTTCCAGTTGAATCCTGAAGGGCAACAATCAAGCCAGTAGTGAGGGATATCTTTGATTGAGGCCTGTTTTTCTCTGTGTATGAGCCAATCAATCCTTCTGTGTGAGGCAACCATACTCAATCCGAGATATGCATCAGTCATGGCCTGTTGGTGACCAAAGTATAATGGTTGATATTTGGTTCCCATGTGTATCCTGCATACAGTGGCTGGTGTACCATCCATCCATGGCATCAGCAACCCTGTGGATCCATGTGGGAATCAGATGTGAGATATGTAATTTCAAGTTAGAGTAAATGATTGCAGCCACAACACCAAGGCCTACTTCATCCACCTTTAATTCTGGGGAATTGTTTGCGGCCTGTGCGTTGCACATACAACCAGTTATTCTCTGGGACACTGTGATGTGTGACCTGATCCATCCTTTTTGTGATTCAGTAAGCGGTGATGTTGACCTGATGAAGTGAACATGATGCTGACTTATTCAGTGATCTCCTTTCCCCATTTCCAGTGTTTTCCATGGAGTCTATACAATGGGACCTTATCAACTTGATTCATGTTATTGCATATTCTTCATAGACTAAAACTGGTATTGGTGAAGTGAGGGTGTGTGAGGGTTAATTTCTCTCCACCATCTCTTTGTCACCTCTTAGTGAATGTCCGCTGTGTAGCATGTGATTGTTGGCCTATTGACTTGTTTGTTGTCTGGTTAACCCTTTGAGTACCAGAGGGGTTGCCAAAGCATTGTTGAGCGATGCATTGATGATCCCTCTAGCACTCAAGAGGTTAGGTGCCGACTTCCCTGTGGGTACATGGGTGACATTGTGTGTGAACAGTGATGATGTTTAACGGATGACAATTTGAACAGCATGGTTTGTGTATTGTGTGTGATGAGCACAGTGACAGGAGGGTTGAACTAGGACTTTGACAGGTTTGGGCCAGGTTGGGCCTTGCCATTTGTCCTTGTGTTGTGTCCTGTTTTTAACCCTCAGGGTGCTGTGTCGGTGCAGTTGTATGGATGAATGACGAGCATGTGTTGAGGTGTGACTGTGTTTGCAGCTGGTATTGGTTGATGTGGTGTGTGGTTATGTAGTGATGCACTTACCGGTAGTGTGGAGGCTCCTCTCATCCCCATTATCTGCTCCTCCAACGACCCCCTCGATCAGGGTCAGGGACATATTCTGCCGCACCATCTCCTCCCACCCGCAGAAGGTGATGGGGACAGGTGGGCCACTTCCGGTGCCTCGGGCGTGCTTGGCCATGTCAGATAACTTATTCTTGACCAGCCTCTGGCAGTCACCCCATCGACCTTCGCTGTCGGGTGAAGGACACACTCTCTCTCAAGGACAGCCTCCACGAGAGCAGTGTTCTCCTCCTCGGTGTATTTAGGATCCCTGATCCTGCTCTCATCAGCTCTGGCATGGGAGGATTCTGAGCCGGAGTGTCCTGCCTGCTCTGACCCTGACTGTGTGGGGTGTTCCCCAGCAACTACCCCTTGTCCCACTGCAGGTTCTGTCCCTATCCTCCGTGTGCCTTCTCATGTGGCCCGGGTCCCCCTCCACCCTGCGGATCTCCTTCTCCCACCCCTGCTCTGCTCAGGGATGCCCTCCTGACCTTCCTCCTCCTCCACTACACTCCCCATCCCTCTCTCCTGTCCTCCTCTCCTGGCCATCACTAACATCCAGGCACTCCCACAGGCCCTCACAGACACACTCGATCCACTCACTCTCTGTCACACACTTTCACTCACAGATTCACACTGACAAATAAAATTAACAAAATGTGTAAGGTGTTTGAAACAAAAAAGACTATGTGTGTGTATGTTTAAATGTTTGTGTTTGTAAGTGTGTATGTAATATGTGCAAAAGTGTAATATGTGAATAGTTAGTGCACCTCTCTCCAATCTCCAAAAACTCCTTCTACCTCCAATGAACGCTCCTGTCTCCCTCTCTCTGATCACTATCCTCCGCTCCTGGGTCCTGAGATCTAGCTCGCAAAAACTCGATAACAGACAGTGTGTGACGTTTATTTTTGGGTATATATAGGTGTATTTGAAGTTTTTGGATACTTTGGGGCCTTGGGATTGGCTGTGTGTTTGAATTTGTTGTTGCATCAATCAGGTTTGCTAGCCAACGGCAGCTGTTATGTTACATGTTGACTTGAGCTATGTTATCTGGTGATTTGGCCGCACGTTGATGCATTAACAGGTGCGAAAACGGGTTTTGTGTTACGTGTTTTGGCTGTGCCTGTGCTCGATAGCTATTCTTGTAGTGTACCTATTGAATCTGCCGTAACTCATTTATTATTTGCGAGCGATGTGCCTTTTTCACGTAGCGGCTGGTTTAACGTGAGCCTTTAAATCTAGCCCTATGAGTCAAAAGTTTCCCCCTCTGCCTCCTTCCATCACGTCATGCACAGAGATCCGAAAGCCAGACCGGATGGCTCGCAACGAGATCAGGGTTTTCTTTATACTGACACACACACAATATTGTCCCTCATTGCGATCCGCCTGGTCAAGCAACCGGCTTTCTGATCTCAGTGAACTCTGAAAGGGGCGGGAGGGGGAAACCTTTGACTCGTTTTACTAGAACGATATGAATAATCAGACATTGCCAAAGATACTATGCAATACAGAACATTACATTGAACAATCCTATGTATATTTATATTTTGACATTATTATATCTTTAAATATCCTTTATGCAGCGTCTGTAAAAAGTCACTACTTGTTTTTCCAACACTTAAAATCTAGTTTTACATTTGTTTACCAGAATGTGAGAGGCTCGGAGGATCAGCATAAGTACAATGATTTATTCTATGGCTACCACTCAGAAGCATCACATTTTAGCTGTCTGGTGCCATTACAGAGAAGAAATTTCCACGTACATATTAGACTAATCCCGCCCAAAAGGGCAGTCCAGTTCCAAAATGACAGGCAAGTCCCCTGCACAGGAACAACAGCTAACCTCAGACATACATTTCTGAGCCTCATCATTGAGGTGCAGCTTGATTCCCTAGCACTGAGCGCAAGGGGTCCACATCTGGATTACCCTTCACTCTTAGCAAGAGCATTCAAAAGAGCATACCAAAATGTGAGAGGCTCTGTGTTGGACCCGCGGTTCAGAGTATGCCATTCTAATCCTTCTGACCCTGTAATAGGACTCCGTGGTGTCTGCTAGAAGCAGCACAGGTAGAGCCAGGGGTTAAGGATTACATTCAGCTTGGATTTTGATCTTATATACCGGCTGGGACATGTTGAGCCAGGTCTAGTAACAGAGGCATTTATTAACTCTCTGGAGGACTAAAGGATGTCCAGTTACTACATTCCGGTAGTGATCTGAATGAACGATTTGTTACATTGAATGATTGCAGTACCATCTCCGACGGGAGGCAGCTCTGTTCCTGCATCAAAGGGCTACGTGGATTACGAATTGGATACATTGTATCCTTCTATATTTCATGTAAGCAAGTTAAAGTGTCACATTGTTGTAAACCTAATTTTTTGATTTATTGCTATATCTACTTTAGGGCCTTTTCAGCACGGTTGTCGGTCTGCTGTATCCCCTGTGTCCGCACGCTATGAAATCTTTTATTTGTGTAATGATGCTGATGGATATCAGATGTATAATTTGTTTTATTTTAAGTAACTCGTATAGTAGCTTGACTGCTGTGCTCGGTTTGTAAGCCGACACCGGGGACGACTATTGTGACAACCCTCATTAATACTGAGTGCAGGAATTAGGTTTGGGCACTCAAGGGTTAAAGCCACTTGCGGCCCAATATGTTTCTCTCCACGATGCGCAGGGACGTTGTCGCAGTAGTCTCGTGGCGTTTTAGGAGCATGTGGGCTACTGTATTTAAGGTTACTATTTTGTAAGGTTTGGCGTCTTGAGGAAAGCCCCAAGGGGGTCGAAACGTTGATCTTTTACCTATTTGAATAAAAGTTATTTTTTATTTTACATTAGTCCCTAGTGTGCGCTTGCTCCTTGATGTTTTAACACATTGGCAACTTTGTATATGGATCTTCAGGCTGCACCGGGCAAGTGGTTACTATAATAGTTTTGAAATATGGAGTGTCCACCTTCTGTTATGTTTATATATATATATATATATTAATGCAGAAAGAAGAACGTTGGATACATAAATTACTCCAAGAGGTTTAAATGACAAAACCAATTACTCTTGCTTCTATTAACTACTGGATAGGGATAGTAGACCTCCAAGAATTTGGAGAGTTGAATCTTTTGTCCCTACACTGCACAATGGCTTACAATATACTCATTCATTGAAGTAATGTTATTTGGCATTTCTCCAGGGTGGGGTGGGCATAGATCCCTTTTTTATTGAGGGTGTTGCCACACCAAACACTCCCCCATAATCGGACTTACTGCCATGATAACATGTATTTGAGTATAATTCCTCCAGATATCTCTCTCTCCATTTTCACCTTTGTATCCATGTGAGCCCCTCCAGGGTGGGGTGGGCATAGATCCTGTTCTGAACGGATGTTGCCACATAAACACCCCCCTGTAATAGGACTGGGTTCATATGATCTAGGTGTGATTGCATTTACAACTGTCTGTTCTTATGAGCATAAGTGTTTAACTACTTCATATCGCAATGTTTATCTTTTCTCTATACATTAAGCCTGTCTGTTGATAGTTACCGCAGTATACATTTGTGGGACTCTACTGAAGTACTGATATTTATTTTGCTCCAACTCATCATATATACATTTGAAGTTATATTAGTATGTAGCCACATTAAGTGCATGGTGGATTGAAGATTTATCCGCCAATCATGTCGGCTTCTACTTACTGAGTATGTGGAATATATCCTAGAGGGACACACTATCTGTGCACATGAAGTATACTTTACCTGTTGACTCGCCATTCGGCTTAGACAGTATGTCTTACGGATGACTCGCTACTTTGTATCCTGTTCATGTGTACAGATTTGTGGTTATTGAGCATCTTGATCATCATTATGTATCTGTAATAAACTGTGTTCTACTTAAATCTTGTCACGTTATCATCAGGGCCGGATTTGCCATTAGGCAAAGTAGGCACCTGCCTACAGGCGCACGCCAACGAGGGGCGCCTGCCAATTGTATTTTTTTTTTTTTTAATATTCTTTAAAAAAAAAAAAAAAAAAAAACTAGCCACCTCACTGGCTGCGCCAGCGGCACCCACTCACATTGCCCGCCCCCCAGTCTTGTACCTGATGGAGCTCCCTCGTTGCCTCTTTAGGAATGCAGAGCGCTGGGAAATGACATAATCTCCCAGCACTCTGCATTCCTGAATAGGAGACCGCGTGGGCGCTCCATCAGGTGCAAGACTGTGCCAAAGGAGGCACATATGACAGATCTCCTACCAGGGAGGTAGGAAACAGACAACGGGGGGAGGCAATGTGAGAGCAATGTGGAGCTAATGGGGGGCAAGTTGTAGCTGATGGAGGGCAATGTGGAGATGGTGGGGGCAAGTTGGAGCTGATGGGGTGGAGGGCAATGTGGGGGTGGAGGGCAATGTGGAGCTGATGGGGGGCATTGTGAGGGCAATGTGGAGCTGATGGGGGGCATTATGAGGGCAATATGGAGCTGATGGGGGGCAACGTGGAGATTAGGAGCATTGTGGTGGTGTCCAGTGCAGATGGCCCACGGGGGGGGGGGGGGGCTTCAAATTTCTGTGCCTACAGGCTCCTGAAATGTAAATCCAGCCCTGGTTATCATTCAGTTATGAGCGCACACAGTGTGATATTTTGTATCCTTTATTCTGTCTTTGTACATGCTGTTCTTGTGTCCTCAGCGGCACGAGTGATGAGATGCACGGACCATTTTGTGCTTCCGTGATTTAACTCCTACACACTTTATCCAACTGAGTTCTGTCTGGACTGATTATTACTTTACACATTGGTGCATGGACTACAACAGAAGTGGCTGTTGTGTGCTGACGTCAGTCGTGTGGGCCAAATAACGTCTCACACGCGCTGACGTCACCATCTTCCCGCGGGCCACGGGAAGCATTTCATTAGGTCTATAAATACACTCTACCTCTGTCAAATAATTGTCTTGATAAAGGTCCTTTTATGGGACCGAAACATTGACCTTGTATGTACTTATTTGCCAAATATATATATATATATATATATATATATATATATATATATATATATATATATTATGTCTCTGTATTTGTACAAATACACAACTCTTGCTGTAAACACTCCAGGACATACTTGAAAACGAGAGAAATGTCAATGTATTCTTCCTGGTAAAACATTTTCTAAATAAATTAACTGACGTCACTGGCTTAGTTTTAAAGGGATACTAATACTTCGTTTTATCTTTATTTTATAGGCATTAAAAAAACACGAAGAACGATATAAGTCTTATCTCTCAAACCTGATTTATGAGATATTCACAAGCAAAGTTTCCCCTCCCGCCCCTTTTACTGATGTAACACTGCTCAGCCAGATCAGAAGGGAGGTGCCCAGGTAGATTGCAGAGAGGGACAATCTTCAATTAAGATAAAGGAAAAACCTGAAAAACCTGTCAAGGGGGGCAGGGCTTTCATAGTTCTCATAGGAAGAAGATTGTCCCCTGCTGTTATCTGTCTGGTCTATGGACTGCATTCCACATCTGAGAAGAGATGGCTTACACTAGGTAAAAGGGGCGGGGAGGGGAAACTTTGCTTGTGAATATCTCTCAAACCATAAAGGTTTGAGAGATAAGACATATCATTCTTCATGTTTTTTTTAATGCCTACAAAATAAAATAAAGATAAAACGAAGTATTACTATCCCTTTAAAAGCTAAAGGCTATACTGCATTAGATTAAAAAAACAAAAAACAGATTAAACATTAATTGAGATAGAACTTTAGGATGATAAGTACAGAGGTGAGAGCTCACCTTTAAGGTATATTTTTTTTATTAGGCAATGTTAGTGTTTCTTGAAGTACACAGAGGTATTTTGTACTTAATATTTGAGTTTATCAGTAATTTAGTTTACTTACCTTTCCTTTCCTGGAACTAACCACTGTATATTGGTTGAAATATAGTGACACCTGCTGGTAGAACAGTATAATTACTTTGCTATTTTACATAAATAATTGTGCTCTAATTTTGGGCCTGGGTGAAAATATTTTCATATCAGTTAACAGTTTAATCTATTATCTGTCACGCAATTCCATCCTTTAACCCCCTTAAGGACACATAACGTGCCAGGACCATCACTGGAGAACCCTGGAACGTCATGGATGTCAGGGCACACCGTTTGGGGGGCCCTGAACACAATTAAAAAAAAAAAAAAAAAAGAGCTCTGTGGTCCTTAAGTGCTGGACATGTTCTCGCGTTCGCTGGTCCTTAAGGGGTTAAGGACAGGTGGCAGCCCTGGTATGTAATGGGTTAAAACTCCCATTGAGGCTTTGAGGAGCGATGGTAGCACAGCGGGAAGGCTCTGCTCCAGGACCAGAGTAGTTAGTTTCAGCAAATCTGGGTACCTTCTGCACATGTGATTCGCTAATACAGCAAATCACATGTGCTATGGACCCATGTGAGAGAGGCAATGTTTATAAACATTGCCTCTGTCACTTCTCTGGTCTCCCTGGTCCTCACTAAGATAATGAGGAAGAGAGAGACAGAGAAGGAATTGCAGAAGCTTCTACACTGTACTACATTGATTTTAACTTGAAAGACACAACAATACAATCACGATTCCCCCTCTGATCCTGTGATTCACAGTAATCAGATGCAGCAGACCAGCATTTGAAGATTTGTATTCCAGGTTTGCCCCCCCCCCCTTCCTTTTTAACCTTTAATTAATTAAAATTGTTTTAAAATGAATTATACAGTTGGGATAGGTAGGTAATGTTAAATTAATTGGGATTGGGGTTGACGTGGGTTAGGGTTAACCCTTTGAGTGCCAGAATGGTATGGAATGCATTGCTTTGCAATGCATTCCATACTACTCTTGCACTCAAAGGGTTAAAGGTATAGTAATAGATCATATTTACAAATGTGAATCTTGTAACTATTAAAAAAAAATTACATGCCCCCAGTCCCATCTCTCAAACCAGAGTGCAAAGCAGTGCACACAAAGGGTTAATGGCAACTTTCATTAACGCCAATCTCTGTATACTGCTAATAAATGTATTTGAAGGACAAAACGTGAGTCCTTGATTTTGTCTTAGTTTTGCATTTTGGCTTATATTTCATATATTGTATAAGAAGTTATGTGCAAATGATGGAGCCTCTTATGCAAAACAGGATTCCCCTGCCCCCTCCCAAAGATTTATTAGCAGCCATGTTGATATTCTGCCTTCTTTCCCAACCCCTCACTCCCAGATCCACACCATCTTTATAATGCTGTCTACAGCAGGCAGGGGTAGTCCATCTTTATAATGCTGTCTACAGCAGGCAGGGGTAGTCCATCTTTATAATGCTGTCTACAGCAGGCAGGGGTAGTCCATCTTTATAATGCTGTCTACAGCAGGCAGGGGTAGTCCATCTTTATAATGCTGTCTACAGCAGGCAGGGGTAGTCCATCTTTATAATGCTGTCTACAGCAGGCAGGGGTAGTCCATCTTTATAATGCTGTCTACAGCAGGCAGGGGTAGTCCATCTTTATAATGCTGTCTACAGCAGGCAGGGGTACTCCATCTTTATAATGCTGTCTACAGCAGGCAGGGGTAGTCCATCTTTATAATGCTGTCTACAGCAGGCAGGGGTAGTCCATCTTTATAATGCTGTCTACAGCAGGCAGGGGTACTCCATCTTTATAATGCTGTCTACAGCAGGCAGGGGTAGTCATCTTTATAATGCTGTCTACAGCAGGCAGGGGTAGTCCATCTTTATAATGCTTCCTACAGCAGGCAGGGGTACTCCATCTTTATAATGCTTCCTACAGCAGGCAGGGGTAGTCCATCTTTATAATGCTGTCTACAGCAGGCAGGGGTAGTCCATCTTTATAATGCTGTCTACAGCAGGCAGGGGTAGTCCATCTTTATAATGCTGTCTACAGCAGGCAGGGGTAGTCCATCTTTATAATGCTGTCTACAGCAGGCAGGGGTAGTCCATCTTTATAATGCTGTCTACAGCAGGCAGGGGTAGTCCATCTTTATAATGCTGTCTACAGCAGGCAGGGGTAGTCCATCTTTATAATGCTGTCTACAGCAGGCAGGGGTAGTCCATCTTTATAATGCTGTCTACAGCAGGCAGGGGTAGTCCATCTTTATAATGCTGTCTACAGCAGGCAGGGGTAGTCCATCTTTATAATGCTGTCTACAGCAGGCAGGGGTAGTCCATCTTTATAATGCTGTCTACAGCAGGCAGGGGTAGTCCATCTTTATAATGCTGTCTACAGCAGGCAGGGGTAGTCCATCTTTATAATGCTGTCTACAGCAGGCAGGGGTAGTCCATCTTTATAATGCTGTCTACAGCAGGCAGGGGTAGTCCATCTTTATAATGCTGTCTACAGCAGGCAGGGGTACTCCATCTTTATAATGCTGTCTACAGCAGGCAGGGGTAGTCCATCTTTATAATGCTGTCTACAGCAGGCAGGGGTAGTCCATCTTTATAATGCTGTCTACAGCAGGCAGGGGTACTCCATCTTTATAATGCTGTCTACAGCAGGCAGGGGTAGTCATCTTTATAATGCTGTCTACAGCAGGCAGGGGTAGTCCATCTTTATAATGCTTCCTACAGCAGGCAGGGGTACTCCATCTTTATAATGCTTCCTACAGCAGGCAGGGGTAGTCCATCTTTATAATGCTGTCTACAGCAGGCAGGGGTAGTCCATCTTTATAATGCTGTCTACAGCAGGCAGGGGTAGTCCATCTTTATAATGCTGTCTACAGCAGGCAGGGGTAGTCCATCTTTATAATGCTGTCTACAGCAGGCAGGGGTAGTCCATCTTTATAATGCTGTCTACAGCAGGCAGGGGTAGTCCATCTTTATAATGCTGTCTACAGCAGGCAGGGGTAGTCCATCTTTATAATGCTGTCTACAGCAGGCAGGGGTAGTCCATCTTTGGACATTCAACTGCTGCAGACTACAGCTTCCACCATATCCAACCAGACAGTCATCCGGAGATGCTTGTTTCTCTGTGACAGGTGAGCCTTTGACCACAGTTCTCTATAATATGTGATTACAGCCCCACCACTCTGTGACAGTTTCAATTGTAATAACATTTGAGTGAATCATCCACTCAGTCGGACAAGCACTACATTGTGTTTTACCTAGCATGTGTCCATACAACAGTCTGAGGTCTCTGTATATCTCTTTTTATGCCTTGGATCTCTGTTAGAACTATCATTTCACATTCTGATCATTACACAGCATTATAAGGAACCCAAATTAGTCTTTTTTTTCCCTAGGAATTCTTCTTCAGACATATAATGCCTATTGTCTGTTGTGAGGAGGTATGAACTAAAGGCAGATTAAAAGTAAGGTCAGTAAATACAGGCAATTGCTGACACAAATGCAAAAAAACTCCCAACAAATAAATCCACTGGACTGCTGAACAAAGGTTGTCTTCCCGAGTAATTAACCCTCTGAGTGCCAGAGGGGGTAAGCAACGCATTACCCCTCTGGTACTCAAACTCTGTTATGCCATTTCTACACTGTAAATGACAGTCAGATCCAGCAAGACCAGCAGAAGGAAAATAAAATGTTATCACCCAACATCTCAGAAACAGGGTGGTGACATCTTAATGTAAGGGACAGCTACGCTTTGGAAATTGACTGGGCTCACCAAAACAAACGTAACAAGGGGAATAGGCACAAAATCAAAGTGGAGCAATTCTGGAGCAGACTAACTGCACACAGGACACAAATAAAAATCCCCAATTGATTTCAACACCGGTTTTAAGCCATTGAAAGCTAGAGGTCTTGAAAGCATTATTTGAGAATTAAAGAGTTTAACCCCATAAGAACCATGCCAGGACTGTTACATTGTCACGTGTCCTGACGTTACAGACAGGTGACGGTCCTGGCATGTCACTGAAGTTTTTGATCACAGTGCTGCTGCATGTCACGCTGTGATCACACATCACGTTACGGAAAAAAAAAAAAAAAAAGTGCTGTGATTCACTAGAGCCCCCCACCCCTGGACAGTGTGGTCCTTAAGGGGTTAAAAGGCCCAGTGAAATCAATAGGAATATTTCTTTTTTGCCTGTCATGTAGTTGGTTTACACCAGAATCGCTTCACTTTTGCTTTGTATAAAAATATACAGCATTTTGTATGAAATTAAAAGTGGAGAAATTGTGCAGCAAACATCACCATCTCAAAGAAAGAAATCTCATAGATTTAAAGGATCAGCTAACTTTTTATGGAAAAATACATATGCAGGGCTTTTCCTGAGGAATAAAATAAGGGTACTCACATTGCTGGGAGATCTGCAATTCCAGAATTAGCACAGGTTAAAATGTTGTTTTATTTACATTAGCAGTGCCCTCTAGTGTCCAGACAGAACACAGGGGGGAAGATGCACTATGGTTAGATAAGGGCTTAGGATGGCGATGTTGTGTTCGATCTGTAACGAAGGCACATTGTCAACGTGCACTAAGATGTCTTTGCCATAATATTCCCATTAATGTGCCACTAATCCGCCGTCATCACCATGAATCCACTTTGCCTTCCTCAACTTTAGGATTTTTTTTCACTTAACACATAAACAATGGTTCATTTTCATATGGAAATGCAGGATAATGAGTCATTGTCATATTCATGTGGGTGTGTTTATATGTTATCATTGTACACCACATGCACTAGGCTCTGATAGCAGCCTCCGCTGTTCTCAACAAACAGGAGGCAAATATAGTTGTTAATACCTTTATTGGCTAACTAAGCAGAGTTAGGATGCAAGCTTTCAAGACCTTAGGTCTCTACCTCAGGTATGTTATACCTCAGGCTATATTTGCCTCCTGTATTTCTACGGCTAACACGGTACCAACTCTCATCTGTTCTCAACATAGTCAGCCTCAGGTTGACGATGTTGGGATCTGAGCAAAGAAAAAAGTACTATACATATGTCAAATAACAAAATAGGAGAGTGCTCCTCTCTTAATATATATATACTAGTTGAACAGCCCGTTACACGGGCCACAGTGCCACTACCACCCGGTCATGGGGCAGTTACGCGCAGTAGAGACTGCCCGCGCCACGGCTGATACAGAGCTGGACACTCCTTCGGAGCGCCCAGCTCTGCATCAGCCACGGCGCAGGCAGCCTCTACTGCGAATGACTGCAGCACTCGCAGCAGTGTCTACTGCACATGTCGCAGCATTACACACGATTTACCTAATTATTATATAGGATGATTTAAAACATAAAAGAACAAGTACATAAACCAAAAACACCAATATGAAGATAAAATAAAAAAACAGAGGTTAAAGGCCTGACATTACAATGTCAAAATGGATAGTCCCATACGAAATATATAATGAAATGGTAGATGTATAAAAACTGTAACAGTCTTATTGGTCAGATGAATAATAATTGGTTGTCTTCTCCCGTCCTCCGCATGTGTGATAGATAATGATGAGCTGCCACTGTATTGAAAGAAATTAGGGAAAGAGTGGGTAGGGATCTGTAGTTTTATCCTGTGTAAAATCGGATTCCACCTTGAATCTACGATGTCCTTTTTAAGCACTAATCAGGGATATGTCCCTTTTTGGTGTGTGGACTGTGTAATAATAATTGAAGCCAACTATGTCATAAACTATAGTTTTAAATAAATATTGGCTAACATAAATACAGGTGATTTTGAATGCCCTTTAAAAATCACATGGGTCATTATAAAGTGTTAGTTCCATTTTAAATCAATGTAGGGAATACTGCATCAAAGGGAACCCTTAAAATCCCACAAATTCCTACTGATTTAAATGCTTTTTACCTCCTTGAATGCTATAGGGTTCTCCAGCACATCGAAAGACCTTTATTGTAAGAGAAAGAACCCTATTCAAAGGAGTATAGATTTGTATTTGATCTGTCTGTTTTTTCCTAGAATTGTATAATGTTGATCAGTATTTTCATATCCCTCTCATAAGCTTTCTGATGTAATCACTTTCACTGATTATCCACAATCTTACCATTAGACCAAAAAATAGCTTGCAATGCAGCATGAAACACCATTCGAAACAGCAAATCTTCAAATGTGAATTTGTTGTCAAGAAACTGTAAGCAGAGTTTAAGACAAGACATTTATTTATTCTTACCAGCAGAGGGCACTGGCACTGAGCAAATCTGAACACACCTCTATCAAACAAGTGTAAACTTGGAAGATCATCTCTCATCATCTCAGTAATGAACATGTACAGTAACCCTTAAGGACTGGAGGGGGGTATACACCATATTGTAAAGAAATATCTTGCACACCTCCCTGGCCCGCAAAGGGTTAAATATGAAGAGTTTTTGTAGCTTTCTTAATGCACTTCATCAGCATTTAATTGAATTCTGTAACCTCCTGAATGCTAGACAGGTTTGCAATGCATTATATAGCAATGAACTGGAGACCTCTAGTGTTTTAATTAATATATCTTGCTTTAACCATTTTGGGAACATCTCTGGTACCCAAAAGGTTAAGCGTAGACAGAATGTTGATCAGTTACCAGCCAGAGACAGCTTTTTAACCCTTTGAGTGCCAAAGGGGTAAGCAATGCATTGCGTACCCCTCTGGCACTCAAAGGGTTAAACCCCTTAGATGCTAGAGACATCTACAAAGCATACCTTCACAATGTATTGGAGATGTCCCTAGCATCCAAAGGGTTAAATCATTCCCATACATTAGGGGGTATATGAAATACAATATACAATCAGAATTAATTTCTTTGATCTCACAACATGCGTTCTACAGGGGGTGTGAATAGACTGACCTCTTTACTGGCAATTTTACAGTGTTCCTTTTAAGGCAAACGACCCAGTACTGCAGTAGTTAAAGACGACTGTTAATCCGGGGTTGCATGGCAATAAGACAGACGCAGTCAACTGTTGGCTCTCCAGCTGTTCAGACTACAACTCCTGTCATCCTCAACAAATGGATTTGTAGCTCCCAAAAAGCTAGGTGTCTAGCAATTGACTACCAGTGGAATAATATATGCATCATGCAGCCCTTCTCAGTCTAAATGACCCTTACCTTTTTTAGTGCTGGGTTGCTCACCATAGAGTCAAAGGTTCTAGCTCAGGCATAGGCAACCGTAGCTTTCCAGTAGTTGGAGACTACAACTCCCATCATCTCCCAGACAGCCGTTGGTTGCCTATCCCCCCCCCCCATCTAGCTGCTAACTGACTGCAAGGTGCTGCCAACAACTTGGCCAAATAGTCTGAACAGGAGATTCCAAAGCGTTAGTGTTTCTTTAAGCATGCAAAGCGAAGACTGACAAGGCAGATGCACAAGGCATTATGTAGTTCTGTGCCTTCAGGATTTCCATATGACATTTGTGTCCAACTTGATTCCTCGAGAGTAACAAACAAGCCAAATTTGTAAAATATCATTAATAAATGTATCCATTACACCAGGCTTAGGGCCTTATGTTCAAAAGGAAAGTGGAGAAATTCTGCTGCCTGCCAACTGCACCGTATAGAGAAATAAATATGTCCAACATTTCCACTGATGTAATCGAGGCGTTTAACCCTATAAATGCTAGAGAGTCTCCAGCAAATTACAAACACTGGTACTCCAGACTTGTTACATTGTCCCACTGGTTGTCATAGAACCACACATACACTGTCTGACTCCTCAGTCTTGTTCCACTGTAGGTAGTCATAGAACCACACATACACTGTCTGGCTCCTCAGTCTTGTTCCACTGTAGGTAGTCACAGAACCACACATACACTGTCTGACTCCCCAGTCTTGTTCCACTGTAGGTAGTCACAGAACCACACATACACTGTCTGACTCCTCAGTCTTGTTCCACTGTAGGTAGTCATAGAACCACAGATACACTGTCTGACTCCTCAGTCTTGTTCCACTGTAGGTAGACACAGAACCACACATACACTGTCTGACTCCTCAGTCTTGTTCCACTGTAGGTAGTCATAGAACCACAGATACACTGTCTGACTCCCCAGCCTTGTTCCACTGTAGGTAGACACAGAACCACACATACATTGTTTAACACCCCAGCCTTGTTCTGGTAACAACAAAATCACACATCACTGTCTGACAACCTAGCCTTGTTTTGCTGTCCACTGGTAGTCATAGACTCACACATACATTGTCTGATACCCAGCCTTGTCCCATTTTCAAATGATTTTCACAGAACCACACTTGCACCATCTGACACCTCAAGGGTTGTTCCATTGTCCACTAGCAGACACAAAACCACACATTCATGGTATTACACCCCCCAAGCCTTGACCACTGGTAGTCAAGGAACCACTCCTATACCACATTACCCCAGCTTTGTTCCCCTGGTTGCCATTGCTTACATTCGTTCTGTGGAACCCCTAGTACTTATTCACAAAACACAATTTGAGAACAACAAATCATATGATTGTATTGTCCATAACATTTAGCATGTTTGTAGCTCCTGAGGATTCACCATGGCCACCTCTGCCTCCTGACAATTGCTTGTGTACTGCGAGAGGGTCTCAGTCGACGAATAATGAAACTCTAACTCTCCGAGGAGTCCGTCTCCTCTGCAGAACCATCGCTCTCCAGGTCTGGGCGTCTGCGGATGGGTAGAATTTTCCTTGGAGATACCACTCTGATGAGGTCTCTGGAGGGGAGGGTACAGGTGCTGGCAGGCTGGGTCATGGAGCTGGAGGAAAGCTGTGCAATTCTGAATGGTGAGGAGAATGAAGACGTGTAAGAAAAATCCCTTATTAGGACTATGGCCTGTATTCAGGAAGCATGCCAACAACACCATAATTGACAAATACAAATTCCCCAAATTCCCATTGACTTAAAAAGAGGGTTAAACCACCTTTAATATCAATAACAATTTTCATTCTTCTGCTGTGGTACAATGGGTTTGCTCCATAATTGATAATCATTATTTTCCTGTATACAACTCCAGTCCCACAGTAACACATTTTCTATGTCCTCCAATACAAAGTTACTGGTAACTTTGGGTAGGCGATCAGCCCCTTTAAGTAGGCAGGAACAGTTCTGAGAAGTGACTGCTGGGTGGAGCCTACCCTCCTCTCCTTAGCTTGTAGCTAGCCAATCCCCTTCCAGTAAGATTTGTTCCTTGGTCGAGACACAAGACAAGAGAACAGTTCTGCTATAGTTTTTTTTTATTATTTTCTGTTAGATATGGGATACCACCATTAGGCGGATTACCATCACTGACAATTCCCATCACCCAAATGTGGATAGCTCAGTTACCAGGTGCTTTTGTGGACCTAAGCCCTGGGGGGAAATCTTGTCTGCAAGTTCTTTCCCCAGGAGTTGCCCACTGAGGCTTCTTCTTGATATATGGTAATCTGAAAACAGAAGATCTGATGAAAAAGGTGAGCACCCTTTGAGTGCTGAGGTCCACATGTCCCACAGTTCCCCTCCGCACAGGGGTTTTCCTTTGGAGTTCCTATTACATACTCCTGCACTCATTGGGTTTATCTGCATGTCTGTGGGGTGTTTGGAGCAAGTTTATGTGGTAACTTAACCCTTTTGCTGCTGGTTAGCATCTTTTTGGGGCACTGTGGACACTTTCCCTACTGGGACCAGTGTTTATTAGGTCTGTTGACTTGTTCTAGTGGGCTTTTGAGTAGTTTTACATTTTGGTATTCACCTTGTTAACTTTGAGTTCCAAGCCTTTAAGGCGCACGTTTACCACATAGACGCCATTGCTCCATTCACTTCTATGGGACTTTACAGTTTGGGACATATCTCTGCAACCGAGGTTAGAGATGGCTCATTTGGTTGGTCTGCCCTTGCTCTGTTATCCAGTTAACGTTCTGGGCAGCCATTTTATGCCTTCGCTGATCGAGTATCCTACACAGGGCTTGGACTCTCCTTCTCTCCTCAACAGTTTAACCCTTCGCCTACCAGATAAGTCTAATTTAGAGTTTCTGGGGTGATTTTATTTATCATACACACTATTTTGTTGGTGTTTCTGATACTTTGACTGTTTGACTCTGTGAGAATTTCTATTCAGTTAGACCATGGGGCTAGGCCTAAGACTAAGGATACTGGGATGTCTGTGTCCCCCATTGCTCATTGGTCCTCATGTCACTCAGGGTTACCTAGAGAATACTCAGGTCATGTTTGCCCAGCAAGCGCTGTTGCCCCTGAATCCCCTGCAGGGACCTCCAGCCATGCACTAGAGCCAGTTTGGATGCAAGAGTTTAAGGTACTACTAGGGACCTCCGGTCCACCTTACAACTCCTTCCATCCACCTTGCAGGGGATTTCCCACTCGTGGCAGGCCCCCACCCCTATCAGATTTTCCCTGCCTAAACCGCCGGGTGTACCTGATGTGTCTGATTCCTCTGAAGAGGAATTATTGGTGGACTCTGATGATGACGACTGCTCTGCTGTCCCTTCCCCTCAGTTTTTTGGGAATCCTTTTGAGGCTGACCCTGTCCCCTCGGCTGAGGGCCTGATCAGGGCTGTGTTGAACACTCTGAACATTCCCTTGGTGCAGAGGTTTATTCTGATCCCTCTGATGTGTTTTAGGAGCCTGTTAGGCCCCATAATTGTTTTCCACCTAACCCCACCCTTGACTGCTTGGTGTCTGAGGAGTGGAAGTTTCCAGACAGGAAACCGTCTGTCTCTAGGAAATTTGCTAAGCTTTATCCGTTCTCTGAAGTGGCCCTAGCTCAGTGGGTTCATCCTCCCAAAGTGGATGCCCTGTCTTCAGGCTTTCTAAGCCCATTGCCTTGCCTGTGGCTGATGCATCTGCTCTGAAAGACTGGACTGACAAGAAGCTTGGGACTGCTCTCAAGGCTATTTTTGCAATGGCTGGTTCTGCCCTGTGCCCTGCTTTTGCTGTGGTGTGGATGAATAGAGCTGTGGCTGTTTGGACTGAACAACTCACTTCAGCTGTCCTTCAGGGGGCCTCCTACTGCTGACAGGTTGCGGCTTCTTGCCAACATCTCTGAAGCTCAGCATCATGTTTCTGCTGCCCTGTTTGACGCTGTGCGTATGGTAGCCAGGGCATCAACTATGTCTGTGGTAGCCAGACATGCCCTTTGGCTCAATATCTGGTCTTCTGACACGGCCTCCAAGAGGGCTCTCCTGTCCTTGCCCTTTCAAGGAACCTCACTGTTCGGGCCTGATCTCAAGGATCTGATTAGTGAAGCCACTGGAGGGAAGAGTACTCACCTGTCAGTGGTCCAGAGGAAGAAGGCACCTGTCAAAATGAATCGGCTTTTTTCATCCCTTTCAGGATGACTCGCGTCAGGAGACCCAGGTGGTGCCTCAGGCTCCGCTCTCCTCATCCAAGCCTAAGCAGCAATGGAGATCCAAGTCCTCCACTAAGCCCAAGGCTTCCAAACCTTCTTCTGCATGACTCGCCGAATCTGGTCCCCACCCCCAGGTAGGTGGCCGCTTACGCTACTACCTTTTGGCTTGGGAGGACTCTGTGGTGGACCCGTAGGTTTTGCAGGTGGTGGCTACGGGGGTACAGGATCCCCTTCACCTCCCTTCCTCCTTCTCGGACCTTCTCTTCTCGCTCTCCTCTGGGGGCAGAAAAGCGCCGCCTTTTCGAGAGAGCCATTCAGGCCCTTCTGGACAAGGCGGTCTTGGAACCTGTTCCTCCTCAGGAATGGGGGTTGGGGTTCTACTCCAACCTCTTTGTGGTTTCCAAGAAGGATGGCGGCTGCCATCCCATTTTGTATTTGAAGGATCTCAACTCCTTTGTGGTCAGGTCCCAGTATCGCCAGGAGTCACTACTCATGGTGATGGCTGCCATGTCTCCTGGGGAATTTCTGGCCTCGCTGGATCTACATGATGCTTATTTGCACATCACCATTCATCTAGAGGGTAGGCAATATCTTTGCTTTGCCTGCGACCAAGGGCATTTCCAGTTTTCAGCCCTCCCCTTTGGCCTGACCACGGCTCCTCAAGTCTTCAACAGAGTCCTAGGAGCAATGATTTCTGTCCTCCATCGGGACGGCATCAGAGTTACCCCGTACATGGACGACCTCCTTCTGAAGGCATATTCTCCTGAACTCCTTCATCAACACGTGCAGGATTGCATTCATGCTCTGTCCCGTCGCATGTGGATCATCAATCTGGACAAGTCAGACCCTGTTCCTTCACAGAGGATGGTGTTTCTGGGCCTCCTTTTCGACACCCAGAGAGGGATGGTGTTTCTCATGGGCAAAATGGCTCACCAAATAACACTGAAGGTCCAAGCTGTCCTGTCTCAGGATCTGGTTCCAGCCAAGAAGTTGTCATCCCTGGTGGGGAAGTTCATTTCCACCATAGAAGCTGTTCTGTTTTCCATGGCTCATACCAGGGAACTTCAGAGGTTTCTAATCCTGGCATGCAGGGGTCGATCGGATCTCCTGGAGAGGTCCCTATCTCTCCCTCTTCACGTGGAGCTGGGCCTCAATCTGAATAATCTCCTGAAAGGCAGGTCCTTCCTGGTGCCATTCTGGACAACAGTGAGGACAGATGCCAGCCTCTCTGGATGGGGAGCGGTCATGGGGCACTTGAATGCACAGGGCCGGTGGTCCCAGGAAGAATCTCTCCTTCCCATCAATGTCTTAAAGGGATAGTGATACTTAAAAATTACTAATCCCTATATTGCAGTCATGTTAAAAAGAAATGAATTGCCCCCAGTGTCATCTCTCAAACCTTTATGGTTTTAAGACCTCATTGTACGAGGTCTGTTTGGGCAACTTGGGCCTACAAAAATCAGGCCTCTGCATACCTTTTCCAAACACTATCGTGTGGATGTGCTGGCATCGGCTGATGCCAGTTTTGGGAGAAAGATCCTGGAGGCAGCCTTGCCTGTCTAGGATCTCCTTTGTCTCTTCAGTACTCTTTCACCTTTCAGCCCTGTTGGCTCTAGTTCAGCGTACTGTGTAACAGTTCCTGGGGTCTGTTTTTACCCGTTCGGTGTCCGTTGACACTTTGCGGTTATTGTTGAGCTATTCATGATCTGTTGGTTCATTGGTGCTCTGGTGACTTTGGGGGCCTGTGCCTGGTCCTTGCCTTTCTCCCCGCCCTGGTGAACTTAATGGTTGGACATCCCAAAGTTACCAGTAACCTGTATTGGACGACAGAGAAAAGAGGATTTTAGTCTTACCTGTTAAATCGTTTTCTCTTAGTCCATACAGGTTACTGGTCTCCACCCTGTCAAGGGATCATGCTTGGCTCTCCTGTGGCAGAACGTGGGGGTCCTTCGGGTTCATGCTCACAGGAGTCTTCTTTACCTTCTTACTACCTAGTCAATAGTTAGTTTTCAAATCTTACTGTAAGGGGATTGGCTAGCTGCAAGCTAAGAAGAGGAGGTAGACTCCACCTAGTAGTCACTTCTCAGAATTGTTCCTGCCTACTTAAAGGGAATGATCGCCTACCCAAAGTTACCAGTAACCTGTATGGACTAAGAGAAAAGGATTTAACAGGTAAGACTAAAATCATCTTATTCCCTCTTCTTGTACTCACAGTTTGTCAAGTTCCTTGTCCATGGCCTCGTCAACCATCAAATCTGCTTTGTTCGGCAGAGCGCCTGTAAAAACAAAAATGGTTAAAGGAACAGTAATGTTTCATTAAATACATATATTGTAGGTACTTTCCTGCTAAGTAAACAGTGGTACTGAGGAGAGATTAATTATTCCGTAGTTATTACAACTCAAACTGTTACAACATGATGGAGAGCTTACTATCACTTTCTATGTAGATTAGTCTAAAGATCAAGCGAGCAGCAGAAAAATTGTTGTCTGGACACCAAGTGACTCTGCTACTAACAGTTAAAACATTTGTATCAAGTGTCTCACAGTAATGATAATACTGCTATACTTGCATTAAAAGCACTACTAAATGATATAAAATGTTATTACTCCTTTAAGGGGCAGTAAACCCGAAAATATAAATGCTGTAGAGATTTTCCTGTTGATTATTATTAGGTTTTACCAATGCTGGGAAATTATTTTTCTTTCTTCTTTTTCTTCAAAGTTTACAGATCCAAGTTGCATTTCACTACAGGGGGATGCACTAAGGTGCAATAAAGAGGAGACAACTTCTCCAGTTCCTACATTATTCTATGGAGCCTAAGAACAAAGATCTCTCAAATGGAGAAATCTTGTGCGCTCAAAGGGATAAAGGAATGGTAAACTTTTTTAAAATGAAAATTTTATGATACAGGGTTTTTTCTTGCTTTGTGATAACAGGGTATTTCCGCTGCTGGGAGATTTTTTAGTTCAGAAGTTTTTAGAATTCAACTTTATTTATTTATTTTAAAACTAAATTTTGATTTAAAATTCCAGTCACTAGGTGGTGCTAATCCTATAATTTACAATGGGGAACCGCAATCAGTGACTCAAGCACGCCCATATGTGATTGAAAAAAGACATACATTGATCACGTCCAACCTTTGCTATATCCCCTTGGTCAATCAAGAGGAAGAAAAAAAATACCTTGTGAAGGCCATTTCCAATTATGCCCCAAGCAGCTAAAATCATTCCTTTCCAACTCTAAATGGCACTCTGGTCTCTCAATGGATCAATATCCTATCTGCATTGAAATCAATTGTCATAATTTTCTATAATATTCTTTGATAAAGGGTACTGAAAATCTTTTTTTAAAGGCATCTATATTATCTGCAAAACAATCTGCTAAGAAAAAGAATTCTACATTTTTACTGGCCTTACTTTAAAAAAAACCTTAGCCTTTTAGTGGAAAGAATCTTTCCTCCAGTCTTTGTGGATGACCTCTGGTATTTGAGTAAGAGTTTCCCAGAGCGTTCTTTGTATGGTCCTTGAATGTATTTGTAAATAGAAATCATATCCCCTCCTCCCAGACTCCTCTTATATAATGTAAACAAACCCATTTGTCTAGTTCCTATTTATAACTGAAATAATCCAATCCTTTTATCAGTTTTGTTGCATGTTTCTGTACTTTTCCCACAGAAATAATGTCCTTTTTAAAGGGATAGTAATACTTAATGGGATAGTAATACTTTATTATTACGATCCCCCATATTGTAGATATTTGTAAAATAATTTAATAGCCCCCAGGTTAATCTCTCAAACCTTTATGGTTTGAGAGATAACTGAAGGCAAAGTTCCCCCCTAAGTCCCCTTCCCTGAAGTCAGCGTTGTACTGACTGCAGGGGAAGTCTGTTGTACGACGGGCTTGTGGCTCTGCAGCTGAGCAGAGATCCCGTTAGTGAAAAAGAATTATTTCACTGAAACGGTCTTCTACATGTGCTTGGTTTGCAAGCACATGTAGAACACCGTTTCAGTGAAATAATTATTTGTCATTAACGCGATCGAGGCTCTGCTGCAGAGCTACATGGTGAAAGTCAGACCGGACATCCCTGCAGTCAGCACCAAAGCTGACTTCAGGGAAGGGGGAGAACTTTGTCTTCAGTTATCTCTCAAACCATAAAGGTTTTAGAGATGAACCTGGGGGCTATTAAATTATTTTGCAAATATGTACAAATTGGGGGATAGTAATAATAAAGTATTACTATCCCTTTAAAAATTACTAATCCCTATAGTGCAGTCCTGTTAAAAAGAAATGAATTGCCCCCAGTGTCATCTCTCAGACCTCAGGTTTGAGAGATAATCGCTCCTAAAGTTCCCCCCACCCTCCCCTTTCCCCGAAGTCAGCGTTGTAGCTGACTGAAGGGAAATCCGGTTTTATGATCATCAGGCGGCTCTGCAGCAGAGCCGAGATTGTGATAATAAAAAAATGTGATAATAAAAAAAAAATCTTTCACTAAAACTGTCTTCAACTTTCAAACCAAGCACACGTAGAAGACCGTTTCAGTGAAAGATTTATTTTTTTATTAACGCGATCTCGACTCTGCTGCAGAGCCGCCTGATGATCGTAAGACCGGATTTCCCTTCAGTCAGCTACAACGCTGACTTTGCGGAAAGGGGAGGGAGGGGGTAACTTTAGGTTTGAGAGATGACACTGGGGGCAATTCATTTCTTTTTAACATGACTGCAATATAGGGATTAGTAATTTTTAAGTATTACTATCCCTTTAAGAACTGGTGCCCAAAACCTAATACATATTTTACACTAGGCCTTACTGAGGATTATAAAGTAGTAGATTTATGTTCCGGTCCAGTGCATCTATACCGCATCTATAGGGTTCATTATATAAAAATTACCTTTTGAACACTTTGGCACTTAGGATTAAAAACACTGTAAAATTAACCCTTTAAGTACCAGGAGACCTAGGGGTATTTTTAACCTAGAGGACCAGATTGAGTACATTTGCTGAGCCTGCACATGTGATCAGTCACATGTACCAGCTTGCCGAAAGAGAGGCTGAAACTGACTGCCCCGGTCTTGGTGCAGTCAGTTTCGGCCTCCCGGCATGATCACAGTGCGCCCTCAGACGCACAGTGATCATAAAACTCATAATGTGCCAAGACTGTCACCGGTCCTTAACAGACCAAAGGTTGTGATGGTCCTGGCATGTCCATGGTCCTTAAGGGTGTTAAACTGTAAATAATTGACAGTGGGAGTACCCTTATTTGACTCAGTATGAAGCATGCATTTTTTCATATCTGTCTCAAACTTTGTTAACTCTCTGGGTACCAGAGAGGTCCCAATCACATTGCTTTGTAATGTGTCTGGGCCAGGCATGTGCACACATAGACAACAATGGGGGCTTGAGCACCTGCCCTTTTTGTCCAAAGTACCTTTGTGCCCTTTTAACAAAAAAAAAGTTGCCTCGCCACCCGCACTAAGCCCCCCACCGCCCAGTCAGGTCTGTGCCTCCTTCAGGACAGACCTGTAGATGCTGCGCTCCTTTGTCGGCTCTTTAGTATTACAGAGCGCTGGGAGATGACATCATCTCCCAGTGCTCTGCATGAAGAGAAGACCGTGTGGGAGCTCCAGCAGCTACAGGTCTGTGCCAAAGGAGGCACATACAGACCTCTCCTGCCGCTGGACCACCAGGGAAGATGTAGGAAACGGAAACTGGATTGCAATGTGGAAATGATGGTGCAATGTATGTGAGGGTAAGTTGGAGCTGATGGGGCAATATGGAGATGATGGGGGTAATATGGAGGTGAGTTAATATAGTTAACATTCTTTTCTTTTTTTAAAATATATATTTTGAATAAGTAATTATGAGAAATGCCCTTTTTTTCATTTGAGCCCCTGCCCCCCAAAATGTCTGTGAATGTCCTTGGTCTGGGCCTTCCCGGCACCCAAAGGGTTCACACCAGCAGCAGGAGCCTCCCCAGCTCAAGTCCGATCAAGTCTGTGAAATCCAGCTTTCAATGCACAGGTGACACACTTTTGAAAGCGCTCAGAACATCAACACTGTGATGTTTTGGCTCGGTGCACAGATGCGTGGAACGTGAGGTGAAGATAGTTACATCTGCTGCCGATTGTCAGATCAACTGCACATCTGATTCATTCTGTGCACACAAAAGGATTAGGAGTTCAGGATAAAAAATAAATATTCTTTATACAAAGTAATAAATGTTTATATGAATTATTTTTAATGCAGAACTGGATCAAAAGTAAATGTTTGTCTTCTGCTAATAATTTGTGGAACAGACAAAAACGCCTATAGTGGACAGCTGATGAAAGATCCTTTCTGAATGTCTTCAAAAGGGGAAAACTAATGTCAATAATGTTTTCTTATTTAAAATAACCATATTTACAGTTAAAGGGACACACATCTTCTCAACATTACATGTTATTAAACGTACAGTAACCCTTTACTTTAACTTCAGATATTCTGCAGTTTCATAATATGTAAAGTTGTCTATACCTTTTATAGTATGACTAGCAATAGTGTCATTGCCTTGACCTGGCCCTGCTAATGTTAAAGGGATAGTATTGTTTCAAATTAAAGCAGCTCCAATTAATCTTCATAGTATTTGGGCCATGGAGAGTGTTATTTCAATACTATCAGAGTTGTAGTTCAAGAGTAATTGAATGATAAAGTATCCCCCTCCCGCCCCTTTTACTTAGTGTAACACTGTTCACCTCAGATGTGGAATCTGGTCACTGGATCGGACAGGTCGCAGCAAGGGATAATCTTCTTACTGTGAACATAAGGAAATCCCTGCCCCCCTTGACAGGTTTTTCAGGTTTTTCCTTGTGCTCACTGAAGATTGTCTCTCTCTGTGATCCATCTGGACAGCCTTGCTGCTCTGAGGTGAGCAGTGTTACATCAGTAAAAGGGAGGGAGGGGATACTTTATCATTCAATTACTCTTGAACTACAACTCTGACATTACTGAAATAACACTCTCTATGACCCAAATACTATGAAGATTAATTGGAGCTGCTTTTATTTTGAAACATTACTATCCCTTTAATGAACATAACTACATGCTCCTGATTTCCGGCCCTTAACCTTGTGCTAAGGAGAGGACGAGGAGGCGTCAGGCTGTGCATGTTTTTGGACAGCCTGCCCTTCTACTCCTCAATCATTAAAGGGACAGTAATATTTCGTTTTATCTTTATTTTATTTTGTAGGCATTAAAAAAACATGAAAAACGATATAAGTCTTAGCTCTCAAACCTTTATGGTTTGAGAGATATTCACAAGCAAAGTTTCCCCTCCTGCCACTTTTACCTAGTGTAAGCCATCTCTTCTCAGATGGGGAATCTGGTTGTAAGACCAGACAGATAACAGCAGGGGACAATCTTGCCCCCCTTGACAAGTTTTTCAGGTTTTTCCCTTATCTTACTTGAAGATTGTCCCTCTCTGCAATCTATCTGGGCACCTCCCTTCTGATCTGGCTGAGCAGTGTTACATCAGTAAAAGGGGTGGGAGGGGGATACTTTGTCATTGAATTACTCTTGATCTACAACTCTGAGAGAATTGAAATAACACTCTCCAAAGTCCAAATACTATGATGAATAACTAGAGCTGCTTTTATTATGAAACATTACTATCCCTTTAACCTGTCAGCTTTTTTTTTTTTACTTGACTTGATGTTCATAATACATAAAGTCAAATTGCCTATACTTTGTTATTTTCGCCTACAACTATTTTTTTTAGACTTATGCCCCCTGACCAGGAGCTCCCTGGATTTCTTTTTCCAGTGAGCTTTCTGTCAGGGACTGTGAAACCAGGATCAGTGACATAATGTAAGATTATCCCTGAAGCACTTGGAGTTCAGTAGGTTTATTTAATAGAATCTCTGTTTTCACAGTCCCAGACAGAAAGCTCTCTGGAGACAGAAATTCAGGACATGAAAGTGTAAAAATACAGGTGAAGTTGAAGAAAAATGTAATGAAAGTATAGGCAATCTGACTTAAAGGGATAGTAATACTTCAATTAACCTGCAGTCTTCTTTATATATTTTTAAACAAAGTGCTACATTAACTTACCTACAATGCTGTAGTTCAAACGCTATTCCTGCTTAAAGGTTCTCCCTCCCACCCCTTGTAGCCTCCTCCCCTAAGATCTTGAATCTGTTGTGGGACCGGACGGATTCAGTGAGGGACAATCTTCACATAGTAAGTATAAGGAAAACCCTGCTCCACTTGACAAAGGAGGGCAGGATTTTCCTTTGCTTACTGAAGATTGTCTCTCGCCGCTCTCCTTCCAGACCACCACAGTGGCTCAGTGATGCAGGGAAAGGGGTGAGAAGGGGAACCTTTCTGCAGGAATAGCGTTTGAACTACAACATTATACATAACTAAATATTGCACGTGTTTAAAACTAAATCAAAGTATTACTATCCCTTTAACATATTATGGACTTGCAGAATATGGCCCAAAAGGAACTTGACGATCACTTTAAAAGGCCCATTTAAAATCAACAGGAATTTACTGAATTTTCATTTCCCTCTAAGGTGCAGCTGGTTTGCTCCAGAAATGCACCTCTTAAGTATGATTAACAAGGCCCAAAATATCTCCTCTTGAGATACATTCTACAGACCTTGCCCTGTAATGACCACGCCTGGGAACCTCATCCTCTTGAGCCCCCGGGGAAGGCTACAATGCTACGACTAGGGATTTGTAAATTATGTTAATTGTGTCATAAAGGGGGCAGGGCTTAATTGGGTGGGCGGGGTTTGTCATCATTTTGTCATAAAGTAGGCATGAAGTGGGCAGAAAAGGGTGGAAAGAAAGAGAAGTGGGAGGAACAGGGTCAGAAGGAGAAGAAGTGAGAGGGAATTGGGCAAAACAGGATGGGAAGGAGGAGAAGTGGGTGAAAAGTGGGCAGAACAGGATGGGAAGGAGGAGAAGTGTGAGGGAATTGGGCAGAACAGGATGGGAAGGAGGAGAAGTGTGAGGGAATTGGGCAGAACAGGATGGGAAGGAGGAGAAGTGTGAGGGAATTGGGCAGAACAGGATGGGAAGGAGGAGAAGTGGGTGGGAATTGGGCAGAACAGGATGGGAAGGAGGAGAAGTGGGAGGGAATTGGGCAGAACAGGACGGGAAGGAGGAGAAGTGTGTGGGAAGTGGGCTGAACAGGGTGGGAAGGAGGAAAAGTGGGTGGGAAGTGGGCTGAACAGGGTGGGAAGGAGGAAAAGTGGGTGGGAAGTGGGCAGAACAGGATGGGAAGGAGGAGAAGTGTGTGGGAAGTGGGCTGAACAGGGTGGGAAGGAGGAAAAGTTGGTGGGAAGTGGGCAGAACAGGGTGGGAAAGAGGAAAAGTGGGTGGGAAGTGGGCTGAACAGGGTGGGAAGGGAGAGCAGTGGGCAGAATTTCACAGGCAATTCCCTGCCACTGGACAATCAGTCTCTGTCCCCGGAGACTCCGTAATTATCTCTAAAACAGGAGTCTCCGGGGCAGATCTGGAGAGTTCCCAGGTATGGTAATGACACAGAACATTTCAGCCTACAGAGTTGACACATAAACACTCACAGCCCCTCACCGATGCTTCTGTTAATTCCAGGGTGCTTTGATAGTGCCATGAGGAAGCCATAGAATGTAAGTCTGGTAGCGCTGCTCAGAATCTCTCCAATCAGTGGTACGGGAGGGCAGCTAGAGGAGAGGAGGAAACACTCAGTAAATACAGTCATAATAAAGAAATAGGATTGAGTGCTCTGAGTCCTAAGAGAAAGACATTTGGGAATGCACCATGTTTTCGGATATTAACCCACTGAGTGCCAGCAGGGTGTCCAAAGCATTGCAAACCAATGCATTGGAAACCTCACTGGCATTCAAAGGGTTACAACAACCAGATTATTTTACTTTTACTTTGCACAGAATGGAGTAACTGCCGGGGTTTATCCTGCTGGGTAAAACAATGATCCTCCAGCTACAATGATCACTATTTTATTCAAAGCTTATTGTACTCTCTGGTGAAGTCCCTCCATGGCCTGAAATGTCAGTGGCCTCGTCGCTACAGCATCCTATGGAGGTTTATGTTCAATAGATCACAGCTGTACATAGATGGCTACAGCAGCACCACCATAACGTTTCAGGCCATGGAAGTACTGCACCCAATACATACAGGTTTAAACTACAATACGTTTTCAGTAAAACCGCTATTGGCAGTGGGAACCCCCATGCTTAGCATAATGGGGAAAAACATGCAATAAATATATAAATATATATATATATATATATATATATATATATATATATATTTGTTGTCGGTTTTTTTTTTTTTTTTTAATCATATTAACCCTTTGAGTGCCAGAGGGACACACAACGCATTGCAAAGCAATGGCACTCAATGGGTTAAGTCTTACTATCCCTTTAAGAGTTTAGACAATACAGGGTTACAAAAGTGATTTGCAGAGTGAAACAAAGGGAGTGGAGTCTGTGCTGAAGGCTTCATTCAATTTAAAGCAAATTAGGGATACACACAGAGTACATAAGGGTTGGCTCTGAAACATATTGCTGGAGTTCTGGTCAGATTAGGGTTCATCAACCTATATAATAATTCGCTAGGATGTTTGTCAGAAGCCGTCATGCGAAGTAGAGACTGTTCGAACACACAGAATGCTGGGAGCACAGAATGCTGGGAGTATGGAATGCTGGAAGTTCTGTGGTGGGAGCATTCTGTGCTTTCAGGCAGTCTCTACAGTGCATGACTACGTTGGCAGCAGGACACAGAGCAGGACCGGACTCTTAACCCTTTGAGAGCCAGAGGGGTATGCAACACCCTCTGGCACTCAAAGGGTTAACATCACCCAGACCTTGTCCCATGTACACAGGCTTTTACACTAGTAAATAATAACTGCATTGGATGCATGAAGAGTGACAGTGCCATGTATTTTTATATACAAAAAATATTTGTCTACGTTTCCCACACCAGTGGAAGTAGAAGCATAATGAACATACAGACTATAGTGTGCAAGTCCACAGTGAGTGTCTTGTCCCACCTCTTGGAAGAGCTAAAACTGCCAGTGGCAGCCTTGTTCCTAAAGTCTGTGCAGGTGGGAGTGAGATGACTGTATCCAATAGGGATCATCAGCTGCCTCTCTGAATTTCACAGCACTAGATGTAGAGAGCAGAAGCCCACGAAGGAACTATACACAGAGGGCTGTACGTTTTAATGTTGCTACTGACAGAGGTAGGAGTAGCACAGATTAAAGGAACGCTAACACCTAAAATGACTTGGTTGTATATACACACTTAAGTACACTGTACATTCTGCCGACATCTGTAAAATTCTGTATTTGTTTTCTGAGGCCTACAATCTAGTCTTATATATGCTCTGAGGGAACAGCCATCCCCGTCTTTTACATGGATGCTTCTAATTGTCTAGAACAGTGGTTTTCAACCCATGCACCCAGGGCTGCTTAACCCTTTCAGTGCCAGAGGGGTATGCAATGCATTGCTTTGCAATGCGTTAGTACCCCTCTGGCACTGAAAGGGTTAACAGGCCAGGACCTGTGAATTTCCCTGCTTGGACAAAGGCGTGTTGATCAGAGGTTCAGTCAATTTGATTATCTCACCTGGGGCTGGATTCAAATGCAGGAGATAAATATTACCTCCATTTTTTTCAAAAATGTTCCTTTTGAAGTCTATGGGGATACATGGAGATAAAATTAGCACCTGTAATAGTATCCAGTCCTTGGTCTCTCTAACAAGGAAATCCACAAATCCTGGCCTGTTAGTGGGCCCTGTCAGCAAGTGTTGGTAAAGATTGGCCCAGGATGATCTCTGAACAGGGAGAGATAAGATAACAGTAGGCTGACCAGAACTCACCTTTAACCGGGGACGCATAGGAGAAATGCATACTGCAGGACTGCTTTGATTTCAGTGAAGCACTTGAAAATGGCTATTTCCTATGTGTCCCCCGTTAAAGGTGAGATCTGGTCAGCCTAGATAACAGGCCATCTGAATACAGGACCATCAATTAACTGATTTTAGCTATTATCTTGTAACACAAACAATAAAAACTGTTTCATGGGAACAGAAATTCACAAAAGGGAAAGTGAGAAATAGGTGAAACGTGCCCTCCTAAACACAGCGGCCACCACCTATGCCCCTACAATTATCCCCCCCAAACTTGTTTTGCAAGTTTGGGACTACTGAATATTTTCCCCCTGAGTACTGGCAGCAAAATACCTCTGCCCTCCTCCCATCACTATTTACCACACCTTATGTCGGCTGTAAACATCCTATATAATAATTTGTTAAAACGTGTGTAACGCCGCAGTCATGCACAGTAGAGACTGCTGCTCTTGCTGCAGTCATGTGCAGTACAGACTGCCCGCGCCGCGGCTGGCAGTGGCAATGTGGCCCGTGTAACAGGCTCTTCAACTGGTTACAAAATAAGCAAATAAAGTACAATACTCATTAGGCATTAACAGCTCTTCCCTTCCAGGGTGTAATTACATCCATTAAAAGGATAGTATTGTTACAAAAATTAAATATACCACCGATTGTCCAGTTTAATTTTCTAGAGTGAACAGCATGTTCTGATAATCCTTTATTGTCATGTTCGGCTTAAAATCTAATTAAAAGTTTCCTCCTCCAGGTCGTGCAGACTTCCCTCAGAACAGAAATCTGGTCTGGAGAGGGATCACAACAAGGCACAATATAGTGTCAGTATAAGGAAAAACCTGCACAACTTCATCATGAGGGGGCAGGGTTCCTGGTAGCAACTAGGAGTTTCTGTCCAGATTAACCCTGGACAAAACAATGTGTTGCATACCCCTCTGGCACTCAAAGGGTTAACACAGGAACTAACACTTTATAATGATTTGCATGATTTTGAAAGAACTTTTAAACCCCCCCCCCCCATGCTGGCAATTCATTATTTCAGAACTATAGCTTATGACATAATTAGCTTTATTTATTTGTCAGTTAAGCAAATTAGGCAGTGCTGGCTGGTACACCCTTGTGTACCAGTGGTAACACTTCCCTCTCCCTCCCAACTGCCACATCCTACCAGGAACTAGTGGATAACCTGTATACACTGACAAAAAAAATCAAGCTAAATATTTCAAACTATTATTAGGAATAAAGAATGGCTAACAAACTGTAAGTTCTTTTGAAAGCTCTTTCAAAACCCCCACGAGTCATTATGAAGTGTTACTTCCACTTTAAGGTAAGGGGGGGGGGTATTCTTAGGAGGTTCTATTAGAGTGCAGACTTCAGACAAGGAAGTGGGTAGTGTGAAAGATAACTGGTTCCCTCAAGATGCTGAAAAACATCACACCATATCATATAATGGAGATGTTTAAATATATGTGGATATTCTTTCAAATGAATGCAGCTTTTAGTCTACAATAAGTGTTTATTTAACCCTTTGAGTGCAAGAGGTTATGCAAAGCATTGCAATGCCGTCATCCCTCACCAGCCAATGTTCTAGAGGGAGGAGCCCTTACTCAACCACATCGGGTGCACTCCTAGGGTTAATATCTGTTAGACGGTATACAGAGTGCTCAGTGCTCTATATACTGTATATGTATACTACTTGGGTTCCTGGGGACTCACACATTATTAAACATATCTGGCTGCCTCTCTACTGAGGCTTTCTACCTGCACTGGCTCTCCTTTCCCTACTTGTAGCTCAGTGCTAAGTCTCCTATATCTATTACAGTGCAGAACTCTATTCCCCAGTGCCCCCATACGAATGAAGCATTGCTGGGAAACAGAGCACGATTCTCTAAAACAAGCACATGGCTCAGTGACAGTCAGTTCACGTGTCTGTGTTATAATTATAGCAGGGTGATCAGTTCCCCAGCAGTGCTCCGTTCACAAAGGAGCATTAGTAATAGAGTACCTTGCTCTAATACAGACACGAGGCTAAGCACTGACAGCTGAGCCTTGTGTAGGCAGAACTGCCATCAAGGGAAGACTGTTGTCCAGGGCCAGGTGAAAAGGGGAGACCAGGTCAGATCACTGGTCTAATGCTGGCAACATGTTTATTAAAGGGAGTCCCTGGAATGGCCATGGTGCACAGTTAGGGCATCTCTTGTTCTCCCAGGGTATAGAGCTTGCCATCATCTGAGAGCTTCATTAGACAGACTAATAGTGTCATCACGAACAGACAGCTCATAAGGTCCTCAGACATGCTCTAATCAGAGCCCACTGGAGGAATATGTAGGATGGCTCTCCATTACTAGAAAGCATTGCAGAGCCAACCAAGGGTGTGATGAGGACAGCAGCTCTGTACCCTGAGAGAACTGGATATCCCATAACAGAATACCTATATCACCTCTTATCAATGTTCTCCATCACAATGTTATGAGACTATAGAGACTCTCCTTATTTATATTCACCACAGACTTGGATTGCTCAACTAGGGCGCCACAGCTAATCCAACATAGGGTCAGCTCACCACCATATAGCCACTATATATAGAAACACACAAAGACAAAGGAGGGCACAGAACACCTCTGTTACTTGTCCCAATGATACTACACTCCTGCTCTCTCCTTTTTTCTTTGTAGTTTCATAACAAAACAGCTGGCCGTCCTGTTAAATGTTATCCTGGAGACCTACTTTGTTAGGTGAGTTAGTGACAGGAGTGTAGGTGAGGGGTAAGAATATTCACCTGTAAGACGGACAGAAATAGGTACATAATTTATGAGTCCCCTAGGAATGCAAATATTATAGGCATGAGGTGTACAGAATGCTAAGTGTGCTGTAGAAGATCTAACAGACATTAATCCGAGTGCCATAGGACTGGAGCGAGGAAGCTGCCTAAGCCTCTCTCTTTCCAATCTTTTAGTAGTGCACTGTACCGCTATCCCTGCTTTTCTGGTTTGATAAAATTGCAGCAGAGCTCCTCGTTCTAGCAATGTTTCCCAACCTCAGTCCCTAGGACATTCCAACAGTTCATGTTTTCAAGACAGCCTTGCTTGATCACAGGTGGGTAATCAATGGATCAGTCACTTTGATGGAGTTCCCCATTTTTAATTAGGGGTATCCTTAAAATCTGGCCTGTTGGTGTGTTCCTGTTACTAGAGTGGAGAGTCACTGGTCTAGAGGTGGGGAGAACAGAACCAATTAAAAGGGGGGAGGGGTTAAAACATGAAAGAAAATGTAAATGGATGACGACTGTACATATTCTGCACTTAGAATATGTACAGTGGGAACTAAATGTTACTATATATCTCTTTAACCCTTTAAGGACCAGAAGGGTGAGCAAAGCATTGCGTAGCAATGTGTTGCACATCCTCCTCATCCTTAAAGGGTTAAGTCACTGAAGATGATGGGAGATTTAGTGAAATATGCAGTAACCTCCCAAAAGCCCCCCCTTCTGCCTTCTCCCCCCTCACATGCACAAACCCATCTCACCCCACCTTTCCCAGGTGCACGGTTTACAAAGAGTAACTTAGGGAGGCCACAGCTATGTGACCCAGTTATTTACTTAACAAAGCCGAACACACCCATTCGAGGAATGTTCCAGGTTCAAAACGGCTCCCGCTGTACAAAGAAGTCAGGTTCACCACAACATGTCATTTCTGTTCAGAAGAGTAGGCACTGCCTTTCCTATACTCAGCCACATGATGGCAGTAGCACAATTGCATAGCACCATCTGGGTACATAGTGCAACTACTACGCAGGACACATTTGCTGGCAAAAAATTCAATTCATTCTATTTATGGCATTTACCTTAATTACTGGCTTCAAGTCCATTTTTTGTCTGGAATGTTACTACTACTTTGTTAGGCAGAGGCAAATACCATAACACAGCTAAAGCAGAGATGTCTCTAGTATCCAGTGGTTTAAAGCTGTGCTCATATAATTTCCATAGAACTCTCTATAAACTGCTTCATCCACTCAACATAAAGCGTCAGTGAATGATGCCTTTCAGTGGAAAAAATAAAAGGCAATTATCAGGCTTTACTACATCTGCTCTCAGGCACATCATTTGTTAGTTGTGTGTGCATTCTCCATATACCCTGAATGTCAGGCTACAATTGCCAATACAAAAAGTCTAAGTTAGGTATGAGCAACACCTCCAGCTGCTGCCAGACTACAACTCATATAATCCCCTGCCAGCCATTGTGGCAGCTGGAGGGCCTCACATTGACCAACAATGGTCTATATGTACTTGCATTGCTCAGGACAGTAGCTTGAACCGCAGTTCAGTTTCTTCCCATGGCGACCAATGACAGATTATTGGGGGTCTCTTTCTCCTGCCCCGTGTGTGTGTGTGTGTGTGTCAAGAAAACTTTTTTGAAAATAGATCAGACCTCATTGGAGGCATCAGGACCCCACTAATGCTACCCCAGATACTGGTCGTCAAACTGTTGGGCTGGGCAATCAATATTGGTTACCTACAGAGGAGCACAACTTCCCTGTCTCCACATAATCTGAACATCTGGGCTGAGTGAAAAGAATTGAAGAAAGTCTCACAAGTAAACTGTGAAGGTGGTAATGCCACTGATGACTTGAGAGGCTTTCCTCGATCCCGTACACTCTTACCCAAAAGTTCTGGCAGTGTGGAAGCAGGGGTGTAACAACCCCCCCACACTTTGACCTCCACTGATAAACCAGTGTTATAGGCTGGGAGATAAATAGCTGGAGTGCAGCAGGGTTCTCCAGCCTTGTGTTTCACTGGTAGTCATAGACTCCCGCATACACTGTTCAACATCCAAGCCTTGACCCCCTGGTAGCTACAGACCCACACATTTTCTGACATCCGAGCCTTGTATCATTAATTACTTGTAGCCATAGACCCACCACATACAATGTCTGACAACCAAGACTTAGCCATAGAACCTTACATATACTGTCTGCTTCCACAACCTTGTCCTACAATGATAGACGTACACTCCAGCATTGTTCCATTGGTAGCCCACAGAACCCCACATAACAATGTCTGACACCCCAGCCTTGTTTCACTGGTAGTCACAGGATCACATACATAGTCTTGCTTCCCTAGCCTTCTTCCACTACTAGCCATGCTTGTACTAGGTACTGAAAACTCTAGGAAATTCCATGGTGTTGAAAAAGCTTTGCATCTTTGTAGTAACTGAAGTTTAAAAAGTATGTTTTTTTCCTATAACGCTACTTTCTGGAAATAGCGGTGCACACTATCAAAAGGGTAGAAATACAAATCACCCATCATTTCCTATGGTTGGTTGTCTATTTTCCAAAATGGTATGCTTTGTCTAACTTTCCTTTATTTCTGTAGTTGTTATAACAATTTTAGTACAGACAAGTCATATCTGAAAGTGTATGAAAAATCATGGATTGCAGCTGGTGTAGTTTCATGCTTCTGACATCCCCTACAGCATGCCTACAAAATGTGAAAGGCTTCTGAGGATGACTAAACAGCACAATGGCCTATCCTAAGGCTAGTTACTGCTCAGAAGCATATGCTTTAGCTCTCAAGTGCCATTATAGAGGAGAAATTTCCAAATACATATTAGAAAAGGGCGGTCTAGTTCCAAAATGAAGGGCAAGTCCCCTTTGCACGGAAATACCAGCTAACCCCAGAGGTATGTTTCGGCCTTGTTGGGCCTCGTCAGTGAGGTGCAGCTGGATTGCCTAGGCACTGAGAGCAAGGGGTCCATGTCTGGATTACCCTTCACTCTTAGGGAGAACCCATAATAGTATTTAAAATATGCATACAAAATTCTGAGAACAAACAAACAACACAATGGCATGTTCTAAAGCTACTTACTGCTCAGAAGCATCACCTACAGTATGTCAATTCGTATCAATGGGGTGCCATTTTCGGAAGAACAGTAGATAACTATTACAAATGCCATGTGTTTCAAAGCTATAGTTATCATTTAAGAGGTTAAAATGTAAAATAGCAGGGGGGGTTTCTCCTAAACTGCTGCATTCTAGTAACATTGATGCTCACCAGCTCATTTGATTCAAGGGAACTGTATGTCTTACTTACCTTGTCTTCATACACACAGGTGTTTAAAAAAAGGAAAGCTGCAGGGGTAGGTTAGTGCTCCTGGCATCCCTTACTGTAGGTCAGCCCCTACCAATTGAGTATCATTTTTCTCAGGCTTGTAGCAGGTACTGAACACAGTAGGAAATTCCATAGTTTTCAAAGTTTGTAGTATCTTTTAAGTAGTGGAAATGTAAAAACATGTTCCTGTAGCTCCGACTCATGGAAATATTTGTGCTCAGTACCTTAGGGGACAAAAGGCAAATTGTATGCCTTGTATATTTTTCCTTCATATATCTAATAGTTATGATCATGACTATTTATTCCTTTTGCTCCACCTTCTGGAAACATATGTGCACACCAGGCTAGGGGTAGAAAGGCAAGCGATGCCTCATTTGATACAGTGGGATATCTATCTCCTGTTCTATAAATCCTTGTTTCTTACATTTCAGTGGCTCACTCATTCTGTTTAACTCACCTGTGCTTAGGCAGAGAAATCCTTGAATCCTGGCCTGTTGGTGGCCCTTGAGGACTGAACTTGGACAACTCTGCTCCATACTATACATATTAAAATCCTGGAGTATTTACGGATTTACTAATTCTCTGATTTCCAAAATGGCTAAAAGGAGATACCCCAGGCTAGTTACAAAGTCTTCTCCCCAACTCAGAACATAATGAAAGTGGGTTTTTAAGCTACTCCTACCTGCCCCTCTAGGTTTACTTACCTGTGCCTGTATCTTTCACACAAGCTCTCCAAGCACTGAAAGAATGATGAAGCCTCCACTCCATCGTGGGAGCAGTTATCGCTGGGGGGCTGGCGCTGACGTGATGTTGCCGACTGTGATGTTGGGACAATGACTGTATTCGAGCTCTTGCCAGTCAGCAAATCCTGATAAACTGCAGCAGCACTGTCCAGAAACTCTGCAAATATCAATGCACAAAGCCTTTATATTATATGTGTGTGTGTGTGTGTGTTGCTTGTATATTATGTATGTGCATATATATGTGTGTATGTTTATATGTCTGTTCAGTGAGTGTTGGATGTATGTATAATGTGTGTGTCTGTGTGTATTTGTGTATGTGTTGTATCAATGTAAATATATGTGTGTATGTATATCAGTGTATATATCTGTGTGGGTGTATTAATATCTATATGTGTGTGTGTGTGTGTGTGTGCCCATGTGTGCGTCAAAGTATATATCTGTGTGTGTATCAAATTATATATATGTATGTGTTTGACAGTATTTATCTGTGGGTGTTTGTCAGTGTGTATATCCGTGTACGTGTGTGTATCAGTGCATACATGTGTGTGTGTGTGTGTGTGTGTGTGTGTGTGTGTGTGTGTGTGTGTGTGTGTAACAGTGGATGTATCTGTGCGTGTGTCATCGCGTGTGTTTGTGTGTGTAAAGCAGTGTATATATCTGAGTGTGTGTGGGTGTAACAGTGTATATATCTGTGTGTGTGTAACAATGCATACATTTGTGTGTGTGCATGTGTAGCAGTGTAAATATCTGTGTGTGTCAATATGTAGCAGTGTGTGTATATATATATATATATATATATATATATATATATATATATATATATATATATATATATATACACACACACACATGTATGTGTGTGCGTCATTGTGTGTATGTATATATGTATATGTGTGTGTGTCTGAGTGTCACTATGTAGCAGTGTATATCACGCTGTGTGTGTCAATATGTAGCAGTGTATATATATATATATGTATGTGTCACTGTGTATATGTGTATATCTGTGTGTGACTGTGTGTCTGTATGTAGCAGTGTATTTATCTGTGTGTCGTTGTGTGTGTAGAGCAGTGTATATATCTGTGCGTGTGTGTGTCAGTATGTAGCAGTATATATATGTGTGTGTCTATGTATACCAGTATATACACTGTGTGTGTCACTGCGTGTATATGTGTGTGTGTGTGTGTGTGTGTGTGTGTGTCAGTATTTAGCAGTGCATTTATCTGTGTGTGAGTGTTTGTTATGTGTAGCAGTGTATATATCTGTGTGTGTGGTGTATACAATGAAGATGTGTTTGTTATGGACCCCCATGAATGACACTGGGGCTCACGTACTATGGGAAACGTTTGCAATTCTGGAGCAAATCAACTGCACAGTTTTAGAAGGTTCTGCTATACAGACAATGGAGGCTTAAACCCATCATATACTGCTCGTGGGCTCCATCTAGATTAATCTGATGTGCTAAGAAATAGTAGTGCAATTGTGGAGCAATCCAAAACACAAATACAAGTCCCCATTTCTTTTAATGGAGCTTTAACACCCCCGAATGCTAGTGAGGTTTCCAGTGCATTTCTAGCACCCAATGAGTTCAAACTCCCATTTAACTCTGTAGAAATTTACAGAATTTGTATTTGTCCCCTATGGTGCAGTTGATTTGTTCCAGAATTGCACCACTTGGCTTAGTACATCAGCCCCCATGTGTGGTAATATTAGCTCAGCACAAAAGTGAGTTAGCATAACGTGCCATACTGTGCCATCAACAAATAGAAGCTCATTTTTCAAGAACTACTTCTGTTACATGACTTGCATACCACATAGGCAGTGTTTAATTATCTTTAAATGAACTAAACTCATCTTAAGGTGACAGGCCCACTTTAAACGATTCTGCCTGTGTGGACTCATTCTTCTTTCTGTTGTAGGCTCACCCCAGGGACTGCAGACATTAGGCAGACACCGGTGCACATGCAGGTCTATTCACTTACATATACACACGTCAACATGTGCGGATAATGGAATATGCCTGTCTGGGTCATATGATACTCACCAGAGTAATAAAACTGTATCTGGAACGCATAAAGAAAATCAGAGAATGACATCAGACAGTCCATCGCATCATCCATCAGGACAATCCTGAAAGAGAAGCAGAATGAGTGGGATATGTGAAATCGGACATAAAGTGTAATCCTATTTAGAAATCTTCAAAACATTAGAGGTCTCTAAAGAACGGACTGATAAGGCAGAATTAAATGGGTACTAATAGTTTAAATTTGTGATTTAGGGAATGTGGAATAATTCTGGAGAAATTGGGGGACAAATAATAATTCCCACTGATTCCAGTGTGGCTTGTAACCCCCTGAATGCTACAGAGGCCTCCAAAGCCTTGCTTGCTCAATCAACATATGGCCATTTAAATTAATCGCCCTCTTAGAGGAAGCCCTGCCCCTAAACGACAGAAGTGGACCCATCCACACTGAATTGCTTTAACCCCTTAAGGACAGGCCAATCATGTATGCTCCTGGCACTTAAGGGCCATGGACTTTTTTTTCCCACACATCCGTTTCAGGGCTCCCCGAATGGTGTGCTGCCCCTCGGAGAGCCCTGAATTCAATGACTGTACTGGGACGTCATGGGTCCTTATGGCTTAAGGGTTTGGTAATGCTGAGTACTGACCCACCAGTTATTTTAAAAGAGCTTTCTGAAGCATCTGTATTTACATTAGTCATTTGTATTCAAAATAATAGCTAATGAAGTAGCTTTATTTATTTTTCAGTGTATGCATATTAGACAGTATTGGCTTGCATACCACCAAGATACTAACATTCCACACTACTTGTCATCCCATCTGATACTCCTCACCAGCCAGATACTAACATTCCACACTGCTCTTCCTCCTATCTACCACTCCCTTCCATCCAGATACTAACATTCCATACTGCTCTTCCTCCTATCTACCACTCCCTTCCATCCAGATACTAACATTCCACACCGCTCTTCCTCCAATCTGCCACTCCCTTCCATCCAGATACTAACATTCCACACTGCTCTTCCTCCAATCTGCCACTCCCTTCCATCCAGATACTAACATTCCACACTGCTCTTCCTCCAATCTGCCACTCCCTTCCATCCAGATACTAACATTCCACACTGCTCTTCCTCCAATCTGCCACTCCCTTCCATCCAGATACTAACATTCCACACTGCTCTTCCTCCTATCTGCCACTCCCTTCAATCCAGATACTAACATTCCACACTGCTCTTCCTCCTATCTGCCACTCCCTTCCATCCAGATACTAACATTCCACACTGCTCTTCCTCCTATCTGCCACTCCCTTCCATCCAGATACTAACATTCCACACTGCTCTTCCTCCTATCTGCCACTTCCTGCCTGCCAGGCACTAACATTCCACACTGCTCATCCTCCCATCTTCCACTCCCTTCCATCCAGATACTAACATTCCACACTGCTCTTCCTCCAATCTTCCACTCCCTTCCATCCAGATACTAACATTCCACACTGCTCTTCCTCCAATCTGCCACTCCCTTCCATCCAGATACTAACATTCCACACTGCTCTTCCTCCAATCTGCCACTCCCTTCCATCCAGATACTAACATTCCACACTGCTCATCCTCCCATCTTCCACTCCCTTCCATCCAGATACTAACATTCCACACTGCTCTTCCTCCAATCTTCCACTCCCTTCCATCCAGATACTAACATTCCACACTGCTCTTCCTCCAATCTGCCACTCCCTTCCATCCAGATACTAACATTCCACACTGCTCTTCCTCCTATCTGCCACTCCCTTCCATCCAGATACTAACATTCCACACTGCTCTTCCTCCAATCTGCCACTCTCCTCCATCCAGATCAGTCATTCTCAATCTTTTTTTGCTCGGGGCACCCATAACATATAATCTAGAACATTCAGGGCACGCCTAACATATTTAATGTACTTTATCAAGGGCATAATGAAGGGTACAATACATAAATATACAGTATTATTAGGTCTTATAATCATAATACCATAACTAAACATATTGTGCATAACAATTTATATAAATCTTTATTTTAAAGTCCATTTTTGTTAGTCTATATAGAAAACACAGGGCACCCTAAGTTGATGTCCATGGCACACCACAGTGCCACGGCACCCTGGTTGAGAATCACTGATCCAGATACTAACATTCCATACTGCTCTTCCTCCAGTCTGCCACTCCCTTCCAGCCAGATACTAACATTCCACACTTTTCTTCCTCCTATCTGCCACTTCCTGCCTGCCAGGCACTAACATTCCACACTTCTCTTCCTCCTATCTGCCACTCCCTGCCTGCCAGGCACTAACATTCCACACTGCTCTTCCTCCAGTCTGCCACTCCCTTCCAGCCAGATACTAACACTCCACACTGTTCTTCCTCCTATCTGCCACTCCCTTCCATCCAGATACTAACATTCCACACTTTTCTTCCTCCTATCTGCCACTTCCTGCCTGCCAGGCACTAACATTCCACACTTCTCTTCCTCCTATCTGCCACTCCCTGCCTGCCAGGCACTAACATTCCACACTGCTCTTCCTCCAATCTGCCACTCCCTGCCTGCCAGGCACTAACATTCCACACTGCTCTTCCTCCTGTCTGCCACTCCCTGCCTGCCAGGCACTAACATTCCACACTGCTCTTCCTCCTATGTGCCACTCCCTTCCATCCAGATACTAACATTCCACACTGCTCTTCCTCCAATCTGCCACTCCCTTCCATCCAGATACTAACATTCCACACTGCTCTTCCTCCTATCTGCCACTCCCTTCCATCCAGATACTAACATTCCACACTACTCTTCCTCCAATCTACCACTCCCTTCCATCCAGATACTAACATTCCACACTGCTCTTCCTCCTATCTGCCACTCCCTTCCATCCAGATACTAACATTCCACACTGCTCTTCCTCCAATCTGCCAATCCCTTCCATCCAAATACTAACATTCCACACTGCTCTTCCTCCTATCTGCCACTCCCTTCCATCCAGATACTAACATTCCACACTGCTCTTCCTCCAATCTGCCACTCCCTTCCATCCAGATACTAACATTCCACACTGCTCTTCCTCCTATCTGCCACTCCCTTCCATCCAGATACTAACATTCCACACTGCTCTTCCTCCTATCTGCCACTCCCTTCCATCCAGATACTAACATTCCACACTGCTCTTCCTCCTATCTGCCACTTCCTGCCTGCCAGGCACTAACATTCCACACTGCTCATCCTCCCATCTTCCACTCCCTTCCATCCAGATACTAACATTCCACACTGCTCTTCCTCCAATCTTCCACTCCCTTCCATCCAGATACTAACATTCCACACTGCTCTTCCTCCTATCTGCCACTCCCTTCCATCCAGATACTAACATTCCACACTGCTCTTCCTCCAATCTGCCACTCTCCTCCATCCAGATCAGTCATTCTCAATCTTTTTTTGCTCGGGGCACCCATAACATATAATCTAGAACATTCAGGGCATGCCTAACATATTTAATGTACTTTATCAAGGGCATAATGAAGGGTACAATACATAAATATACAGTATTATTAGGTCTTATAATCATAATACCATAACTAAACATATTGTGCATAACAATTTATATAAATCTTTATTTTAAAGTCCATTTTTGTTAGTCTATATAGAAAACACAGGGCACCCTAAGTTGATGTCCATGGCACACCACAGTGCCACGGCACCCTGGTTGAGAATCACTGATCCAGATACTAACATTCCATACTGCTCTTCCTCCAGTCTGCCACTCCCTTCCAGCCAGATACTAACACTCCACACTGTTCTTCCTCCTATCTGCCACTCCCTTCCATCCAGATACTAACATTCCACACTTTTCTTCCTCCTATCTGCCACTTCCTGCCTGCCAGGCACTAACATTCCACACTTCTCTTCCTCCTATCTGCCACTCCCTGCCTGCCAGGCACTAACATTCCACACTGCTCTTCCTCCAGTCTGCCACTCCCTTCCAGCCAGATACTAACACTCCACACTGCTCTTCCTCCTATCTGCCACTCCCTTCCATCCAGATACTAACATTCCACACTGATCTCCCTCCAATCTGCCACTCCCTTCCATCCAGATACTAACATTCCACACTTCTCTTCCTCCTATCTGCCAGGCACTAACATTCCACACTTCTCTTTCTCCTATCTGCCACTCCCTGCCTGCCAGGCACTAACATTCCACACTGCTCTTCCTCCTATCTGCCACTCCCTGCCTGCCAGGCACTAACATTCCACACTGCTCTTCCTCCTATGTGCCACTCCCTTCCATCCAGATACTAACACTCCACACTGCTCTCCCTCCAATCTGCCACTCCCTTCCATCCAGATACTAACATTCCACACTGCTCTTCCTCCTATCTGCCACTCCCTTCCATCCAGATACTAACATTCCACACTGCTCTTCCTCCAATCTGCCACTTCCTACCTGCCAGGCACTAACATTCCACACTGCTCTTCCTCCAATCTGCCACTCCCTTCCATCCAGATACTAACATTCCACACTGCTCTTCCTCCTATCTGCCACTCCCTTCCATCCAGATACTAACATTCCACACTGCTCTTCCTCCAATCTGCCACTCCCTTCCATCCAGATACTAACATTCCACACTGCTCTTCCTCCAATCTGCCACTCCCTTCCATCCAGATACTAACATTCCACACTGCTCTTCCTCCAATCTTCCACTCCCTTCCATTCAGATACTAACATTCCACACTGCTCTTCCTGCCATCTCCCACTCCCTTCCATTCAGATACTAACATTCCACACTGCTCTTCCTCCTATCTGCCACTCCCTTCCATCCAGATACTAACATTCCACACTGCTCTTCCTCCTATCTACCACTCCCTTCCATCCTGATACTAACATTCCACACTGCTCTTCCTCCAATCTGCCACTCCCTTCCATCCAGGTACTAACATTTCACACTGCTCTTCCTCCTATCTGCCACTCCCTGCCTGCCTGGCACTAACATACTACACTGCTCTTTGTCCCACGTGATATTCCCTGCCATCCATATACTAACATTCCACAATAACATTCCACACAGCCCTTCCTCCCATCTCCCACTTCCTGCCTGCCAGATACTAACATTCCACACTGCTCTTCCTCCTATCTGCCACTCCCTTCCATCCAGATACTAACATTCCACACTGCTCTTCCTCCAATCTGCCACTCCCTTCCATCCAGATACTAACATTCCACACTGCTCTTCCTCCAATCTGCCACTCCCTTCCATTCAGATACTAACATTCCACACTGCTCATCCTCCCATCTCCCACTCCCTTCCATTCAGATACTAACATTTCACACTGCTCATCTTCCCATCTTCCACTCCCTTCCATCCAGATACTAACATTCCACACTGCTCATCTTCCCATCTGCACTCCCTGCCAACTAGACACCAACATTCCACGTTGTTCTACCTCCCGCCTGCCACACACTGCCAGACATATACTAAATAATATACATAAACTCAAGAATAAACAAAGCAAAATATATCATAGTATTGTTTTAAATAAAATATGACTAATAAATTTAGGTCATTGAGAAAGTTTTCTCAAAATCACCCAGCTGTTACAAAGTTACAGTTCCACTTTGAGTGCAGCCTGAGAGCCTATTGTGAATCTATGTTATAGAGCAGTGGTTGTAACAGTGTCCCCTCAGCAGTTGTTAAGACTAGGACTTCCATCATCTTCAGCCATCAACAGCTAGAGGTACTGCCCCTTTAAACCTCTTATTAAAAATAAACAAGAGGTTAGTATTGTGAAGAAAATTCCCCTCCCGCTATACAAGGTTTGACACAGTCACTCTTTGATCAACTGAATGTACCATATATAAAACGTTCTCATTTACTGGATGTCACTCCTCACTATATAAATATATTCCACATTATTGTGTGCATGCTTATGTATCTGCAGGTGTTCCCTTTTTCCCTTAAAGACCAGGGGGAGTGGATGGACTTGCAGTGATCATCTGTAGAAAGATTTCCTTCTGTGCGCCTTATTGACACTGACAATCACCTTAAAGGGATAGTAATACTTAAAATGTAAAAAAAAATATGTTGTGGGGTTTATCCCCCTGAGTAAAACAAGAGTACTCCCACTGCTGAGAGGTCTTTCATTCAAAAGTTACTAATTTTCAAAGTTGAATTTTTTAGGTGCAATATCACAGTGGCCTGAAATTGTACAGTGGCGCTGTTGCTACATGATCCTATGGACAACTCTGGTCAGTTGACCATAAATCTCCATAGGATGGTGTAGCAACAGCGCCACTGTACAATTTCAGGCCACTGTGATATTGCACCTAAAAAATTCAACTTTGAAAATTAATAACTTTTGAATGAAAGACCTCTCAGCAGTGGGAGTACCCTTGTTTTACTCAGGGGGATAAACCCCACAACATATTTTTTTTTACATTTTAAGTATTACTATCCCTTTAATGATGGGCGCAGAAAGTACTTACATGATAATTGTTTCAATTCCACCTGCTCCTAAACATGGAGACGATGGACTGCAATGCACATTATCATTAACCCATTATATGCTAGAGGACTCCAACACCTTTGGTTGGCAATGTGCCCGAGACCACCCTAGCATACCAAGGGTTAAAGTGGATCTGTCACCTTTATGTGTTTAGTTCATGCTAACAACATACCTCCCAACATTTCTGATGGCTAAAGACGGACACAATTGTGTTTTAGGTGGTGTTGCTGGGGGGTGTGGCTATTGAGCGAGGTATTACAGAGAATTTTTAGGTTATTTCATGACCTACTGACACCATCATCTTGTGTAACAGAATAAATGACTTAGAACAAGACCAGAGTATTTTATTTACACATACTAATTTATAAACACACATACTGAAGTTTACAAAATCCATACCCCCCAAGTGTCCCTCTTTAGGAGGGACAGTCCCTCTTTTAGGCCCAAATCCCTGTCCCTCTTTCCCACCCTGATGTCCCTCTTTTTAGGAGATCAGATTGTGTGGTGTGTATAAGATACTTAAAGGGATAGTAATACTTGAAAATAAGTTTATTTTTTATTGTAGCCCTTAAAAAAACATTTAAAATTATATAAGTCTTATGTCTATATGTTAAAGGAGAACTATCATCATAATAACATTGCCCCCCAATCCATTACTAACATAGAGATAGCCATACTTTCATTAGGCTGAATACGTCCGCGTTATTGAAGAAAAACAACTTCTTATGCAGGCATCAGCTACACAGAGCTTACAAGAGAAGCTCTGTGCCCCTGCCCACTCAGTAAATTTCGGTACCTTAAGGTACCAAGGAACGCCACTCACCAATGCTGGCGGTGAACGGGACAGACAGTGCAGACTCAGAGGTACCTTTCCTCCAAGATGCCTTCGCTGTTGTACGCTGGTTCCTGCCAAAGAAGTTGTTTTTCTTCAATAATGCGTGCTTATTCATCCTAATTAAAGTATGCGTATGCCTATCGCTATGTTAGTAATGGATTGGGGGCAACGTTATTATGATGATAGATCCGCTTTAACCTAGACATTCATTTGCAGTGGCGTAAGGGCCCGTGCACTCCAGGGGCCCGTTTGCCCCCTGTGACCCCTCCGCCTGGCTCCCGCAATCTCCCGCCGGCGCTCTAGCAATGTTGAGTGCTGGGAGATGACATCATTTCCCAGTGCTTTGCATTACTAAGAGGACCGTGCGGGAGCTCCGGGTAGGGGGCATTGTGGAGGGGGTCAGTGTGGTCGGGGGGGGTGCCAGTGGCACTTCTTGTACCAGGGCCCGGAGGCTTCTAGTTACGCCTCTGTTCATTTGTGATTTAAATAGTTTTTGAAAGATTAACCTTTATTTGTTTGTAACACGGTGTGGCATTTTATGCTAATTAGTTTATGTGCTGGGCCAGTAGTACACTCACTGTACCATGAATGAATTTAGGCAGATCTCACACACTTGGGGCATTTTGAACAGCAGTCAGGGATATGTTTGTCCTCAAACAGAACTAATTTGCATACTGTGCAGAGAATTAACAAAAAGTGCCACACTATGCCATCAAAACATAAAGGTTTATTTCTTGGATATGAACTATTTTACAGAAATATGGCTAGTATAAAATACAGGCAGATTTAATTTTTAAGCATGAACATTTTGGAAAAACACAGACATATCTGGATGCTGGTAATCTGCAAATCCCTTATCAAACTGATGCAGCAGTAATGAGGGGGGACGTCACACAATGCGCGCGTCTTAATGCTTTGTTTATAAATGTATAGAAGAGGTTGTGAATAGAAACTGCTTTACCTCTCTGTGCAAGAAAGCCATTTAAATGTATTGACATGCAGAGGAAAAGCACCAGCAAAGTCCTGCAGTGTAACTAATACCAGCGCAGGGCAAACACAGCAAACAGCGCCAGCACAGCCAAACAGAGCACACAGCACCAGCGCAGCCCAAACAGAGCACACAGCACCAGCACAGCCCAAACGGAGCACACAGCACCAGCACAGCCCACACAGAGCAAACAGTACCAGTGCAGCTCAAACAGCTCAGCCTCTGCAGAGCAAACAATGCAAACAGCTCAGCCCCTGCAGAGCAAACAGTGCAAACAGCTCAGCACGCAGCATCAGTGCAGAGCACTCAGTATCAGTGCTACCCGTGCGGAGCACTCAGTATCAGTGCTACCCGTGCAGAGCACTCAGCATCAGTGCTACCCGTGCAGAGCACTCAGTATCAGTGCTACCCGTGCGGAGCATTCCGTATCAGTGCTACCCGTGCGGAGCACTCAGTATCAGTGCTACCCGTGCGGAGAATTCCATATCAGTGCTACCCGTGCGGAGCACTCAGTATTGGTGCTACCCGTGCGGAGCATTCAGTATCAGTGCTACCCGTGCGGAGCATTCCGTATCAGTGCTACCCGTGCGGAGCATTCCGTATCAGTGCTACCCGTGTGGAGCACTCAGTATCAGTGCTACAGTGCACTCCGTATCGGTGCTACCCGTGCGGAGCACTCCGTATCGGTGCTACCCGTGCGGAGCACTCCGTATCGGTGCTACCCGTGCAGAGCACTCCGTATCGGTGCTACCCGTGCAGAGCACTCCGTATCGGTGCTACCCGTGCGGAGCATTCCATATCAGTGCTACCCGTGCAGAGCACTCAGTATCAGTGCTACCCGTGCAGAGCACTCAGTATCAGTGCTACCCATGCAGAGCACTCAGTATCAGTGCTACCCGTGCAGAGCACTCAGTATCAGTGCTACCCGTGCAGAGCACTCAGTATCAGTGCTACCCGTGCAGAGCACTCAGTATCAGTGCGTATCAGTGCTACCCGTGCAGAGCACTCAGTATCAGTGCTACCCGTGCGGAGCACTCAGTATCGGTGCTACCCGTGCGGAGCACTCAGTATCGGTGCTACTCGTGCGGAGCACTCAGTATCGGTGCTACCCGTGCGGAGCACTCAGTATCAGTGCTACCCGTGCGGAGCACTCAGTATCAGTGCTACCCGTGCGGAGCACTCAGTATCAGTGCTACCCGTGCGGAGCACTCAGTATCAGTGCTACCCGTGCGGAGCACTCAGTATCAGTGCTACCCGTGCGGAGCACTCAGTATCAGTGCTACCCGTGCAGAGCACTCAGTATCAGTGCTACCCGTGCAGAGCACTCAGTATCAGTGCTACCCGTGCTGAGCACTCAGTATCAGTGCTACCCGTGCAGAGCACTCAGTATCAGTGCGTATCAGTGCTACCCGTGCAGAGCACTCAGTATCAGTGCTACCCGTGCAGAGCACTCAGTATCAGTGCTACCCGTGCAGAGCACTCAGTATCAGTGCTACCCGTGCACAGCACTCAGTATCAGTGCTACCCGTGCAGAGCACTCAGTATTCAGTGCTACCCGTGCAGAGAGCAAAGATCGTCAGCTGTACAGAACAAGGGTAAGAACACAGATCATGTGCTGTCCATGCAGAGCAAAGCAATCCGCACTTTCCTCAATGGATAAAATGGATTTTACCGCAGAGCAAGTAATAGCAGATTAGTGCACAGGGAGGCGCTATACTAAGAAAAACTAGAGCAATTTTGGGGCCAACCAGCTGCAGCCTAGGGACAAATAATACATTCAGAATGATCTGAACGGTGCTATTGGCCTCCTGAACGATGGGAGACCTTCTCTATATTCAAGAGATTAAAAGCCTCACTGAAATCAATAGGAATTTTTGTCATCCCCTACGATGTACTTGGTTTGCCCCGGAATGGCTCTAATTCTCCTTAGTACGTCCATCTCCCTGAACTTTGCGTTCAATTGAAGAGAATTACGGTTCTGGAGCAAATCAACTGTTCCCTAGAACACAAGTAAACACTCACGTGACTTTACCCCTTGAGTGCCAGTGATGGATACGTCTCTGGCACTCAAAGGGTTAAATCAGTCTTTTAACCTCTTTAATGCTGGAGAGGTCTCTAAGTATTGCTTCAAAAGTGTTAAAAAAGATTTTAAACCCATGGGACTTTGGGGAATTTGTATCCCCCCATGGTGCACTTGGTTTGCTCCAGAATTGCACCTGTTCTGTTTAGTACGTCACCCCCACTGATATACTCAAAAGAGGGGCAATTCTGCAGCAAACCAAATGCATCATAGGGAAGAAATACAATTTTCCACTAATTTAACCCTTTGATTGCCAAAGAGGCATCCAAAGCATTCTGTTGGACACCTCTCTGATACTCAGAGGGTTCAATGAGGCTTTCAGCTCCTTCAATGCAAGACAAGTCTCCAACACATAGATTCACAATTAGTGGGGCACCTCGCCAGCATTGTAAGGGTTCAAAGCCCAATTTAACCCCTTCCCGACAAGTGACTTACCAGGTACGTCATGAAAAATTGTCACTTAGTGACAAAGGACGTACCTGGTAAGTCACGGAAGTCATTCACTACAATGCAGAAAAAAAAAAACCCCGTCGTTAAGTGCCGGCACCGTGCGCTCGCGGCCGGTCACTAAGGGGATAAATTAATGGGAATTCTGGAACTATTTATTTCTCCCCTGTGGTGTAGTTGGTTTGGCCCAGAATTTCTCCACTTCTACTTCATACATGAGCTGCACTCAGTAATAAGTATCCTTGACTCAGAACAAGTTAACAACCCATTTATCCCCTTGCTGTGTGTATAATACAATAATGGCTGCTAGTGGGGATTTCAATGGATTCTTTGCTGTCAGTATCCCTAAGGATTAGGGACCATTGTGTAAGAGTCCTTGAGGGTACACATTTCATGTTCTGTCATCTTACACACACTCCCTAATGTAACTGCCTAGGCATTAAATTCCCCTGCACACTTCACAACATTCTCCCTGGCGCCTCTTTCATGTATTCTTCCAAAGCCCTCCTCAGATCTGTTTGAAGTTCTGTACAAAGCGTAAAAAATTCTCTTATCCACCCTTCCCCCCCTTCCCACAAAATCAGAAAACTAAAAAGAGAGAGAAGTCACGGTATGTGAGAAATAAGGACGTGTGTGTGTACTTTAAAAACAAAAAAGATGAAACAGGATTGTGGCTTTACTATGTGACAGTTTGTACCTGTTGATTTGAGTTTTGCAGGTGGTATAATAATCTACCGCTTTATGTATTTAACCCTTTGGGTGCCAGAGAGATATCCAATGCATTGCAAGGCAATGCTTTAGGTACTCTCTGGTACTAAAAGGGTGAAATGACATGCATAGCAAAATAATAAGTTAAAAGGAATGTTTTGTTTCTTGCGTCACAATTCATCGCATACCCCTCTGGTCCTCAAGGTGGTATGATATATATATATTAGGACTTTTCCTGCAAACTAAAACAAGGCTATTTCCAACGTTGGAAGTGGTTTATGTTAACATTTATTACAGCTCAAACTTTCATTATTTGGGTACGGTACTTCCACGGCCTGCCATTTTATAGTGGTGCTGTTACTGACAATAGCCCTTCATAAAAGACAAAGAACAAAGGAGTGCCAATCTTATATAATAATTCGCTAGGATGTCTGTCAGAAGCCGTCATGCGCAGTAGAGACTGCCCGAACGCACAGAATGCTGGGAGTTCTGTGCTGGGAGCATTCTGTACTTTCGGGCAGTCTCTACAGTGCATGACTGCGTTGGCGGCAGGACGCAGAGCAGGACCGGCCTCTTAATCCACTGAGTGCCATTGAGTGCATCTCGTACCCCTCTGGCACTCAAAGGGTTAACATCACCCGGACCTTGGCTCGTGTACACGGGCTTTTACACTAGTAATGTAATATTGTTATTAAAATATAGACCAATAATAAGAGAACTTATTATGAACTCACACTGAGTTGTTGCCATACACTTGTTATCAAGAATACTGGCTCACAAGCAGATGGAGATATTAACCTGTCTCCGTTTGAGGACCCACAGCTCATCGACGGATGGAATTCACTGGTGGCGGCTCAGACTTTCCAAACTTGGATACAATTTTATATAAAAAAAAAAAATCACCATAAGTAATTTAACAAATATAGTTACAAATTACACAGGTAGTTAACTCTTACGTGTTTCGCACCTAAGAGATGCCGCTTTATCAAAGCAAACCAAACAGCTAGTGTAACAGCTAAAAACAGTTCTGTTTGGTTTGCTTTGATAAAGCAGCATCTCTTACCCACGAAACGCGTATGCATTAACTACCTGTGTAATTTTTAACTATATCTTTTTTGATCTCTATGGAGCTTTGGGAGAGCAAGTTGTTGGAAGAGCAGCCGATAAGAGTACTGCGACTGGAGACAGTTTGAAACTCCAGAAACTTTGAAGGCTGGATTAGGCGTATGTCTTCTCCAACACATTAATTTTGTGAATTTACATCGGTAAGGTGTTTTTGGTGGTGGCATAAACATCAAGCCCATTGATACACACGGGGGCGCCCGTCTTTTCTCCCTTTCTTTCTTTTTTTGACAGAATAGCCCTCCATCGACTGGTATAGCAACAGCGCCACCCTAAAATGTCAGGCCACGGAAGTAATGCATCCAATAATATGTGTTTGAGCTGTAATATTTTACGAATGAAGTATCTTCCAGCAGTAGGAGTACCCTTGTCTAACTCAGCAGGCAACACCAGCCAATATAATATATTTACTTATTTCCATTTTACACACTTAATATGTCAGTAAAAAGTGATGAGCAGCCTCAAGCTGTTGCAGCTTATCAATACCTGGGGGGCCACAGCCTACCTGCCACTACACAAACAAATATTTCTGGGTGTGAAAATGTTGACACCACAGGACTTATTACCCTGACTGTTCAGTGCACACAGGTACAACAGCATTGGCATACCTGGGAATGTGTTCATCTTAAGAACCTGGAGAGGGTGCATGTGCCGCTGACAAGAGGATGTCAATTATGTGATTTGCTCCATAAAGAGGTGGGGCTTAATGGGATGGGCAGGCCTACATCTATGTGTGTCATAAAGTGGGCAGAACAGGGTGGAAAGGAGGAGATGTGGGTGGAAAGTGGGAGGAACAGGGTGGGAAGTAGGAGAAGTGGGTGGGAAGTGGGAGGAACAGGGTGGGAAGTAGGAGAAGTGGGCGGGAAGTGGGAGTAGTGGGTGGCAAGTAGGAGGAACAGGGTGGGAAGTAGGAGAAGTGGGTGGGAGTGTATTGGTAACCTCTCTAAGATTCAAGTGGATTAATCCTTTGCAATTTTTTGGATACCTTTCTGGCACTCAAAGGGTTTTCTAAAAGCCCTTTCTAAATAAATATTAATTTTAATGCGTCTTCTGCAGTGCCCAATGTCTCGAATGTCAGGTGAATGAGTGAAGGATCTTCTTTATGAATGTCAGAATGTCAATTTCCTTTAGATAATGCTGTGAGCAACTTGTGTTTGCATGGTACAGGTCACATGTGGGGATGTGAGTTGTTGGGATCGTAATTATTATTATATAAAAAGTGCATAGATCTGAGAGGCGTACATAATGCATCTGTAAAGGTGACAGAAGGAGATCCGTGTCCACCGACACGAGGAGGTTCTTCAGCAGAGCCGCAACAGCGAGACTTAAAAACAATTACTTCTTTGGAACGGTCTAAAACATGTGCTTGCAAACCAGGCACACTTTGTAGACCGTTCCAAAGAAGTATTTCTTTTTAAATTGCGCTATTGCAGCTCTGCTGAAGAGCCGCTTGTCGGTCCCTGGACCAGGAACTCCTGCTGTCAGCTTACAGCTGACATCAAGAGAAGAGGAGGGAGGAGGGAACTTTAATAGAGGATACATCAAGCTGAGATTAGCATTATACTGAGGGCAACCTCAGTATAATGCTAATCGCAGTTTCATGTAACGTTAGGAGCCGTTCACAGCACACCGAAGGGAAGCGTGTATGCGCTCCCTGGGACAGCTGGGAGGGAGGTGGGAAGAGAAATAGGACGTGCTAAAAAGCTGTGCTGTGCACATAATGCGGAACTGCACAGAAGAGGGAATATCTTTGCTGATTCTTCGGCGAAGCTCTTCTGCGACTGAAGAGGGAATATCTTTATAAGTACTTAAATTTTTAAAAAAAAAAACACAGCTTTTCTAAAATAATTTTTATCAACAAAGCGGATGGTAACACGTTTTTATAAGGCGATACATCCCCTTTAAGGTACCATGCAATGCCTCCTAGAGGAGACCGGGACAGACAGAGCAGGCGTCACTAAGCAAAGATGGCTGCACACAAGCCTGGCCGCCTGTCTCAGAAGAAGAAGGATTACTTTAAAATGGGTTACTTGTGCCCGATAATAGCATTGTTAAGAAGTTAATCACCATATGCCTAATTATTTTGGGGGAACTTTATATAGGGTGATAGTTCTGCTTTAAAGGGATAGTAATACTTCGTTTTAACTTTATTTTATTTTGTAGGCATTAAAAAAACATGAAGAATGATATAAGTCTTATCTCTCAAACCTTTATGGTTTGTGAGATATTCACAAGCAAAGTTTCCCCTCCTGCCCCTTTTACCTAGTGTAAGCCATCTCTTCTCAGATGTGGAATGCAGTCCATAGACCAGACAGATAACAGAAGGGGACAATCTTCTTCCTATGAAAACAATGAAATCCCTGCCCCCCTTGACAAGCTTTTCAGGTTTTTCCCTTATCTTAAATGAAGATTGTCCCTCTCTGCAGTCTACCTGGGCACCTCCCTTCTGCTCAAGCTGAACAGTGTTACATCAGTAAAAGGGGAGGGAGGGGGACACTTTGTCATTGAATTACTCTGGAACTACAACTCTGACAGTATTGAAATAACACTCTCCAAAGTCCAAATACTATGATGATTAATTAGAGCTGTTTTTATTATGAAACATTACTATCCCTTTAAGATGTTTGCAAGGCTGTATTTCTCATTAGGCAAAGTAAGTAACTTCCTAGAGCACCAAGTTCTAAGAGGTAAATTAGATGTGCTAGCCACACCCACATTCTGAGTAGTGGGTGTGGCCAGAAATCTTATGTTGCTCCTGATTTATGGAGGCCAGTTTATTTAACTTTACATACCCCTTTTCTGACCATAATTTAACCCCTTGGATGACAGAGACCTCTCTTGCCTCCAAGGGGTTAATAGCTTTCTTTGTGCCTATTTCTTATATATTAAAAATACTGTATGTGCCAGGCAACCGTGGGTGGGACTAGGGGGTGGAGTCTTATGAAGAGTTGGGGTGTAGAGCAAAAGGTCCCTTGGGTGCCTCAGATATAAATCTGGCCCTGCAAGTTTAGGCTGTAATATCGATACAGCACAGCGGAGTTCCTTGTTTTACATACCAGCAAAAGCCTTACGGCAAAACTTTACTAGCTTTTCTTCTATATCATCATACATTTCCAAAAATGAGTCTCTATAACTTTGTCTTCGTATACTGTATGTGGCCCCCTATTGAGCCACTGTTTGAGGGATACTCACCTTGCTGCCCTCTGTGTCAGCTCCTCGGGGAAGTCTGGGCAAAGAATCTGCAGCAAACACTGATATTCTTTCATGGTCAGAAGGTCTGTAAGATACACAGGCAGACTGGTGAGATCACTTAACCTGAGACTTAACGCTATTCCTGTATGGGAGGCAACATTATAATGCAGGGGAGTAAATCGCTGGAATTCCAGGTGAGGTTCAACTATTGACTACCCCTACTATAACCCTCTGAGTGGAAGAGATGTATCCAGTGCAATGCATTAGATATCTATCTGGCACTTAAAGAGAGATACAATAAAAACAGTCTGACATCGGGTTTTTGCCTCCAATTCTGGAGTTATACTCATCACAGTTGAAATAGAAAGTAAGATTTTAGGAATTGTACGTTTTCTGACTGTACCCTAGGACTATGGTCTGTTACTTTGTTTAACAAAAGTCAGTACCTAGGTAAGTGTCCTTCATATGGTATCTTTTTAAAATGTTGCACTCATAAGAGCGTGCGACACGAAGAAGCAATAACCAGGTTCCTGGCTTGAAAAGCACCACATCAGAATCTAGCTTGAATCAAAAGAGCGAGATTCTTATGCTGCAGACTAAGGGGTAGATTTAAAGGGATAGTAATACTTAAAATTTTAAAAAATATATGTTGTAGGGTTTATCACCCTGAATAGAACAAGGTAACTCCCACTGCTGAAAGGTGTTTCATTCAAAAGTTATTAATTTTCAAAGTTGAATTTTTTAGGTGCAATATCACAGTGGCCTGAAATTGTACAGTGGCGCTGTTGCTACACTATCCTATGGACAGCTCTGGTCCCGGGACCATAAATCTCCATAGGATGGTGTAGCAACAGAGCTACTGTACAATTTCAGGCCACTGTGATATTGCACCTAAAAAATTAAAACTTTGAAAATTAATAACTTTTGAATGAAACACCTTTCAGCAGTGGGAGTACTCTTGTTTTACTCAGGGGGATAAACCCTAGAACACATATTTTTTTTACATATAAAGTATTACTATCCCTTTAAAGGCAGCCGTTAGCAAAAAAAAAAAAAAAAAGCATTAACGCATGCGTTAATGTGTTGTAAGCCATTTAAAGGTCTGTCTTAAGACCAGCTAAGGACAGTTCACAAATCCTTACGGCCAATAGACTGACGTGCATTGAGACGCATAGAACAAGATTCCCCAGAGCCATTTAAAGGAGTGCGGTACTGCTAATGGCTGAAAAAAATATATACTTAACGGATAAATCTTAAGACCCAGTTTTGTTAGCCGTTAGACACATAACAGTCAAAAAGAAACCACCGTTAAAGACAATCCACATATCGCACAAGCATGTAAATGGAAAAAATTAACCCGTGCAATGCCAAAAGAACACAAAAACATGGACAGACACCACAAATCACTGTCACACACAACAAGCAACACCACAGGGACATGGACCTCCAAAAAAACACCAACACAACATTGCACAGAACAATGGGGGTTATCACACAACACGGACACCTGCCAATACAAAACAAGCTCACCTGTGCAACATCACCACACGATCCAGACGCAACCTGCACCCCACAACTTCACACCCGCAACAGACACGGCAATCAGAACACACCACATTTTAAAACACAGACACACCTGCAAACACTTACCTGGACAACAAACACCCTCCCATTGGTCATCACTCACCTCATCACCACACCTACACAACGCCCTACCAGGTACTTAAAGGGACAGTTCACCACACTCACTTGTGGCTTGTTTTCCACTCAGGGAGAGAGAGAGAGAGAGAGAGAACAATAAGTATGTTGGGATACTTATTGATGAGAAGACTGCGGAGAAGGTGTGCAAGAGCGAGAGCTAAGGAACACCAGCAAGCCCCAGGCACACCTGATCAGCACCCTTCACCTGTTTCAAGTGAGGAGGCTCTGGCTCAACAGCCACACAGAAGCCCATCCCCACCTGGAGGACAACACCTGCCTGCAGATGTACAGCTGCAGCAACAGTATGCTCCACAGCAATAGGAGGCTCCCCATCTGCCACAGGGACCCCTGCAGCAGTGGAGGATGTATAGACGACCACCAAGGCCCAGGGTATACCGCCCAAGAGTCACCATCTTTGGAATGACCAATGACGAGGCGATTGATCGTTACAGGTTGAGGCCACACAGCATCACTGCCTTGTACGAGGTCATCAAGGAACAGGTGGATCCCATCTACATCTACAACCATGCCCTATCTGGCCTGCAAAAACTCCTCTGTGCAGTACACTTCATGGCAAGTGGCGCCTTCCAGTCCTATGAGGGTTACGCATCTGGCATATCACAGTCCACATTTTCCAGAGTGCTGGCCCAGGTCTTGCCAGCCCTCAAAAGCAAGGCCAGTACCTACAAACATTTCCCCACCACTGACACGGAGTAGATACATCTCAAGCAGGGCTTTTACGCAAGGGGAGGCACGGCCAGGGTCATGGGTGCTATAGATTGCACCCACGGCCGTATCAAAGCCCCAGCATGTGATGCACAGCTATTCATCAACAGAAAGAACTTCCACTCCATGAACGTGCAGATGGTGTGTGACAGCAACATGAGGATTATGAATGTCTGTGCAAAATAACCTGGCAGCTCTCATGATTCATACATTCTCCAAAACTCCTCGGTACACAGGGACTTTGAGAATAGAACTTACACAGGGGGATGGCTTCTGGGTGTGTTCACAATACTACATCACACCACATCCACAGGTGCACACACAACACTGCCACGGCCGACGCTAGCATAAGGCGGGACAGGTGGCCGCCTTAGGGCGCCGCAGCTGAGGGGCGCCACGAAGGGGGGGAGCCAGGAATCCCCCCATTTATTTTTTAGCTATACATCTGCTGCAAGGGAGTGCTGATTTACACTACCAAGTGCTCCCTTGCGGCGTCCATGATGTGACACACCGTCCGCAAACTCTGACAGCCAGGGCGGCAGTCCAGCTGATCTCCCGGCCGGCGCTCTGGTAATACAGAGCGCTGGGAGACGATATAATCTCCCAGCGCTCTGCATTACGGAGCACCGCACGCGGGAGCTTCAGCTCCATGCCAGAGGAGGCACAGATCACTTGCCACGCCGCTAGACCACTGAGGACTCAAGGTAGGGCATCAAGGGGCATTGTGGAGACGAAGGGGCAATGTGGAGATGAAGGGGCTTTATGGGGCAATGGGGAGATGAAGGAGGCATTGTGGAAGGGGCATTGTGAAGATGAAGGGAGCATTGTGGAAGGGGCAATATAGAGATGAAGGGAGCATTGTGGAAGCGGCAATGTAGAGATGAATGGGCATTATGGAAGGGGCAATGTAGAGATGACGGGGGCATTGTGGAGATGAAGGGCATTATGGAAGGGGCAATGTGGAGATGAAGGGAGCATTGTGGAAGGGGCAATGTGGAGATGAAGGGAGCATTGTGGAGATGAAGGGGGCATTGTGGAAGGGGCAATGTGGAGATGAAGGGGCATTATGGAAGGAGCATTGTGGAGATGAAGGGGGTATTGTGGAAGGGGCAATGTAGAGATGAAGGGCATTATGGAAGGGGCAATGTGGAGATGAAGGGAACATTATGGAAGGGGCACTGTGGAGATGAAGGGGGCATTGTGGAAGGGGCAATGTAGAGATGAAGGACATTATGGAAGGGGCAATGTGGAGATGAAGGGAACATTATGGAAGGGGCACTGTGGAGATGAAGGGGGCATTGTGGAAGGGGCAATGTGGAGATGAAGGGCATTATGGAAGGGGCATTGTGGAGATGAAGAGACATTGTGGAAGGGGCAATGTGGAGATGAAGGGAGCATTGTGGAAGGAGCAATGTGGAGATGAAGGGGCATTGTGGAAATGAAGGGGGCAATGTGGAGATGAAGGGCATTATGGAAGGGGCAATGTGGAGATGAAGGGAGCATAGTGGAAGGAGCAATGTGGAGATGAAGGGAGCATTGTGGAAGGGGCATTGTGGAGATGAAGGGGGCATTGTGGAGATGAAGGGGCATTATGGAAGGGGTATTGTGGAGATGGAAGGGGCAATGTGGAAATGAAGGGCATTATGGAGATGAAGGGGCATTGTGGAGATGAAGGGGCATTATGGAAGGGGGCATTGTGGAGATGAAGGGGGCAATGTGGAGATGAAGGGCATTATGGAAGAGGCAATGTGGAAGGGGCATTGTGGAGATGAAGGGGGCGATGTGGAGATGAAGGGAGCATTGTGGAAGGGGCAATGTGGAGAAGAAGGGGCATTATGGAAGGGGGCATTGTGGAGATGAAGGGGGCAATGTGGAGATGAAGGGCATTATGAAAGGGGCAATGTAGAGATGAAGGGAGAACTGTGGAAGGGGCAATGTGGAGATGAAGGGAGCACTGTGGAAGGGGCAATGTGGAGATGAAGGGGGCATTGTGGAAGGGGCGATGTGGAGATGAAGGGGCATTATGGAAGGGGCATTGTAGAGATATGGGGGGCAATGTGTGTATCCTGTTAAGCTTATTTTGTATTGGTAAAAAGGGAAAAAACTGTGGTTAGGCTTGGGCATCATAAAAATGTAATCTCTGCACTAACATAATGTGGGGTAGCTGTATGTGGATATAGAGGTGGGGAGGAGGATGGGGTGGGCAGAGTGTGGAGATGAATATGTGGGCGGGTTCAGGGGATTGTGGCCAGGTCGGGAGGGGGGGGCATCAAAATGCACCTTCGCCTGTGTATACAAAAATCCTTGCACCGGCCCTGAACACTGCTCACCATGCTCCTGACCCACAGCTAGTACGTCCACCACACAAAACATCATTCACACAACATGTGCTCCCTGTCTCACCATGTCACTCACATTACACAGGTGATGCTGGCTATGGCTGCAAATCCTGGCTACTGACTCCAGTCGCCAATCCCCAAACAGATGCCCAGGAAAGATACAAGTAGGCTCATGGCAGAACGAGGAATGCCACTGAGCGGACCTTTGGCCTCCTGAAGTCTCAATTCTGATGTCTGGACCACTCGGGTGGAGCACTGCAGTATGCACCTGGAAAAGTGTGTGACATCATAACGGCGTTTGCAATACTGCACAACATCGAAGTGGACACCAGGCTGGTGGATGATATCCATGCCCCCCCCCATATCTGAAGTGCCCATGGACATCGGCCATGTTGAGGAGACCCTGAGGGGGGCGCAGATCAGAGACAGGCTCATCACGGACCACTTTAGCTGTGAGTATAACACAGGCATCCAAACAATCCATGCAAGTCCTCCATCAGTGCTGTGAATTGGTGCCAACACACTAACCACACCACACATGTGGCATATTGTGTGTGGGGATTCCAAAACCATCTTCCATTCCCTTCTTCACGTTGACATTGATACCTCAAGGATATCGCACACACCCCCTGGAGAAACAAGGTACAACACATAACCCATGTTCAGCATCTGACAGGGCTTGACTGACAGCAACTAACGTGATCTGCCATGATTATAGCCATAGCAACCATGGTAGCCTTGTAGCGAAAGAGTGTTATCCAGTGCAATTCATTGGATAACACTCTGTCACACCAGGGGTTAAAAGGCCATTAGAATCAACATGGGACCTGTAGTTTGCTAGGGCTGAGAAGAGCAGCAGAGGGATGGAACTACAGTGATATTGTTACACAACATAGAGGTCATGAAACGTGGATCAGATCTCCAGTGACACCATGCTGACATGTGAGTGTGTACTGCAATGTGGCCCTGACATGAATACACACATCAACAAATGTCATAATAGTTCCATGAAACAAATAAAATTGGGCTGCCACTGTCACTCTCACAGTGGAAGCCCAAATGCATTTGTTTCATGGAGCTCTCAGAACATACTTGTTGATGTGTGTATTCATGTCAGGGGCACATATCCCTAGGGCTGGTTCACATTTCCTTAGTTCTCTACATAATGGGTTACAAACGAGTACACAACACATTACAAAGCAGTGGTTTGTGTACTCACCTGTAACGAAAAAGATTGAGGGGATTAGGAAGTTCAAGTTGTTGCATGATGATCAGTTCGAGGGTGCTGCTCCAAATCCTGTCCTCTTGTCCCACAGGCATCTATAGCATGATCCATCCTTGGACAGAAGATCTTCCATGTGACTGGACTGATGTATTGACAACACCTCTATGAAGCTCACTCCTTGGTGTTTCAAATGATTGTGTTGGTGATGCAAAGTTTGACCTGATGTTCACAGCAACCTCTACTGGAACATTCTCATATAGACACAGAAAACACAATTTCATGTGTGTACTAACATCCAGGTATCAAACCTGTACAGTTAAAATGCTCATCTACAGAGTTGTCAAACCTTGTGGACAACACATGAACAGGACAGTAGTGTTTCAAAAGTATTAAAAATTAGTTTTAAAGTACATTTAGTGTGCTCATACAAGTGTTTAATGCATATAGACAATATACACAGAAAACACGTGTACGTTCTAATGTACTCTGAGACACAATAAAGAAGAACCATCACTATTCAATCTGTGTCTGTATGAAGAAATGTTGGATTACACAGGTGTCAATGTGTAACCACACTCAAGGCTACAGTATCCCCCCATACATGGGAAGGCATGACCCACATCACAGGAGTCCACTAGTGATGAGCGAGCATGCTCGGCCGAAGCTCGGTTCGGCTCGAGCATCGCTCTGCTCGGCACATGGCGGTACTCGTACAAGTACCGCATGTGCTCGCCCGTCATGTTCGGGTCTCCTCCCCGCACGTTTCGCGGCTGCTGCGCAGCCAATAAACGTGCGGGGAGGCTCTGACATCAGTGTAATGCCAGCAGCCATGTTGGCTGCTGGCATTACACTGATTGGCTGGCCAGAACCCGTGATCGGGTGCTGTATAGCACCCGACTCGCGAGTTCTGCTCATTCTCAGCCAGGGAGAGATGCGATCAGGCAGGGAAAGTCAGTGTAGGGAGAATAAAAGTGTTGGTACTCTTTCAAGACCCAAAAGTCCTTTTTAGGACTGTTGTGTGTGGGGGCAGCATTTATATTTTGTTTGGGGGGGCACAATTTCATTTTTTTTTGTGGGGGGGATATTAGTAAGGTGACATTGTACTAGGTGCACAGGGACAAATATTTTAAAACGCAGCGACAAAAAGGGCCATTTTAAACGTGTGCCTAGCCATAGATTATTGTCACATTCTGTTTAGTGTGCAAATTCACAAATTAACGTCACATATTCCGTTCACTGTGCCTAGCCGCAGATTAGCGTCACATTCTGTTTCGTGTGCCTAGCCGCAGATTAGCGTCACATTCTGTTTCGTGTGCCTAGCCGCAGATTAGCGTCACATATTGTTTAGTGTGCAAATTCACAAATTAACGTCACATATTGTTTAGTGTGCAAATTCACAAATTAACGTCACATATTCCGTTCACTGTGCCTAGCCGCAGATTAGCGTCACATTCTGTTTCGTGTGCCTAGCCGCAGATTAGCGTCACATTCTGTTTCGTGTGCCTAGCCGCAGATTAGCGTCACATATTGTTTAGTGTGCAAATTCACAAATTAACGTCACATATTCCGTTCACTGTGCCTAGCCGCAGATTAGAGTCACATTCTGTTTCGTGTGCCTAGCCGCAGATTAGTGTCACATATTGTTTAGTGTGCAAATTCACAAATTAACGTCACATATTGTTTAGTGTGCAAATTCACAAATTAACGTCACATATTCCGTTCACTGTGCCTAGCCGCAGATTAGCGTCACATTCTGTTTCGTGTGCCTAGCCGCAGATTAGCGTCACATATTGTTTAGTGTGCCTAGCCGCAGATTAACGTCACATATTGTTTAGTGTGCCTAGCCGCAGATTAGCGTCACATATTGTTTAGTGTGCAAATTCACAAATTAACGTCACATATTGTTTAGTGTGCAAATTCACAAATTAACGTCACATATTCCGTTCACTGTGCCTAGCCGCAGATTAGCGTCACATTCTGTTTCGTGTGCCTAGCCGCAGATTAGCGTCACATATTGTTTAGTGTGCCTAGCCGCAGATTAACGTCACATATTGTTTAGTGTGCCTAGCCGCAGATTAGCGTCACATATTGTTTAGTGTGCAAATTCACAAATTAACATCACATATTGTTTAGTGTGCAAATTCACAAATTAACGTCACATATTCTGTTCACTGTGCCTAGCCGCAGATTAGCGTCACATTCTGTTTCGTGTGCCTAGCCGCAGATTACCGGCATATATTCCGTTTAATATGAAGAAGGCGGGTAAAAAGGGACAGGGAAGTGGACGTGATCCTGATAGTTCAGGGCGCGGGTCAGGACGCGTAGAAACTGTGCCTGGTGCCAGAGCACAAGACAGAAAGACATCCACCATACCTAGCTTCATATCTCAGTTTACAGGGCGTCGCAGGACATCACTCTCGAGGTCAGACCACTGCGAACAGGTGGTCGGTTGGATTTCAGCTGATACTGCTTCCAGTCGGTTAAGCACCACCCTGTCTTCCACCAAGTCCACTCTCACTAGCCAAGAGTCTGGTCAACATAATCCTCACCCTGATCATCCTTCCTCCCACCATAGAGGGTCTGGCCAAAGAAGTGATCCCACACTGGGATATAGTGAGGAGCTCGTCTCATCACCAATCCTTGATTTGAACCTCTCTCCAAGCACGCTTGCAGAGGAACATGAGATCTTGTGCCCTGATTCACAACCTCTAGAGGGTACCCAATCACAAGAAGATGACAGAGGGGAACGGCATTTAAGGTCAAAGGAAGTGGATGATGATGATGAGACACAGTTGCCATCAAATCAACCACAATTACTGTCTCAAGACCTTGATGAGGAGGATGATACACAGTTGTCAATGACTGAGGATGTGGTGGGATCAAGAAATGAGGAGGATGATCAGAGTGAGGAAGTGGAGGAGGACTTGGTGGACGATGAGGTCACTGACCCCACCTGGGAAGGTGGAGAGCCGAGCGATGACAGCAGTCCTGAGGGTGAGCCATCTGCAGCACCGCAACAGGCTGGAAGAGGCAGTGGTGTGGCTAAAGAAAGAAGGCGGACCGCACCAAACCGGCCCGCAAATGTTCCACGGAGCACCCCCTTGCGTAAATCTCCCTTGCCAAGGGCTAGGTGTTCCGCGGTATGGCGTTTTTTTAAGGAAAGTGCGGACGACAAAAAAATTGTAGTTTGCAACCTGTGCCACACCAGAATGAGCCGAGGCATGAACACTAGAAACCTCACCACCACCAGCATGATCCGACACATGGCATCCAAGCACCGTAATAAGTGGGAGGAACGCCCGGATCGCCAATCTGTGTCTGCAGGCCACACCACTGCCTCCTCTTCCCCTGTTTTCGGTGCCGGCCAATCGCCTGTCGGAGGCGCAGGCCCGCATACCTCCCGCCCTGCACCTGTACCATCTGAAGCACCATCAGCGACCACATCCACTTCCCTGTCCCAGCGCAGCGTCCAAATGTCGTTACCCCAGGCATTTGAGCGCAAGCGAAAATACCCAGCCACCCACCCACAGGCCATAGCACTAACCTCACACCTTTCCAAATTACTGGCCATCGAAATGCTGCCATTTAGGCTTGTGGACACTGAGTCCTTCCGCAGCCTGATGGCAGCAGCTGTCCCTCGGTACGCAGTCCCCAGCCGCCACTACTTTTCCCGGTGTGCCGTCCCCGCCTTACACCACCATGTGTCCCTTAACATCACCCGTGCCCTGACCAACGCAGTTACTGGGAAGGTCCACTTAACGACTGACACATGGACAAGTGCTTGTGGCCAGGGACGCTACATTTCCCTGACGGCACACTGGGTGAATGTCGTGGAGGCTGGGAGCGACTTGGACCCTGGGATGGCACAGGTGCTACCCACGTCGAGGATTGCGGGCCCTACCTCCATCAGGGTTTCCGCCAGCACCTACGTTATTGGCTCCTCCTCCTCCTCCTCCGTTTCCACCTCCGAATTCTCTGCGCGCAGCGCCACTCACCCATCAGCCGGTAGCTGGAAGCAGTGTAGCACTGCAGTGGGGAAGCGTCAACAGGCCGTGCTGAAGCTGATCTGCCTTGGGGACAAACAGCACACGGCCTCAGAGCTGTTGCAGGGGATTAGTCACCAGACCGAGCAGTGGCTCTCGCCACTCAAACTGCAACCAGGCATGGTTGTGTGTGATAATGGGTGTAACTTGGTGGCGGCTTTGGAGCTCGGCAAGCTCACACACGTACCATGCCTAGCGCATGTATTTAATTTAGTGGTTCAGCGATTTCTAAAAACCTACCCCAATTTGCATGATCTCTTGACGAAGGTGCGCCGCGTGTGTGCACATTTCCGTAAGTCATCTACAGCTTCAGCCGGCCTGTTGAAGCTGCAGCAGCGCTTACAATTGCCAGCTCACCGGCTGCTGTGTGACGTGAGCACGCGCTGGAACTCCACCTTCCACATGTTGGCCCGGCTTTGTGAGCAGCAGAGGGCAGTAGTGGAGTACCAGCTGTTACACAGTCGTCGCCTCTCCGTTCAACTTCCTCTAATCAGAAGTGAGGAGTGGGAATGGATGTCAGACCTCTGTGAGGTTTTACGCAATTTTGAGGAATCGACACAGATGGTGAGCGGCGATAACGCTATTATCAGTGTAACCATCCCACTTCTGTGTCTACTGAAACGCTCGCTGCTCACAATTAAAACCGACGCTTTGCATGTGGAAGAGGTGGAAATGGGGGAGGAAGAGCTTACACAAGGTGATAGCCAGAGCACCCTCACTTCGTCTTCTCAGCGACAATTGGAGGAGGCGGAGGAGGAGGAGGAGGAGGAAGACTCGGTTGCCTCCGCTACAGAGGGTAGCCATGGAACTTTATTTCCATCTCTTCAGCGTGGGTGGGCAGAAGAGGAGGAAGAGGATGAGGAGATTGAGAGTCATCCTCCTGGTGAGGACAGCGAAATCTTGCCTGTTGGTACTCTGGCACACATGGCTGACTTTATGTTAGGCTGCCTTTCCCGTGACCCATGCGTTATACGCATTTTAGACAACACGGATTACTGGGTGTTCACCCTTCTGGACCCCCGCTACAAAGAGAATTTCTCATCTCTCATTCCTCCGGTGGAGAGGACAAGCAAAATGGTGCAATACCAGAAGGTTCTTGTCGAAAAATTGCTCCAAAATTTTCCATCTGACAACGCTGGCGGCAGAGTACGTGCTACCTTGGCCAACCGAGAAAGGGAGAAAAGGGGAGCACACAGCAGTTCCGACAAAGGCAGGGCAACACTCTCCAAGGCGTGGGACACCTTCATGACACCCCGCCAGCACCCTCACCCTGATGCGCAGCCTAGTGTCACAAGGAGGGAAAAGTTTTGGAAGATGGTGAAGGAGTACGTAGCAGACCGTGTCAGCGTCCTCAATGATCCCTCTGTGCCTTACAACTACTGGGTGTCCAAGCTGGACACGTGGTATGAACTGGCACTCTACGCCTTGGAGGTGCTGGCCTGCCCTGCCGCCAGCGTTCTGTCTGAGCGGGTATTTAGTGCTGCTGGTGGCATCATTACAGATAAGCGTATCCGCCTTTCCACCGAAAATGCTGATAGGTTGACACTTATAAAAATGAACAAGGCCTGGATTTCCCCTGACTTCTCCACTCCACTGGAGGAAAGCCCCGGGTGAACATAAAATCACTTTAGATATGTTATTTACAATGATGGGAATACTCTGTATTCCCATTCACCCCTTCCACCCAAAAAACGGGTATATGGTTGACTCTTAATCTTCTCATCCTCCTCCTCCTCTTCCATATACCCTGTGATATAATTTTTATATAGGGCCAGCTCACCAGCGGGCCCTGTGATATAATTTTTATATAGGGCCAGCTCACCAGCGGGCCCTGTTTGACAATTTTTGTATAGGTCAGCTCACCAGCGGGCCTTCTCATATAATGTTTTATTGGGTCAGCTCTCTAGCGGGCCCTCTCATATAATGTTTTATAGCGTCAGCTCACTAGCGGGCCTTCGCATATAATGTTTAGGATGGTCAGCTCCGCAGCAGACCCTCACCCATAATGTTTTAGATGGTCGGCTCAGCAGGAGACCCTCATTCCTAATGTTTTAGATGGTCAGCTTAGCGGCATGCCCTCGCCCCTAATGTTTTAGAGGGTCACCAGCAGGCCATTAATCCTAATTTTTCAAGGGTGTGTATGATGCCCTCCTTTATGTGTAATAAAGGGTGTATTGGAGTGACATTTCAGTCTAATTTTTGGCAGCCCTTTCACTTAGTGCATAGGCTTTATGAGTGTTGGACCACTACCTGAACTATTGTACCACAATGTGAATGAGGCCCTCCATTTTGTGATATACAGGTTGTATCGGAGTGCCTCAGGTCCTCCCATTGAATTAAATAGGGCTGGGGTGTTCGACAGAGCAGAAGGTAGTTCTTGGCTTCATCCACTAAGTCACTTCGTCACTTTTACTCAATGGATCAGACCCCACTGTTCCGACTATAAATTTTGGACTTAACAAGGGCAAACTGACATGTTGTAAAACCTGTGGTAGCTGCGGCCTCCGTTCTTGAATGCTGTACCTTACCCGGGCCATAACCACGTTGAACACCTGCTTTACGCTGCGCACGTTTCCCTCTTAATCATGGCCCCAGTTCCGAAAAATCGATGACATTTTTTGCAGAATTTGCAGATGATATACAAGTAAATATACAGCAAATACTGTTTGGTAACAATTTTTCGCCTAAAATCGTTTTTATCTTCCTTTTTGTGTGTTTTACGGTCAGTCTGTAAAAATGGCGTACTACGAGCGAAACATCGTTCCCAGCAGCGACGTTGGAGTCCAAGATGCATCCAGACATCCTCCCTATGCTGTCCCTGAACCATTTCTGTGGTGTTTCCATCATTTTCTGACCTTTTCCTATGAACCAGGCACCCTCCCCTCATGCCTGGTGTAATGCTCGAGTCCTCCCATTGACTTCAATGGGGCTCGGGTGCTCGGCCGAGCACTCGAGCCTCCGGGGGCGCTCGGCCAGAGCACCCGAACACCCGAGCATCGGGGTGCTCGATCATCACTAGAGTCCACTACTTGTTTGCCAGTGAGTGGACTCTGTGATGTATTCATGCAAACAGATGATGGCAGAGATACACTAATGTGTGTTGGGAGTGATAAAGAGGTGATCCAGGGGACATACTTCCACAGTGATTTCATGTCCACGGTTTCTGTGTTGCTCAATATAATCAATGTTCTGAGACTGCTTTAGTTTGACATATCTCAGGACATGGCCTACATCAACAAGTGTTATCACGGGTGAAGTCTGTTACAACCTTAGTAAAACAACAACTCAAAGTACTGGAAAACACAATGCTCACCCCTGGATTTCAATGTGTGTGCTATACATTGAAATCCTATGAAGTCAGTTTCACAATAATAGTGTGAATCAAAGACTATTTCCCTGCATGTTCCATCTGTCCTGCTTGTTAGTTCTCTGTTAAGTCAAATAGCGGTTTGTTTGGTTAACCCCTTAAACATAACAACTTATGCTGATGAATGTTCAGTGTTGCACCAGTTGTTGTGCTAAGGGGTATGTATTGTTCAAATTCAACCCACAATATCGCCATATAACACTGTCATGTTATATGGCTCCAGGGATGGATTGCCAGTTGAATTTGTACAACAGTGTGTTTATGAACCCATGTGTTTTCTTAGGGGGACCTTAGATTGGGTGCCAGAGGTGGATGCCCTGGCTAATTGCCTGGTCACCCTTTGACCCCTAGGTGTGGCTTCCGGTGTCACGCTGGAGGGAGTGGTGGGTGCAGTTGACCCCTCCTCTGTGGATCGCAGCTCTCTCTCTACACACAGGTTCTCCCTGCGGTTGTGGTTTCTCAACTCCACCAGCACCTGCCCCAGCATGTCCATCATCCCTGTGTGGTGCTGATGGAGTTGTGTGTTCAGTCTTGTGTGCTCCAACTCCAGGGTATGTATCCCTGCCTGGATTCGTGATGTGTTCCTCATGGATTCCCTTCTGCTCCTTGTGACATTTTCGTTGATCCTGAGGCATGCCCGGAGTAGCCTCCTCTGTAGGGACATGAACTCCGCCTCCATCCCCATGGGTTGTGCAATGCTGGAGGTGGATGTGCCCGGTGACTCTGCTGGTGGAGTTCCTGCTGCTGTGTCCTCAGCTGCTGCTGAGTGTGCTGTGGCTGCTGCTGCTGTGACAGCTTTTGTAGTGGCTGGTGCAGATAATGGGCATATGCCCACCACATCAAGTGACTCACTGCTGCCCAATGATGTCTGTCCTGGTGGTGGAGTGAATATTTCCCTTGGTAGAGGGCGCTGGGGCTCCCCTATCAGGCCTAGGGGTTGGTAGTCAAGTGGCCAAGGGTCATATCTTGGCCACTGGTATGTGCTTGGCCCCCACCTGGGATCATACCTGGGGCCATGCTGGGGAGCCATCCAGGAGGGTAGGTCCATCTGTGTGGAATAAGGCACATATTGGGTGGTAGACACAGTCCCTGGCAGCCACTGCCTCCCTTGTGGTGGTGCTGCTGGAGGGTAGTAGCTCCTGGAGGTGGTGGGATGCATCCATCTCTGCTCCTGTTGCATCCAGCCGCTGTACTAGGGTACAGCAGCCAGTTGGAGAGCAGTTAGTTGGGTCGCAGCTGGTGGAGGTGCAGCCAGTTGGGTCAGAGCCAGTGGAGGTGCAGCCAGTTGGGTCAGAGCCTGTGGAGGTGCAGCCAGTTGGGTCACAGCTGGTGGAGGTGCAGCCAGTTGGGTCGCAGCCGGTGGAGGTGCAGCCAGTTGCACCTTCTCTGTATACTCCTCACTGGGTGGTGAGGTAGCCTCCTCCACAGGCTCCTGCTGTTGTCGAGGCCCGTAAGCTGTGTGTAGAAATTAGATTGTGTGATTAGTAAATGTAGCCATGATAGGATGAAACTGATATCAATACTTAAAATGTGAAAAGAAAAATATATGTTGTAGGGTTTATCGCCCTGAGTAAAACAAGGGTACTCCCACTGCTCTAGGGTGTTTCATTCAAAATGTACCACAGCTCCAAGTTGAATTCCTTTGGTGCAACATCCCAGTGGCCTGAAATTGTACATTGGCGCTGTTGATACATCATCCTATGGAGATTCAGGTACCGGGACTAGAGCTGTCCATATGATGGTGTAGCAACAGCACCACTGTACAATTTCAGGCCACTGGGATGCTGCCCCTGAAATATTCAATTCTGAGCTGTGAGACTTTTGGACTACAACACCTTTCAGAAGTGGGGATAATGTTGTTTTACTCGGGGGAGGAACCTTACAACATATATTTTTCCTTTCACATTTTGAGTATTACTATCCCTTTAACGGGATGTCAATGGTTAATTTCACCTTGATGTAATATTGTAGGCATTGTAAAAAGATGTGGATCCATGTTAGTCCTATCCCTCCTACCCTCATGGTTAGACAGATATTGCTGTATGTGACAGCTGGAGATTTCTGTCATTTGACCACACGGAGGCTCTTCAGCAGAGACAAAATTGCCCCATTTGGAGATGAACACTTCATTGGAATGGTCCACAGAGTGTGCTTGCAAACCAGGCACACTTTGTAGACCATTCTAAAGATGTTGTGTTGTGGATGAATGATGGGCATATGTTGGGATGTGACTGTGTTTATGTGTGATGGGTGTGTGGGTTGATGTGGTATGGGGTAATGTGATGCACTTACCGGTAGTGTGAAGGCTCCTCTCATTTCAGTGTCAGATCCTCCAGGGACCCCCTCAATCAGCGCAGATGACAAGGTTTGCCGCAGCCTCTCCTCCCATCCACTGAAGGTTATAGGGACAGGGGGACCACCTCCAGTGCCTCGGGCATTCAGGGCAGCATCCCACATCTTCTTCTTGACCTGCCTTTTGCAGTCACCCCACCTCTTTTTCACTGAGTCCACGCCCTGCCTGCAGGAGGCCACTGCATTGACCTGGCTGCAGATTTGGTTCCAGGCAGCCTTCCTCCTCGCAGCCAGGCCAGGGACCCTATCCCTCGGGAACTGGATGATCTCCCTCTCCAGCAAAACCTCCACAAGGGCCCTGTTCTCCTCCTCAGTATAACGGGGATCCCTGATCCTGTCCTCCTCCCCTCCGGGCTGCGAGAAGTTGGAACCAAACTGCCCTGCCTGCGCTGCCCCTGCCTGTGTATGGTGGTCCCCACCATGTACCCCTTGTCCCACTGCAGGTTCTGTCCCTGTTCTTTGTGTGCCTGCTCTTCTAGGCCGGCTCCCCCTCCTCCCTGCGGATCTCCCTCTCCCACCCATATTCTCAACAGGGATGTCCTGCTCTCCTTCTTCCTCCTCCACTACTTTCCCCATCCCTCTCTCCTGACCTCCTCTCCTGGCCATCATTCACCCACTCACACCCAGGCACTCGCACAGGCCCTCACAGACACACTCGATCCCACTCACTCTCTGTCACATTCTTTCACTCACAGATTCACATTGTAAAAATAAAGTTTAAAAAATGTGTACAGTATTATGAAAAAAAAGACCATGTGTTTGTGTGTATGTGTTTGTATGGGTGTATGTGATATGTGTTTATTTAAGTGCAGATCTCTCCTCTCCAAACTCCAAAATCAAAACTCCTTCTATCTCCAAAGTCAGCTCTTCTCTCCCTCGCTCTAAATGTTATCCTCCGCTCCTGGGTCCTGTGATCTAGCTCACCAAAACTCGAAACACAGACAAGGTGTGATCGTTATTTTGTGGTATATACAGGTGTATTTGAACATTTTTGCTACTTTGGGGCCTTGGGATTGGCTGCAGGTTTGAATTTTGTTTGTGCATCTGTCAGGGCTGCTAGTCAACGGCAGCCATAATGTTACATTTTTCACTTAAGTTGTGTTTTAACGGGTGTTTGGGACGCACAGTAATGCGAAAACAGGTGTGACGCAGGTTTTTGTGTTATGTGTTTTTGTTGTGCCTACGCTCGACAGCTATTCTTGTACTCATACCTTTAAATCTGCCGTAAATCATGTGATATTTGCGGCCGATGTGCCTTTTTTACTTATCAGCTGACTTAACGCAAATCTTTAAATCTAGCCCTAAAACATCACCTCTATCCACTGCCCACATACCTTAAGCTTTAATCCCTTGTTTGCCTCCGACCTCCGTGCACGGATAACCCATGTTATCCCTCCCTGCCTGCTATCGCTTTCCAGCAGTTTCCACCAACACAGTTTAACCTTTTGAGTGCCAGAGGGTATGCAATGCATTGCAAAGCAATGTTGCCTAGCCCTCTGGCACTTAAAGGGTTAATGCAGTTTGTGACTTTGTTGGTGGCAGCTGCTGGGAAGTGATGGCAGGTAGGGGAGGGATGACATGGGTTATCCCTGCACGGAGGTCAGAGGCACACAAAGGATTAAAGCTTAAGATATGCGGGCAGTGGATAGAGGAGACGTTTTAGGCTGAGGCATAAGAATCTCGCTCTTTTGATTCGGGCGAGATTCTGATGTGGTGCTTTTCAAGCCGGCGACCCTGGTTATTGCACCTTCATGTCGCACGCTCTTATGAGTGCGACATTTTAAAAGGATGCAGTATGAAGGACACTTACCTAGGTACTGACTTTTTTTAAACAAGATAACAGACACCTGGTCCTAGCATACAGTCAGAAAAGGTAAAATTCCTAAAATCTTTATCTGTGATGAGATTCTGATGTGGTGCTTTTCAAGCCAGCGACCTGGTTATTGCTCCTTCATGTCGCACTCTTTTATAAATGCAACATTTTAAAAGTGAACCCCTTCATACAGCAGTCATGTATATTTAGATACCAGTATTTGGTTTTATCTGCATTTGATTTCTGTTGCAGCCCACAGCTAGATGTTTGAGTTTGCAATATGATAAAGACAAGAAGTGACCCTTGCAAGTCATTCAGGTCTAATGAAGCCCTTTACTTGTTCTGTGTCAATATGACTGGAGAAAGACTTCAACAGAGATTACTACAGGAAATATATATATATATATATATATATATAAATGACGCATCACTAGGTACATCAATCTATTAAAGTAAGAGCCACTCATTTCTTGGGTATGGTTCTACTAGAAGAAAATCTGCATTTTGTTTAATCCTTTGAGTGCCAGAGGGGTATAATCCAAAAGAGAAGCAGTTTTGCAACAAACCAATTGGACAGTAGAGGAAAATAATAATTCCCGTAATTTGTGCAGATTTCAATGAAACTTTTAACCCCTTCCACACCAGAAAGGTCTCCAATGCATTGCAAAGCTATGGGCTATAGTCAAGAAGCTAAAGAAGAGCAATTCTAGAGCATACCACTTGTACCAGAGGGGTCCACTGAAATGTCCAAGTTATTAAATGAGTTTTTAACCCCTTGAATGACAGCTCTCCAATTCATTCCAAAGCAATGAGCTGGAGAACTCACTTGGATTCAAGGAATTAAAAACCCCATTTAAATAATTGAAAGATGTATTCCCCCTTCCCATAGTGCAGTTGGTTTACTCATTAATTTTTCACCTTCTGCATTGGACGTAAAGCCCTTAACCCTTTGAGTGCCAGAGGGATACCCCTCTGGCATTCAAAGGGTTAAAGAAGCAGTAAACTTTCTTTTGTTTTATGGAAAAGAAAATATGTTGTAAGACTTTTTTTGCTGATTAAAACAAGGGTACTCCCACCACTGAGAAATGCATATTTAAACTTTTTTTTACATTAACAGTGCCTCTAGGGTCAGATTCTGATTAGCTATTGTGTTGCATTATATGGGAGAGGTGAGTCACTGACAAACAATTCTCCACAGAATGTGATGAGATCATTCAAGGGATAGTAATACTTCAATTTTACTTAACTGCATTATGTAGCCCTTAAAAAAACAAATTAAATGACCACAGTGCCAGTATCCGCGTTCAAATTTCTCCCTCCCCTGATGTCAGCGCTCTAGCTGACTGCAGGGGAATCCGGTCCTGGGACCAGCCGGCGGATCTGCAGCAGAGCAGAGATCGCGTTAATGAAAAATAAATCCTTCACTGAAACGGTCTTCTATGGGTGCTTGCAAACCAACACGTAGAAGACAGTTCCAGTGAAGGATTTCTTTTCCCATAACGCGATCTCGGCTCTGCTGAAGAGCCTCCGCCAGTCCCGGGACCAGATTCCTCTGCAGTCAGCTAAATCGTTGACCTCAGGTTACAGGAAACTTTGAAAGTGGATATCTCTCGAACCATAAAGAGATGCCGATGGGGTCATTTAATTGGGTTTTTTAAGGGCTACAAAAATGCAGTTAAGTAAAATTTAAGCATTACTATCCCTTTCAGGAAGGAATAATGCTGTCACTCACTGACTGACAATTTGAACTTTTATTACATTTGAATAAAACAATGGAGGGCAGTGGGAGTACCATTATTTACTCAGCAGGAAAAGCCCTAAACATATAGGTTTTATAAAAATAAAGTTTATTGTTCCTTTAATGATTTCAAAGGTCCCGAATCAACTCATTTTAAAAGCTTTCAGTTATTATTTACATAAACTTGTAAGAATGGCCCTTTGCTTACAGTGGTACTCTTTATATTTTCATAGTTACAATGTTTATTTCCCCATGTCAGCTTTTCCCCACTAATTGAACAACAAACATGGGATTAGTAAGAAGAAGGAACCCTGCTGGTTAGGATGTCTCATCGGAAGGCAAATGCAGGGGGGTGTCAGAACGTTGTGTGTGTTTGCTTTGTGTATAAATATCCCCAGCACAGTATAATTTGTATGGTGGTTTGCCTCCCCAGATCTTCTCCCTTCTGCCACAATGCTCATGGGAGAGGCCCACAGAAATCTTGGCAGGAGTTAAAGGCTTAGAACTGACCATGGTATTTTGCACGGGCCAGAGAACAACCACCAGCGCTCAACCATCAGCTGTAGTACACAGAAAATACAAGGAAGTACATTTATCATAAAATATTATTTTGAAGGAACATATTTCTGAAAATAGCAATTTTTTTCTCCTAGATTATTTACAAAGCTCACAACAGTAGGGCCGCACTTCGTAACAGAAGGACAAATGTATGTGTGCCATCACTTGGAAAAGAAATCTAGGGATGCTTTTCCCTGGGCAGCCAGAGGCAGATCATCAATAGTGGTCCACTTCACCATGTATTGTGCCAAAAACAGAATCTAAACAACAGACTTAAAGGAGAAATAACACCTCCTAATAACCCCCACTTACCTAACCATGGCCAGAAAATTATAATGGCCCTTTGAATTTTGACCTTTGGCTTTTTCAAGAGATAACACTTTTAATCCGTTCTGGATATCATGTCCATGGAGACAGACATGACAGTTTCAGGCAGCTTTTCCAAACTGAAGCAGGTGAGTGATGGAACTGTCACTTTGTATATTTTTGTAAGCCATTTTTATTTCATTTTATGCAAATGACCTAGTATTCCTGACAGGAAGTGACAGTTGGGATTTCCACTACTGACAAATAAATAGAACTGAATTAGGGTTGCCACCTTTTCTTCCAAAAAATACCAGCCATGGCATTCCATCCATAGACTTAACATTGGACAGAAGCCAATTTTTTACCGGCCTGCCGGTAAAATACCGGCTGGGTGGTAACCCTAAACTGAATATATCATAAACCATGGTTTTAATTTAAAAAAACAAAAGCTAACATTATAGTGGTCCTTAAAGGGTCAAGTTCTGAAGATTATTGTCTATTAGCCTATAAATGACATTCACATAGCACAGCTATAGCATGGGATTAAAATTCTAATTCAAAAGCAGAGGAAAACCAGAGGCATCAGGATGCAGTGACAGGGAGCCAAAAACCAGGGGTAGCAGGATCGGGGAAAGGGAGACAAAACCAGGGGCAGCAGGATCGGGGAAAGGGAGACAAAACCAGGGGCAGCAGGATTCAGGGGACAAGGGAGACAAATCCAGGAGCAGCAGGATCAGGGGACAGGGAGACAAATCCAGGAGCAGCAGGATCAGGGGACAGGGAGACAAAACCAGGGGCAGCAGGATCAGGGGACAGGGAGCAAAACCAGGGGCAGCAGGATCAGGGGACAGGAAGACAAAACCAGGGGCAGCAGGATCAGGGGACAGGGAGACAACACCAGGGGCAGCAGGATCAGGGGACAAGGAGACAAAACCAGGGGCAGCAGGATCAGGGGACAGGAAGACAAAACCAGGGGCAGCAGGATTCAGGGGACAGGAAGACAAAACCAGGGGCAGCAGGATCAGGGGACAGGGAGACAAAACCAGGGCAGCAGGATCAGGGGACAGGGAGACAAAACCAGGGGCAGCAGGACCGGGGACAGGGAGACAAAACCAGGGGCAGCAGGACCGGGGACAGGGAGACAAAACCAGGGGCAGCAGGATCAGGGGACAGGGAGACAAAACCAGGGGCAGCAGGATCAGGGGACAGGGAGACAAAACCAGGGGCGGCAGGATCAGGGGACAGGAAGACAAAACCAGGGGCAGCAGGATTCAGGGGACAGGGACACAAAACCAGGGGCAGCAGGATTCAGGGGACAGGGACACAAAACCAGGGGCAGCAGGATCAGGGGACAGGAAGACAAAACCAGGGGCAGCAGGATCAGGGGACAGGAAGACAAAACCAGGGGCAGCAGGATCAGGGGACAGGAAGACAAAACCAGGGGCAGCAGGATTCAGGGGACAGGAAGACAAAACCAGGGGCAGCAGGATCAGGGGACAGGGAGACAAAACCAGGGGCAGCAGGATCAGGGGACAGGAAGACAAAACCAGGGGCAGCAGGATCAGGGGACAGGAAGACAAAACCAGGGGCAGCAGGATCAGGGACAGGAAGACAAAACCAGGGGCAGCAGGATTCAGGGGACAGGAAGACAAAACCAGGGGCAGCAGGATCAGGGGACAGGGAGACAAAACCAGGGGCAGCAGGATCAGGGGACAGGGAGACAAAACCAGGGGCAGCAGGATCAGGGGACAGGGACACAAAACCAGGGGCAGCAGGATGAGGGGACAGGAAGACAAAACCAGGGGCAGCAGGATCAGGGGACAGGGAGACAAAACCAGGGGCAGCAGGATCAGGGGACAGGGAGACAAAACCAGGGCAGCAGGATCAGGGGACAGGGAGACAAAACCAGGGGCAGTAGGATCAGGGGACAGGGAGACAAAACCAGGGGCAGCAGGATCAGGGGACAGGAAGACAAAACCAGGGGCAGCAGGATCAGGGGACAGGGAGACAAAACCAGGGGCAGCAGGATTCAGGGGACAGGGACACAAAACCAGGGGCAGCAGGATCAGGGGACAGGGAGACAAAACCAGGGGCAGCAGGATTCAGGGGACAGGGAGACAAAACCAGGGGCAGCAGGATCAGGGGACAGGGAGACAAATCCAGGGCAGCAGGATCAGGGGACAGGGAGACAAAACCAGGGGCAGCAGGATTCAGGGGACAGGGAGACAAAACCAGGGGCAGCAGGATTCAGGGGACAGGGAGACAAAACCAGGGGGCAGCAGGATTCAGGGGACAGGAAGACAAAACCAGGGCAGCAGGATCAGGGGACAGGGAGCAAAACCAGGGGCAGCAGGATCAGGGGACAGGGAGACAAAACCAGGGGCAGCAGGATCAGGGGACAGGGAGACAAAACCAGGGGCAGCAGGATCAGGGGACAAGGAGACAAAACCAGGGGCAGCAGGATCAGGGGACAGGGACACAAAACCAGGGGCAGCAGGATCAGGGGACAGGAAGACAAAACCAGGGGCAGCAGGATCAGGGGACAGGGAGACAAAACCAGGGGCAGCAGGATCAGGGGACAGGGAGACAACACCAGGGGCAGCAGGATCAGGGGACAGGGAGACAACACCAGGGGCAGCAGGATCAGGGGACAAGGAGACAAAACCAGGGGCAGCAGGATCAGGGGACAAGGAGACAAAACAGGGCAGCAGGATCAGGGGACAGGGAGACAACACCAGGGGCAGCAGGATCAGGGGACAGGGAGACAACACCAGGGGCAGCAGGATCAGGGGACAGGGAGACAAAACCAGGGGCAGCAGGATCAGGGGACAAGGAGACAAAACCAGGGGCAGCAGGATCAGGGGACAGGGAGACAAAACCAGGGGCAGCAGGATCAGGGGACAAGGAGACAAAACCAGGGGCAGCAGGATCAGGGGACAGGGAGACAAAACCAGGGGCAGCAGAATTCAGGGACAGGGAGACAAAACCAGGGGCAGCAGGATCAGGGGACAGGGAGACAAAACCAGGGGCAGCAGGATCAGGGGACAGGGAGACAACACCAGGGGCAGCAGGATCAGGGGACAGGGAGCAAAACCAGGGGCAGCAGGATCAGGGGACAGGGAGACAAAACCAGGGGCAGCAGGATCAGGGGACAGGGAGACAAAACCAGGGGCAGCAGGATCAGGGGACAGGGAGACAAAACCAGGGGGGAGACAGGGACAGAAAACAGGGACAGCAGGATCAGGGGACAAGGAGACAAAACAGGGGCAGCAGGA